>OU744807.1:13453767-14053974 GCA_916614155.1 Mesoligia furuncula
AACATCTCTTTATTTCATTTCTCTTCGGTTTTCTCTATTTTTTTCCGTTCATGATTTCCATTTCGACACAGTAAAAGGCAGTACAGAATAGGCGCCAATGCCACGCTATAAAGCAAGAGGATTAGTGACCGCAGAGCCGCCGGCCGGTGCGCGCCGACCCGTGACGCTGCCCGTCACCGCACTACTACAACGTTATTAACCTGTTACCTGTCTGTTGACAGTCTCAATGATGTTGCAACTTCCCAGCGAGTAGCAAGCTTGTCGCAAACTCACAACTATCCCTTTGTTTGTTCATAATTTATTGCCACAGAACTAAGCTTTCCTCGCTCTTTACGCCGACAACTTTGTGACTGCTCTTCTAAAGTAAACATTTGTAAACATCACAATGACATGAGAGATGCTTGTACAACGAAGATGACGATAACAAGTTTCCTCGCGCACGTTCGAGACGTGACTCTAGCGTGAAATCTGAATATTTTACTCCACAAATAAAACTCTGCTAAGGCTAAGATGAGATGGAAAATATCAACATATTAAATAATACATTCCAATTTTGCTATAACAGAAGTATCCAATCATAAGAACAATATTTGCTAGGTAGATCCCAACGCGACAAACAAAAAAACTAAGTAAAAGTAATTGAATATTGCACTGTGGTTCGTGAAACAAATTGAGTCAAAGTGCGTTACAGTGACTACGATAGTCAGCGATCAGTTACGTTATTTGTAATTCATTACGAGTTCTTTAATATTACTCCGCGGTCCTCTTCAGTCAACCTTACAAATAAGATTAAGGAAAAAGTTTCATACTGAAAGTCGCCGTAGAACAGACGCGAAAGCCGCCGGAGAACAGACGCAAAAGCCGCACTTAGACCACAGTTAATTTGTTTTTATTGTAAAACTTTCCACATTTTCAGTATCCTCAACGGTAATGTCGGCGGTATGTTGTGTTGGGTCTACATCAATGCCACGTGAATCCTATTACTTTAGTCTAGGAATAAACTAGACTAGACTTAACGTAGCTTAGGCTTACATCATATTCGTTTGCACACACATGACATATGAACATAGTTGTTAGAATTCACGAATTTGACACCATTATAGCAGTGCTGAGTACCCACTTAACTAGGTAGTTATTAAATTAATTTCTTTTTAGAAGTGATGTGGCAGGACGGAATTCTCTACACAAACAATATTCCGGTCAAGCGCAGAAGAGGGTGCAAAACTTTGTTAACTGTCGTATTGTTTGTCTTACAAATCATTCTGCTCATATAAAATCTAATTTACTAACGGTAATCAGACCTTTTGTAAGTAAAGCGTGAATGTATTTACTGAATGGAATAGGATCTGGTATGTGTTTTACTGAATGAAATAGAATCTGGTCATTAGTTTTACACGAGGTATATTTCGTTTAAGCCTGGGCGAAAGGCAGGATACTTTCGAATTGATTTCCTTGGAACAGGAAAGTTTTATTGCTTTACCGTAAATGTCAATCGCATTCCCAGCAGGCAACAATACGGCTTCAATCTGTTGATTTCAAATATTTTTCATTTGTTTCAGATAAAGGACGTCAATAAACTTTAAATTAGTCTCATCCTGAGACCTCTGAACTGAAGCGGAAAAGGAAAAGGTCCGTCTATAAGCGGTGAAGGTCGAATAATGTGGTCGGGCATGCGCCCAGCGGGTGCTCTCATCGTGTTGTGTACTTAGTAGCAGGTGATGCCCGTGTGGTGGGGGGCGCGGGCGGTCAGCATGCGCGTTTGCTGTGTGACCACGGTGCTGGCGGCGCTGGCGCTGCGCTCGGCAGCCGAGCCGGCGCCGCGCCGCTACCCGGCCGAATGGCGCACCGGTCGCGAGCTGGCGCGCTCCCGGCCGCTAAGCGAGCTGTTCGAGGCCGAGGGAGGCACGGAGTACGCGCACGCACCGCCGCCGCTGCCACCCGGCGCGCTCAGCAACGAGCGCCGCCGCACGCGCACCAACAAGCGCACCCCGCATCAGCTGCCTTCGGAAATAGCCAGCCAGATGATGTTGAGAGCCTCTCGCTCCAACCGACCCTATGATGTGCCCCAAATTGGTAAGTACTTATGAACAATATATTTTGACAGGAGCTCCGTATAAGATATTCTTCTAGTTTTCTTCAAGTTTAACCTAGGCACCTAGACCTAGAAGACCTAGGCAAAAGAAGTTTGCCATAGGAATACTTACATTAAAAATATTTTTTGAAAATATTTTGGGGTCCAGTAAAAGCTGTATCAATACGAACTCTACTTTGTAATTTTCGAGACAAGCGGAAAACAAATGCTCTAACAAACTGGAGTCACAGGCAGTCGGAAAGTATGCATTCAGTGTTTTAGCGAAGATTAAGCGAATCTTAAGCTTAAGCTAGATAGAAATCTATCACGACAATTAACACACAACAGAGTTTGCTTCAGAAAATTCGCCCGTGTTATCAGAGTATTTACGAAGAAATCTGCATACATCAAAAGCATTCTCGTTTGCATTGTTATACTTCATCATCATCTGCCTAGCCTTTTCCCAACTATGTTGAGGTCGGCTTCCAGTCTAACCGGATGCAGCTGAATACCAGTGTTTTACATGGAGCGACTGCCTATCTGACCTCCACAACCCAGTTACTGCGTAATACGATACCCCTTGGAAGACTGGTTGTCAGACTTTCGGGCTTCTGTCTACCCGTAACGACGGTCAAAGATCCACGAACGACAGCCGGGACCAACGGCTTAACGTGCTTTCAGAGGCACGGAGGGGTCACGGTATGTAAAGATGGTCTCCCATCCACAGACCAACCGCGGCAAGCGTAGCTAAACCTGATCGATCGACCTGTGCGGCTGTTATTATTTAGCCACGGGCCCCTCTATCGGGCATAGTTAAGCTTATATCTCATAAATAAAACTATTGAACTGATACCTGGAGCTTATGTTGCACACACAGACACCTAGAAACTTCATCGGTAGTCGATCTACGACAATCGAGCACCATAATTTAGGCTTACGGTCGCATGAACAGGTGCGGCAAATGTGGTTGAAATCCCGAATGCATTGTCCGTTCCAGTACTCCGCACGACAGGTGACAATATTCTGTCGGTGACAGAGTACGTCACACCTCTGTTCCGACTGTGGCTAATTATAAGTAGGTGTGTGTCGTGACTCTACTCTAGGGTAGCATTTAGTTTCCTAATCTACATACGAGACAATATTTAGAACCCACTTGGAATGATTGGTAAGAATCTTTCAGGCCATAAAATTAGGTACGTTTACAATTAAGTGAACTTTAGAAGTAAGTACTTTAGCATTTAGTAATAGTCTAAGGTTAGATATTTCGGCTACATCATGATAAATTGGAATAGGTAGGTAAGTAGGTACTTCTTACGCATAAGCTACAATACAACCTCAGGGTTTTACGAGTCACTGACGCAAAAGGATATGCGGCTGAGACACTTTCAACCGCACTCATGAAAGTTAATAAGCCATTAAACTAACAATAACAGGAGGGTACCCAATATTAAGGGTGGCAGGGATAACCACGCGCTAACTGTAACCATGAATTCAACACAAGAATCAAGAAAAAAGAACCTGCTGTTTCATAGAAAAGTACACGTTGAAAATGTATGGAATATCATTTTTTTTTTCATCACCGACGAATAATGTCAACGGAGCGGGTTACGGGTCGATTTCCCTACCCCTGTATCTTTCCCGTTTAGAGTGGCACTTCAGTAAAAATTATCATAGAGTTACTCTGTATGCGGTATGGTAAAATCCTCCAAGATACACACCGCACTATTATTATTAATCAAATCTAAAAGTAAAACCTGTGATTGCAGGCAGTTATTGTTTCACCGATAATCCAACATAGAATATTTGATTTATTCCGTTACGATAATGGTTAAAGCTTTATCTTTATTGGCACACCCAACAAGCTTTCGCACCTCCCCTATACTGATATTAGGGAGAACAAGTCATTTATTTTATGATTATTCCTTTCCATCTTTCTTTCTTTTCTTTCCGTCTTTAAAAGATCGCTTTTAGCGATAAGACCGCCCATTGTGTCACCCTTTGTACAGTTTCTAGATATATATGTCTGTAATTTATATGGTGTACATAATAAAGAGTATTCTATTCTATTCTATTCTATCTACAGTTTACGGGGTTACAATCGCTAGGTATCATAGTGTTTTATTTTTCGAATCTAGTAACTTATAAATTTCAAACAGATAAAACATTACCTACATAAACTCATGCAATAAAATATCCAAAGTTTTAACAAAATCCTATTCATTTTCACATAGTTATAATTCGCATGTTTACAACCAATTATGAAAACCACAGAAGCCGAGCTTTCTTTGAAATGAAAATGTTAAAATAATTAAATACATACCTACGAACTCTTTAAGCAATGCGACATTTTTTTAGTTTTAGCATTATTATTCTTGCGACCTTAAACATTCAAATTAAGCCTAATTCGGTACATTTCGCTATTTAACCATCCTGTTTACCTTACGACAGATTTCGTAGAAAATGTAATGAAAGGTTGAGTGAATGAACGTTTTGAAGTGTGGACGTTAAGTATGTCGGGGTAACACATTCATGTATTATAGGGTTGTCGAGAAGACGGCACGTAATGTGTGAAGCGCGAGGCGCGATGCCCGAGCCCCAGCAGCTACTCTTCGACACGTAGCTACTCTTCGATTGAGGAGCGACGCACCACGTAGGAGCCTGAAACGTGACACCCTTACCAATTCCCACAACCGTATTTATTTTTTCTCCTCAGCAAACTTTTATTCTAAATATAGAACGCGATGTCGTCTCAATGACCACATTATCTCAATTTTATCAGAACAATAATCCGATATTGTGAAAGCCCTGCCGTTTTCGGGTGCCGTCATCTGCATAAATTGAACGATGCTGAAACGTTACTTAATGTAAATTGTTTCATACATGCAGAGCGCATAGTTCCCCTTCAGTTCTAATTCAATAGTCGCTTAGAGACCAAAGGTCTCTACTGACGACCCCGTAAATGAATTAGTTCACTCTGTAAAATTACGAGAACGCTTTAAAGAGGCACACTTTTTCCAAATTAACTAAAGCATGTTAATCTTGTCGGTTCTGCTATATAATAGTATTATCTTCTATTGCTTTTTGGAATCCATTGCCGAACATAGACCTTTGAAAGCAAAAAACGGCACGATGGAAAACCGGTTGGTGGTCAAATATTACTCAGCTAGCTATAGCTAACATAACCACTTTTTTTTTTTTTGCGGATGGGAAATCATCAAATGACTCCTCCCGCTCTGGGTGGAGCGGAAGGGAGTGTCAGATTCTTACTGACTAAAACCCACCCGTGTTCCTTTCTTAGCCCTTTATGTTCCGGGCCAGCGGTAACCCTTTCGGACAATCCCGCTGGCCCGGCAGGCTTCGGCCCTAAGGGGCCCCTCCTCGATGCTGACATCTCTTTGAGGCGCGCGTGGAACACGTACGCGCCGTCCGGCACGGGCCTTTTCCTGTTATGGTATGTTATCCTTTTATGATTCTGCCAAAGTAGCCTTTTTAGGCCCCCCCATCGCAGTCGCAATCTGTCTTGTCTTGTCAAAAATACCTCTAATTTCCCTACATTTTTGACAAGTTTTTGACACACATAGCTATAGCTAACATAACCACTTGGCAAACAGATTTCTAATCATGGAATTTGTACAAAAAAGGATGCTGCTGCAATCCCGCTTACTGAATATCAGTCGTCTTTTACAAAACATATAGAGTGTGAAACGTCGGCACATTTATTTCTAGGAACCCTGTTTTAGTCTAAACTAGTTTTATAAAGAGCTAAATTTGTTTAGGAGGTTTTTTAGGAGATAATTTTGGAAATTTTGATCCGATTACAAAAAATCTTTCAATGATAGAAAGTTGCACTTTTGCTGAGTGCATAGGACATCATTGAAGAAGACGAGATTTCCACGGACAGAAACTAGTAAGAATTACATAATTGCATAGCAAATATGTGATTTCTATGCACTATAAACCCATCATTTACTGGGTTACTCAGCAGTAAATGGTACACCTATAGTGGTTATACTTTCATAGGCTTGAATGTGCCCTGGTGGTTGAGAATATGTCGTGCTCTATTAAATGTCTCGCTGATGATGGCGCGTGTAGATTTAATTGGTCATTTAGTTCTCTTCAAAATTGTTGAACTGAATAGTGCTGATCTTGCTTGTGAATAGGCGCCGTCAGTTGGGAGTTGGGACTCGTCATCTCTTAGCTGCCACAGCTTATTTTAATTAAGTACTGAATCATTTTTTTAATGTTTATTTATTTTATTATTTATGTACACACAGTAAAATACATAGGGTTATGACATAATTATAATTTGAGTACAAAGGTACTGCTTATTATGTTTTTATAGTTTTTCGCACTGGACGCTTTTAACGTGCACGTCGTTCTCACATATATGTATGTATGTATAATTTCAACAAGAATGTTGTGACATTTTGTAATAATATTTTGAGTTATAATAATTGCTTGATATAAAAAAAAAAGTTGATTAAAAAAAAACAAGAGTATCCAAGGGGTTTCTTGCCCGTTCTTCTCCATAACCACCTACCTGCGCTATAGTAGACGACTAGCTTCATCTTTCTGACTGACTGATAAGTGCCTGTAAATGGTTTAATTAAGTTAGATGCTTTAATTTGAGAATATAAGATACCAGAAATACATAGGAAAATTAAGAAAGTCACATCCAGATCATCGTTACCATGATCATTCACAGCCCAACTACGCCCGCACACCACTGAGCATAAATCTCTCTTTTTATGATAATAAAAAGATAAAACAATTTTATGATATCCGTAATCAGTTTTCTTCATTAAATTGAATCACCTGAGAACGACCGATTTCGTCCAATATCATCGAACACTTAAGATATACAAGTTGCCCTTTTCTCTCAGCCGAGTTAGTGACCTTTTCAGAAGCGAAATAACTTTTAAATAATCTCGAGCAATTTTATTTTATATTTATCTACGATAGAAATAGAATATATTCATATTTCTATGAAACTTAGTGATGAAAGTTTGTTAATAAAGTTATCGCCAACTCGACCATCAAGCCTGGGCTCAATCCCCATTTTCCGTTAGGGTTCCAGTAATGGACAGGGATTTGGAAAAGTGCCCAGAGACTGACAAAAGTCTCCCGTTACTTGTAACATTCCGTCATTGACGACATGTGGGCTACAATCTCATGCATCTAGCTAAGTACCTCGTCAAATGTTAGTTACAACATTTAATCAATATAATGTACCTACACAATTAACAAGCTTATCTGTTAGTAATTATATTTTTCAACTCACTTGCTCGTTAAGTGGCTCTTATTGAACCGCTTTTAGGTCCATAATGCAGTGTATTAAAAACGCGTGCTTTTTCTTTATGTTATTCCATTACTGCATTAACGCCACAGATAACTATTTACTAGTCGGAGATGCGCGCTTTTTTAATCTCATCAAAGAGACTTCATGCCAAAAGAAATTCGCGGGCCATATTTCACTTTTTTTTTTAATAGTCCGTATTGTCCTTGGTCCCAAAATGAAATAATAATTTATTTACCTTAGCGTAGGGACCACGGACAATTTAAGGTGAATGCACAGTGGTAGACCGCGAAATTCAAATTTTCTTAGGTTTTTTGCAATTTTCAGGTCAGTGTCAGGCTGTATCTTGATCAAAATATGATTTGCGACTATAAAAGGTACGTCTTTACAGAATTATAATCATTAGAATCATTAATACATATTTATAAGTTAGATTTGTTCCATAAGAACAAATCTCTTAAGGTCTCTGCACACAGCCGGCGTGGCGTAGCGGGCCGCGGCGTGGCGGGGCGGCGACGTGGCGCTAGCGCGACGGCATCGTTTACACTGCGGGCGCAATCACGTCCCGTCCCGCCGCGCCCATGAACAGTGTTTTTATGCCTAGGGCCCAAATCGTACAAACATACGTGAGCACGAACACATTCGAATAGTTTTTCGACATCCATTTTTGTAAAACAATACAAAATCTCATTCACGCTCCGTCTCGTCCGACGTGGCGTGTTCACGCCCCGCCCCGCCGCTTCTGACTTGTATTCGCGCTCGGCGCGGCGGCGGCGTGGCGCGACGGTTACTGTCGCGCCGAGCGGGACGGCTCTGTGTGGCGTCGTCAGTAATATCTAGTACATTACAACTGCTCAGCGTCGCGTCGCCGTCACGTCCCGCCGCGCCGCGCCCGCTGTGTGCAGAGACCTTAATGGAAAAGATCTTAGGGATAACAAATCTAACTTAAAGATTATATTCTAATGACTATAATTCTGTAAATACATATATATTATAGTCGCGAATCATATTTTGATCAAGATACAACCTGATACTGACCTGCAAATTACAAAAAAACGTAAGAAATTTTTTATTTCGCAGTCTACCACTGCGCGGACAATTTAAGGTGAATCTTTAATTGTCCATGGTCCCTTCCGTAACCAAACGGAAAAGAACCTGACTGGCGTTCTATTATTGCGGATTCTCATTGAACTAATGTATATTTCTCTGTGCCAATAGTACTTTCTAATTCCATACTAACTAAACTACTATTTGACATACGCCAACACTACGATCAGTCTATTTGTGTTTATTATATTTTTTCTATAAGCTGTTAAGCGGTCTATTGTCGGTGTTTTTATTTACACTTCCGCGCGCAGCGCTAGTGCTGGCTGGCTGGTGCGCGGAAAAACAAACCAGCGCGCCAACACAAGTTAATATTTAACAATACAAATCTGTTTTTTTTTCGTCGCAAGTGTGTTGAAAAACGTCGTGTGAAACGCGTGTGCATTATTACTAAGTAACTGCCACGGAACTAAGGAATCGAAACTACTTATCTCAATCGAACAGAAGTTAGTTGTCCCATCTATACATATAATAAATCTGTAGAAGGGTCAATTCTGTACATTGAAAATATTGAAAAAATAAATTGCGGGGGGTGTTGCTGGATCGATACCAAACCCAAATATGTGATTAAAAAAATTTTTGTCTGTCTGTCTGTCTGTCTGTCTGTCTGTCTGTCTGTATATGCAGGCATCACGTGAAAACTAACGGTTCGATTTCGATGAAACTTAGTATAATTATACCTTATTATCCTGGGCATAAAATAGGATACTTTTTATCCTGGAAAAATACGTAGAAAAAAAAAACTTATTTTTCGGTTTTATTCATAGACGTTGTTCTGTAGAACCGCGAACACACGTTGCATTACCCGTAGTGGATAATTTTCCATTTCAATTTAAGAGAATACAGTTTCCTGTAGCTTTGTGTTACGCCATGACAATAAATAAGGCTCAAGGTCAGACCCTAGGAGTTGCTGGCGTAGATCTTACCGCGAGTTGTTTTTCACACGGGCAACTTTACGTAGCTCTTTCCCGTGTGAGCAGACCAAGAAATCTTCATGTTCATATTCCGGACGAGCTCACTAACAATGTTGTGTATGCTGAAGCTCTCAATTAACTTTCTGTCGCATTGTCACGATCACTTTTTTATTATTGCAAACTTTTCGTCACTGTCAGTAATTTACTGCTACATGCTACTTATCAAGGTCGGAATTACTATGAAAAAAATACTTACTACAGAACGCGAACTCAACAGCAGTAGCTCAATAGAGGGATCTCCTTAATTATTATAGGCTTAGCCGTATTTGGGTCCAATAGATATTTATAAGATGTCATTGTCAGAGTTACTCAAAATGGAGAAATAAACCATCCACGCGAAGATCGACATCCGCGCGGACGGAGTCGCGGGCGGAAGCTAGTTCAAAATATAACTGAATTACGATTCAATTACCTACTACGCAATGTCATATTTGAGACAGCACTGATTTAGGTAGCTGCCATATTATTTCTAATCAGCCTTTCGTCAGATAATGATTGGAATACTATCGATACCTACTTTCAATAACATAAACATATATCGAGCGCTGCATCATCTGCTAAAACACAAACTCAAACTCAAGCTCAAAGCATTTATTTCAATTAAACAATTAACGCCACTTTTTAACCGACTTCAAAAAGGAGGAGGTTCTCAATTCGACGGTATGTTTTTTTTTTTTTTTTGTGTTTGTTACGCGATTACTCCGCCAATTGTGGACCGATTTTCAAAATTATTTTTTTGTTTGAAAGGGTATACTCTCGAGGTGGTCCCATTATCATCAAATTGGAATCTGATGAGAGGATCCCATGGAAATCGAGGGAAACCCTCAAATTTTTTAGGCAAAGCTATAACGATTTGGGTATTTTTTAAAATAACTTCAGCATTTGCTCTCGGAAATCATCATTTGGTAAAGTGGAGCTGATGAAGAAGACCACAGATGGCCCACTAAAAAGTGAAAAATAAATACTTTTTACAAAAAAAAAACAACCGACTTCCAAAAAAAACACTACAAATTGAAAAATAACTTTAATTTCGGAAGTCGGTGTCAATAAACGAAAATGCGGAACCAAAGACACCGACTTCCGAAATTAAAGTTATTTTTCAATTTGTAGTGTTTTTTTTGGAAGTCGGTTGTTTTTTTTTTGTAAAAAGTATTTTGAATTGTCAAGAAGTCGATCTAGTCAGAAAATATGAACACTCTTATTAAATCATATTTTACAAAAATATTAGTTATGTCATCTTTTGAATTTATAATTATATATATAATATGAGAACGATGTAAAAAAGATGTACGCGTTAAAAGCGTCCAGAGTACAACAAACAGTAATAAAACAATAACCCAAAAATAAAATAATTAAAGATAAGCTGAGGCAGCTAAGTGATGACCAGCCCCAACTGACGGTGCCCGTTCACGAACATGACAGATCAGCGCCATTCAGCTCAACCATTTTGAAGGGAGCTAAATAATCCAACACACACGCCACCGTTAGCGAGTCATTTGTGAGCATGACATACTATCAGCCGCCAGGGCACATTCAAGTCAATGAAAGACATATTATTACCCGGTAAACGGTAGCTACAGGGTACATAGAACTCACAGCTCTGCACAGCAACGCGAATGAAAAGGTATCCAACACCAGAGGGGCAAATCCCGTAATTTTAAGAACGTACACAGTCTGGGGGCCTTAAAAAGGCCACTTTGGCATAATCACAAAAGGATAACGTTATGATTCATAATGGACAGTTAACTGTTAAGTTAATCGTATCAAATCCCATTGGTGAAGGATTTTTTTTTTTTTTTTTTGTCTGTGCTAAAATGCCGCCGATCAATACAATCCAACCCAATCCCAAAAAAAAAAACACGTTCTGTCTTCGCTATATTATTATTCATAATGTTATCCTTTTATGATTCTGCCAAAGTGGCCTTTTCAGGCCCCCTGATCGCAGTCGCAATCTTGTCAAAAATACCTCTAATTTCCCTACATTTTTGACAAGTTTTTGACATTGATTGTTACTGAGATGAGATTGCGACTAGATTTTTACCGTTTTTAATTACGAGAATTAGTAGTAACTCGACAGCTGAGTTAGCGACTGTCTTTTTGTTCTGATTATTATGGTATTTTCACCTTCACTTCACCGCGTGTGAATCGCTGTTTTTTACAAATTAGTATATACGACTGTGAATATAAAAAATAGAGAATAACTAGTTACCACCTACAATAATGTATTTGAATACTTACTTGAATACGTACACAACACATTACCTACCTTAATATTTAGTTTACGCCAAATGATTGGATTTTTGTTTATTACTTATTGCTTTAGTTATAAACATTTGCACCTGATCTCTCTTAACAGAGAGTTAAGAGAGTCATTTCATTCAATTGCGTAATACACTATCAATCTCAATCTGAATAATTCTGGAGCATATTGCTAATCCATTGCTTCATATGTTCAAGAAAGTCTGCTCAACTACGTAAATAAATAATGAATATTCTTGAAATGTCAAAATGAAAGCCATTGCTACTATAGGCCGACCACTTAACTGAGACGTTGCCTGAGGTAGCTGCGCGGTGCGGGAGGGGTGATAGTTGTCACAAGTTGACTAATCACTGAGCTCTCGCATCACGTCACCACACCCCCTCCCGCACCGCGCTGCTACCTCAGACAACGTCTCAGTTAAGTGGTCGGCCTATAATACTGTGTTACGCAATTAACCCGCTGAAAGTTTATTGTCACTAAAATAACACAGGTTATACACCATTTTAGCTAGTACTCCCGTTGGGTATCGTTAATTGTAATTCAAGCGAATACTTCCATTTCCAATTCTAAGAAATCTGTTTATAAACTGGCGGGAAGCTCTTTAAAACCTTTAATAAAGATGAGATTGAGATTTGATGAGATTGCCGAGTGCCGTAAGGATTACGTAGTGGAGCTGCTATTGTAATTGTATTAGATTTCAGATAGAGCCACGGATCTTAATCAGGGTTGCGGCTGGCTCTTTTAAGTAGTTAAATGTTCATACTTTCTCAACATATTTAGGACACACAAGCTGTTAGGTATGGTGGCAACTTCTTGAAACATCTAAAGCAATCAAATTTCGTTTTATACAGCTGTCCAAAACACAACACATACTTAATTCTATTTATTTTTTTCTAAAATATAAGTCAAATTGTCAGCTTTAACCTTTTAAACGCTTGGCTAAATATCAATTGCCGTGCCCCTAGCGCGCGGCTACAAATCGATAAAATAATCATCATCGTCTGCATGCTTCGGACAGCTGAATACCTACATCGATAAAATAATACCTACAATAAATAAGGAGGAGCAATCGTTGAATAGAACGAAAAATCATACATGTTCTTTGTCGCAGAAATACGACACGAGCGGTACGGGCACGGAAGTATGTGTCGCATAAATGCGACACAAGCGGTTAAAAGGTTAAAATATTCGTCTTCTTTTATGACATCATCTCTCATCTGTACAAAAAACTGAGCTGGATCGCTAGTAGGAGAGAATGCGCGATCAGACAGTGCTCCCAGCAACTCTCTACAGAAGTGCACAAGACGGCCGCCTTCAGAGGCAGTTTCAGGTATGCCGCATCCAAATGCTGGAACAACATTCCCCCGCCGATAAGGAATCTAAAAACACTCGGTACCTTTAGGAGTCGACTGCGGCAGTATCTGATTGACTCTCAGAAAAAACTGGGCTTGACCGTCACAAACACGTCCATAATATAGCGGGTGGCTGGGGCCCTGCTCCACACGACATGTTTGTCTACACGTTATCCTGTAGACAAAGATTGAGACAACTGTGTAAAACGAAACGCATATAACATAGGTATTACTATAGAATATATATATATAAGCAAATTATGCTATACTTACTGTAGTCATTATTATAAAACCATAACATAACTATTTATTATTATACACCAACATGTAAACTCGTACACATACATGCTTAAAAACATAAACTAGTCATTCATTACATAACATGTTATTCCCTACACTATGATAATCAAGTAATCCAGTAGACACTACACAAGTATTTAATAAGTTTAAAATTTCAAAATCTTTCTGTCGGGTTTAAAAGCAAGTCAACTGTGGGTACTTACCACTTTTATAATATACGTGCCGCACTATGTAGGTACCATTTTGTTGAAACTCAGATGTGTCTTCTCGACATCCGTATGTCACTAACGGGATGCAGCAGAATACCAGCGTCAGGTATTGTACCTGGCATATGCTGAGCTGGACTCCCATTTGGTGCAACCATGAGACACACACCGCCCAGTAGTGATCGACCGTTATAGATATACAACATGAGCGAGGTGTCTATGGATCAATTTATCTTTTTAATCTTTGTTTTTTTTTTTTCTCTCACCTGTTTTTAATGTTTTTTAATACCTGTATTGTGTCTTTTGTTGCACTGAATAAACGTTTTATCTATCTATCTATCTATCTATCTATCATTCCTTAGTCCTCAAATAGATAATAGTACAGTATGATACATGTGTGCTATGTTGATCATTATAGGCGAGGCGGTATTATTCGCGCGAGCCGCAGGCGAGCGCGATAAGAAAGCCGAGTATCTAATGATCAATGCACACGTGTTTCATACGACGTTTTTCAACACACTTGCGACGAAAAAACAGACTTGTATTGTTAAATATTAACTTGTATGGAAAATGTCGCGCTAGTTTTGTTTTTCCGCGCGCCGTGTTAGCCAGCACTAGCGATGCGTGCGCAGGTGTAAATAAAAACAATGACTCTCATTTTAAATATCTATGGCACTGACAAAACCTCTAAACAGCCTATAGAAAAAACATTATAAACACAAAATAATGTTTAGACTGATCGTAGTGTTGTCGTATGTCAAATTGTAGTTTAGTTAGTATGGAATTAGAAAGTACTATTGGCATAGAGAAATATACATTTTCAGTTCAGTGAGAATCCGCAATAATAGAACGCTAGTCAGGGTCTTTTCCGTTTGGTTTCGGAAGGGACCACGGACAATTTAAGGTGGACAATTAAAATTTTCTTAAGTTTTTTGTAATTTGCAAGTCAGTATCTGGTTGGATCTTGATGAAATACGATTAGCGACTATAATATATATGTATTTACAGAATTATAATAAATTAATAAATCAGAATTATTATTTATTAGAATAGAATCTTTAAGTTAGATTTTTTCCCTAAGAACTTTTCCATAAGAAAAATGTATTAATGTTTCGAATGATTTTAATTCTGTAAAGACGTACCTGTTGTAGTCGCAAATCATATTTTGATCAAGGTACAACCTGACACTGATCTGAAAATTGCAAAAAGCCTAAGAAATTTTGAATTTTGCGGTCTACCACTGCGCATTCACCTTAAATTGTTCGTAGTCCCTGCGCATTCACCTTAAGGTAAATAAATATTAGTTCACTTTGGGACCAAGGACAATACAGACTATTAAAAAAAAAAGTGAATTGATGAATCTCCGACCAGTAAATAGTTATCTGTGGAAATAAAGCACTAGTGGATTAAAATAAAGAAAAAGCACGCGTTTTTAATACACTGCATTATGGAAGCGGTTCAATAAGAGCCACTTCAAGAGCAAGGGTGTTGAAAAGAAAATAATATAATATAACGAAGAAAAAAAATTATATTCTAAAATTGGTATTTACGTAAAAATAGTAGAATTCATTACATTTATCGGAGCCATTGCCTTCTTTGAAAATATTCAGCGTCGCAGTTGAATAATTTAGCATCATAGTGACAAATATTCATTTTTTTAAATAAAATCTAATTTGCATAAATGCTTTGATTTATCAAAAAAATAGGACAAAAATAGGAATATAAATTTAGGCTTATGGTGGCATCAATTGTCTCATTTTGCCTTGTTATCGAGATAGAGATCTAGCCAAAATGAGACTGAAATCGTTGAAATACTGTCATCTCAAAAAATACATTTCAGTACATTTTTTATGGTGTACAATTGTACATAATAAAGAATATTCTATCTACTTATCTAAGTTCGTTATTCCAACTCACAGATCTAAATAATCCCTATCTCTGTCTCTGTAGATAAGGATTATTTTGACTAAATCAATAGGACTTTGAAAATCTTCCTTAGATTATCTAATAATAATAATTGGTAGGTTCTTTTTCGTCCATGTTCAGTTCAGTGGGATGGCATTTGTATACAGAGATTATGATGAACATTTACTTTTAAATACAAGTTTTCCCTTCGTCTACCCATCACCAGTTAACTTCCAAAGTCCCAACTCAATAATGTCACACCAAACGTCAAACGCGAATGACATGTTCGATTTGGTTACATGACGTTACATGTGTCAGACACGCTTACCTTTGTTTATTTACTATAAAACATTATGTATACATACATTTTGTAATTGTTTCGAATACATTGTTTTTGATAGCACAAATCAATGATTCAAATAGGTTATTAATATCTCAATTATTTAAATTGAATGGACTGATAAATTAAATCTGAATTCACATTTGATCGTGCTCAAATAGTATCAGAAATACAATATTATAAATACACTCGTACGCGATGCGAGCTTAACACCAATGTTAATTAACATGCAAATAATACATTCGGTTGTTACGTAGAAATGTTGCAAATCAGAACATATTTACTGTACTCGACATGAACATACATAATATGCAAACTGGCAAACAAGAATATTACCATAGTAGGTACACAAACAAGAATATTACCATAGTAGGTACACAAACTCGTCGCGATTTATTACGTTTACATGTACCAATCTGCACTTATTTTTTCACTGAAATTAAATTACAATCCGCATAAAAGGAAACGGCAAAAGAATCCCTTCTTTTCCTCGTTTGCATAGAATAAATAAGGTTATTTCTGATCGTTGATGAATAGGCAGTGCTGAAAGAAGAAGCCAAAAGCCAGCTACATTCAACTAAACATAATTATGAAAGTATGTTCAAGTACGCAGGTAGGTACTCCACCGAGCTTCAATTCGCAGCAAACTGCTTGGTACCTCCTCATACCTATTTCCGATCGTTATATGAACTGAACACAAGTCATCTCCGCTCCGTTTAATCTCGCTGCCAAACATGAGATACGGACCATACAAGCTATTTTGGATTTTTATTGGAAAGACTTGCAGCATTAAAGGCAAAGGACTTCACTGTGTGTGTAGATATTCCTTTTTGATAGCTTTACAAGGTAAAAGAACTCCAGCTAGTGAAAAAAATTTGCAGAAATAATTATCAGATGACCTTCAATGGTTGCTAATTTTCGTGTTTGGTCACCTTAAATTCCAAAACAAAAGTGAATCACCTAGAACTTGCATTCGTGGACTTCGCGGAAACCGCAATGAGTATATTATTCACAATAAGTCCTCGAGCTTTGTACGAATGGCGATGTTAATTACCTTGTCGAGTTGTTATAATTGTTGGTGGCTGCCGGCTGCCGGGTGCCGGGTGCTGGCTATGCGTTGTACAACCGCTATTGCCAAAAACATTGAAATCATACAAATATTTTATTAAACTCGTGAAAATTTAATCAAGTTATTTTGTGGTGGTCTATTGTTTTCGGATTCGTTTTGTAGGCTTATTTAGCGCAATTTGTGGCATTTCTAGACTAGTCCATTCATAGCAGCATTAAGTGAGTTGTTTTAATGATTTTAATTATTATAACTTGTTTGATACGGGCGCAATCACGGGTACAACCTGATACTACCTGCAAATTGCATAAATTGTAAGAAATTTGAATTTTTCACAACCCCTTTACGACATATTTCACACTCTAACTACTTTTGCATATGTGTAATTAAGTAGGTACTTAAGCATATGTGTAATTAAGTTATATTTTAGTAAATTACGTGAATACTAGTGTCCCTTCAAATGCAGTAAATCTTATTAAATTAAAAATATGTGCTTTTTAGGTTAGATAACGAGACCGGACATTCTCGTAGCAAGGCAAAGACAGTATTCATAGGTCACATGCAACAGGTCCATTAGGCACTTCCGACACCACTACAACACTTGTTAACTAATAGGTACATTTACACTTGTTGACTTCAATAATAAAACATAATACAGGAAACACAGAACGCTTGAGACTCTTTGAACGATTTATTCAAAAAATTACATCCATGGCAATTTCGCTAACGAGTATTCGACTCATTGAAATTATTAAGCCTTAAAATTCTAAACAGACACGAACCTCCTGAGACCTGGAGTGTCTAATATTAGAATACCCACTTACCTACATGCTTAGTTCGCGGCGAAAGCTTTATGGCAAGATAAAGGAAAAATAAAATATTTATGTAGGAAAACAACAACCGCTTTAACGTCTCCGCAAAGTTCAAACGTGTTCGTCATTTTCCCTGCACACGATTTTATTTTGAACAGCATTATTTGATGATCTCTTATTATATATTTTTATGAGACATATTATTTGCGGTGGAAACTCCGTTTCCATCGAATAATTTGCATTACTCATTACTCACACTAATATTATAAAGGCGAAAGTTTGTGTGAAGAATGTGTGTGTGTTTATATGTTTGTTACTTCTTCACGCTCAAACGGCTAGACCAATTTAGATAAAATTTGGTGTGGAGGTAGCTGACACCCTGGATTAATATATAGTTATACTATAAAAATCCGGATTAAATTATTATGACATAGAATATTACATCAGTAGCAATAAGATATCAGGGCGTTTTAGGGGACTGTCTTATGTAATTCTGACGTTCAAAAAATGCTGAATCTCAGCCTAATGTGAACAGCTAGCTGAATTTCAGAATAATGGATTTAGATTTTTGATATTAGTCTTATTACCCTGTAAGTTCAAAATGCACTAGTTAAGAATCAAATGTGCCCGCGCCGCACATTTTTCACAAAGACCTTTATCAGAAGTAAAGATAAAGAAACAAACTACCTAATTATTTAAAAATAAGTAGATCCCTTATTTCAGTTTTTTTAAGAATTCATTTCTTAATCACGTAAGTAACTTCAAGTATAAGCTATCTATAAGATACCTATCTTCATTTTATTTACACATAACGTCTATACCTACTACAAATATCATGGAGTTTATATAATATGTATGTTTTTTTTTCTTGCTTAAAGTGCGAAAATTATGTGCAACCCACGTATAAAACACACTCTAGGTAAGTAGAACGTCTCTGTTTGCGCCTACAATTTAGATTTCTTCAAAGCTTAGGTATTTAACTTTCTCGGAGTGGCCATTTGCCATTACTCACTGTTGAGAAATAGACATCGTGAATATGCCAATTTCTTCTCTTTATTGCTGACTGCGATAGGAGACAAGCTTTAAGCTATGTAGAATTACTGTGTATAAAAAGATAACAAGACGAAAAACGCTTAATGGATCGTAGAAAAAACCGTGATTTATAAAAAATACAATTGAGATTTGTGACACGCGATACAGCTACATAAATGCAGATTCGTAGAACAGTTACTTCCGAAAATCTTTTACAGTTCTGCAGTTCTAGTAGTTCTTTAGTTTTTCAGTCCTTTTTCATTTTTACGAGGTCGTTGCTATGTGAGCTTTCTCTGTCCTGCTCATTAAATATCAATGAGTCGCCTGTATATAATACGTCAGTCCACTCTATATAATAACTTTCGTCATATTTCTAAATCAAACAGTCCTATTAAACTTTTCTGAAATTGAGATTAGCTTTAAAATTAAAATGCTTCGGTGACTCCATCAAAAGTGGAGCGATTTGCGGCTTATTGCTAGCAAACTATGTAATACCGGTGGCGGCGGCCGCACTTTGTGCGTAAAGTTCCTTAATTTCCGGGATACCTTTATGCTAAATTGGGATACTTTCTACCGCAATATCAAAATTCAACCAAATCTGTTCAACAAGTTACAAACATCCCTTTCGTATTAATCTTGTTTATCTATTTTAATACCTTAAACTAAGGTGTTATGGTCGCACCTTGAATATTTTTAAACTCCGTGCGTCATGTTGTTTGTAACATTTTCATTTGTTCGCATTTACAGCGGTTTGCAACGTTTTCGTAAGCGAGCAGGGGGACATTTCTTTTATGGCGAAATGATGTTGCTTTATATAGCTTTTTCATTCTATTTTTAGATAACAAAATGCGGGAAGACCTATTCTTACAATTAAGCGAAATACACTGTTTAATATAAAAAGAAACTCCACAATGACTTAGCAAAATCCTGTACAGAAAACGTAAAAATCATGTACGCAATGAAGACGATATTGTTTTCCTCTGTGGGTCTAGTTTAAGAGCACGAAATACATGTAAATGTAAATAGTACAAAAGAGTGGATGTCACCTTGTAGGTAACTTGTTTGTTGTTTATGCATGCCCCCTTCCATGAAGTTCCCTTGTTTTGTATACGTGTAGCGCTTCTCTACACGATCAGGATAATGGAATGTACTTTAAGAAATATCATCGGCAGTCCATAAACGTACATAAAATAAACGTCGACTATATTCTCCACGTTTTTCCATCACCGTCGTGATAATAGTGAATGTCGTTTACTGAACCCGGAACAATATACTACTCAGTATATTGTTACAAGATATTGTAGTGTAAATCTTTTATTTTTGTGAACGGTAATAGGCATTCAATGTATGAATAGATTGTGTTCCTATAATCATTTTGTATTTATATGTTATAAATTGTGCTTAGGCTTTTAGAAAGTGGAACTTTTACATTAATAAAAAAGCAATTTCCAAGGCTCATTCTCTACCTGAGAATTTTCCTGCCTTTTTTGCTTTTTGCTATAAGAAAAATCCTGTAAATATCCTATCCAACAAGGGCCTTAAAAATCTGCCACCGTCACCACGCCTGGCGAAAATAAACGTTAAAGCAATATTTTTATTAGCAAGGGGCAAAGAGCCAATAATCATCTTTTTGACGTAACCGCTAAATCGCGTCTTAACGTATCCTCGGATCAGAAAGGAGTAACCTATTCTTTGTGGGACTGACAATTGATATCTCATTCCGGTCATTAATCTTCTGGGGCTAAGGTTAATCAAATGGCAACTTGTCTAGTAAAAATATCTACAACTGGCATTTAGAAAGGTTGTAGTTCAAATATTGCTCTTGAGGTAAAAATGCTAGTTCTTGCATATGTTAGTCAATTTAAGTTAGTGCGTACGATAGAGTATAGAGAATATAGAGTTTTGTGCAGAGAATACGATTTTTCGTAAAACATCATAAATCAGAGCTGTAGACAAATGTTGCCGTTTCACTAATTGAGTCGATACTTTTATCTATTTTAGAAAACGTACTATCATCTGTCAATTATACCAGGCCACTCAGAAAGTATTGCTGTAAAAAGTTTTTATGTATGAGAGACTGGCCAGATATAATCTATTTTGAAAACATGATAGTTGACCAAAAACTAATTATTTGTAAGTAAAAATAGGTACGTTCCAATTTCAAAATTTCCCTCCGCATTGTTTGCGAGCTAATTTGAATTATCGTGTCTCATTAAAAAATGGATCTGCGCCGGGAACATTTTCGCGCTATGATGTTTTACGATCTCAAGCGTCAATAGACTTCAAATGGCATTCATGGATGAAGGCCCTTCTAAGGCAACCATGTATCGTTGGTACAACGAATTCAAGCTCGGTCGACTAACTTTGGGGGATGAAAAAAGAACTGGTCGCCCTTTGACGGCTGTTACGTGCTAGCAGTGAAAAATTTAAACCAAGACAATAGGCGAGTTACGTATCAAGAGATTCAGCACATACCGCAGGTTGGATCGGAAAGCCTTTAAAAAATTCTGCACGTGCATCTTCGCGTGAGGAGGATAGTTTCACGCTGGGTGCCGCAAAACCTCACCGATGCTCAGAAGCAGGCCCGGGTGGAATGGTGCTGTGATATGATAAACAAATTTGAAGCAGGCTCGTCTCGGCGTGTTTACGACATCATTACAAGTGAAGAATCTTGGATTTATCAATACGACCGAGAAACGAAGCGCTAGTCAATAGTTTGGTGTTTCCAAACGGATCAACGCCTACCAAAGTGAAGCGATCTAGAAGCGGGAGGAAGATTATAATCGCGAGCTTTTTCATTTTGACTGGCTACTTGGTGTCAATTCCTTTACGGAACCAAAGAAGCATCAACGCTGAATGGTATACTACCAAATGCTTGGCAGAAGTTTTCTCAGTTGTCAGCAAGAAGCGACCAAACGCAGGGCTCCGCGGGCTACTGCTCCACCACGACAACGCGCCTTCGCACACCGTGCTCAAAAGGAGGGACTTCCTGGACAGCACGCCAGTCAACCTCCTGGGTCACCCTCCTTACAGCCCTGACCTAACACCGTGTGACTTCTTTTTATTCCCGAAAATAAAAAATCAGCTCAAAGGGATACAATTTTCGTCGCCGGAAGATGCGATATACAGGATGAATTTTCCAAATGGGCGTGGATGGCCAAATCTGAAACTAAAAGAATAGCGAAAAGTACTCAAAGGCGGCGGGCTCGATTTTGATGAAAACTAAAACTGCATCATTGGATTTTTGAAAAATCTATATTTCTAGACTATTATTCAATAATCAGATTAATTTTATCTGAGGAATAAATATTGCGGTTTGACACGCGTAATTGTTCTTCAGAATAAAAGTTAACTGACTATTGAAAAATCAGCCCTGAAATAAACAATTCGTCTAACTAAATATATAATTATTGTTAGTTTTTGCAAGCTCGTAGCACTTGCGTAGCTCTCGTAGCAACCGTAGCTCTCGTAGCACTCGTAGCTAACCTAACATCGTAGCCAGCTGCGAAAGCTCGGTAAGTAAACCATACTCCTTTTTTGACCAGTCGTGTAAAAACTAGTTAAATATACGTGGTAAGTTTTATTAATCACATAAAGTTGTTAGGTACGTTACTTGTATTAATATAATAGCTCATGTTGAAATAAAATGAAATTAACTTTTTCTCGGAATATCGTAGTATGCGCCACGCTCGAGTCCCCCTAGTTCAGAGAAGCTGTAACCGCCCACGCCGCCCAGACCGTGGTCGCATACAGCTATATCATTTAAAAGCAGTAACTGTACCACCATTTCCATCAAGCTATTTTTTACGATCAATCCATTTAGCCGTAACGAGACATGTCAATGTTTATGTCTAATGCGCTCTTCCTTAAGACGGATGTTACCTCGGCAAATGTCCCATATAACCCTACCATTCCACATAATACAATTTGGCTAAGACGAACGAACGTTCACTTGACGTGGATCATAAAACATGAGACTCGGCGTCCATTATGAAGACGATCTATATTCATTCTTACAAAAACTAACAGGACTTTTCCATAACACTAAACATTGTATTCACTTTACCGCCACTCATGTAGACGTATTTAAACCACAAGCATAAACTACTTATTACTGGATTTACTTACTTGGAAATTAAATACAAATGTATGTATAGAGGTTTCCTGTGACCCCATTAAGGAAAGAACTTGCCAGGTCATTAAACATTATAATATACCAATGAATTATAATGAAATTATAATTATTTATTTATGAATTTTTCGACACTGTATTTAAGTTTGTGTATAGTTTTAGTTAAGTTAGGATTTAATTTTGTTATTTTTATTAATTAATTAGGTATTAGTTATTATTTGCTTACTTATTATTTTAATTTACAACAATAATGTTTACCTTTTCCATATACCAATTATGTCCATTACAAGTTCAAATAATAAGATTTTGGTGTATCAACATTGTAATATTGTAATTCTTTTTGAGCTGATTAAAGTTTGTCATTTCTATTACAAGAGTTCTAATTTTAACGACTTGCTTAATAAATGTTTGAAGACATACAACTAAGTATTTGGAAGTTAGTAAAACGTTGGGGCTTTCAAGGGTTTGTAGGTATACTGATATTTTTTTTGCTGTCAAAATTCTTGTCTGCAGATCAGTGGGTACCATAGAGGTTCTATAAAAAAGTTATACATCATGCAAAGACCGTTAATTCGCGAAAGTCCCGATGTTTTATTATAAGAATACACTCTGCAACGATTGAACGCAAAGGCTTAACTTTTGTTTTCTACACCACATTGTTACCAATTTTAATGTTAAAAACAAAACAATAAATAATTGATATAGTTGTCAAAAGTTTTCTAGGTTATTCACACATGGACTTATCTTTCGCTAACTTTTACTCACAAAGTCACTTTTACCCAATTCCAGGCCTAAGATACGGTGCTTTTCTTGGACTTGAAACTTTGCTTTTATTTCGGTATCAGGTGTCCATATTAATTTGAAAGAGTATCTTTCCATGGTCTCACGGCAACAGGTGAGTGTCTCGGCGCAGGCGCGGCGCGCGCGTCGATACCGCTCCCCGCCCTACCCGCGCACCTCCCCCGCACCTTGCTACCTGCTACCCTCGCCCATTCACACACGCACACATGCACACTGCACGCCCACTACTGACAAAGTGGCATTATTACAACACATGCACACTAACGTAAGGCTTTCGTAAAAATGCTAAGCCGTTACCGCCAACTCCACGCCACACAGACACGGATAGTTCACTGTCCTTGCTAAACTAACTGATACATCAAAGTTCAGAAATGTCAATGGGATCAAATGTGTCGCAGACTCGCAAATTAAACTCCTTATTGCGTTTCGGCTGTCGTATTTTGGTCGTTACAGCAATAACAATTTTCGGCGGGCGGCGGAGACACGATGACGTTTATTGACAGTCGGAGAGATTAGGCACGAGCAATCATGGTAGGCAACATCGAGGGGAGTGGCAACTTCAAGTCACGTTTTAGGTGTCCATCGCAACCCGGAAAACGTCCCAAGCTAATAGCACACGGCATGGCACACCGAGCACACCGTGAGCTTTCGCTAAGTATCTCTAATAGACCGTCACTACTAATTTCACCGGGCATTAATGACGTCATACTGCTTTCCGTGGCTTTTAAACTGCTTCCAGTTGCAGTTGATTGGTTAAACGGCGTAAAATGAAAATAGATTAAGTCCATTCGAGGATTACCACTATAACTACAACTCGATTAAAACGGAGGTAAATTGTGTTCTTTAAAACGATATTTTAGAATTACAGTTATTTAAGTTCCTACAACAATCTTTTAACCAACGTGTAAGTTAATTATGTACCTTCCGTCATGTTATAGGTTTCTTCACGCAATTATCTTTTATTAAAGATACAGAGTACAACTGTGTCTGCATCATTCACTATCAGGTATATTTGAAATTGGCTTCACGCATTGTATTCAGGTGAGAGGTTTTGCAGATAATACGATTCGGCTACGAATAGTTTCTCGTGAACCCAATTTTCTCGACGATACACATTAAACCGAAGTGACATGTCAGTGATAACAACTTATTGAGCTCTCTGGTGTGAAATCACAACTCAACGGTATATTGTAATACTAACAAGAGGCAGGACTTTAATTATTGCGTTTCAGTTGTTTAATTAGCAAATTAATGGAGCCTGTAAAAAATAACGGATTTCCCCCAACGAAGTTTTTATGAAAATTGTTTACCAATCGGAAAATAAAGTATTTAAACGGAATTAAATGCAGTCTAACTAAATTAAGCACTCTTGTTATGTTAAGTTATATTTTTTTCTATTTTTTTTTTGTTGTTTTTTTTGTGAACAAAAATGAATTCATTTATTTTCTTTCTTTCTTTGTGCGGATTACCGTAACTTTACTCAATTTTTATTTAAAAATCCTAATCCTAATCCCCCAAAGAAAAACAATTACGAATTTAAAAATTAAAGAACAAATAATGAACTATTCCTCAACACTTAAAAGTAGCGTTAGCTTTGCTAGCTTTAACACCCCGGAAAAAAACAAAGTCAACTTCAGAAAGAAATATAATAAACGGGAGAAATGGAAATCTTACTGTTTTACCCCACGCTTAATTTGCGTATTTTATTTCTTCTTATCGAAGTGAAATATTCGCTGCCATTTGTAATTTCGCTCAATTTATTTGTACAAAGGAGCAAGGAGGAATCATTGCAAATGACTTTCAAGGATCATAGGTCGTAATTAGTGTCAACATGAAAAGGCGAATTTATTACATTTTATAAGGCATCCATTAACTGGTATAATTTAAGGCTAAGCGGGGAAATTACTTTCCATGTGTTCTAATGGGTGGGGAAATGGAAGGAATATTTTCACCATGCCTCGTTGAGGATGTCATCCGTGTGTTGTGCTACTCGTGGGTGCTATAATAAATGACTATATGAGGCTGGGGATCGCAACAGGAGGGTGACGGTAGGCAGACTACCGTCTACGTGCAAGAAAAGATAACAAATATGCCATTTTCAAACAACAATAACAGGTGGACCGCAAAATTGGTTTTCAAAGATATCTATAATTTGCTAGCACAACACATTTGTCACATTTGCCATTTGCCAAATCTGTAACTATATTAACTAGGTAGTCCTACTTGATTGAATATTGTTGTTGGTTTTTTCACATTCTTCAGCGATTCCATGCGTAAGCTTGTGGAAACATTAAATATAATACAAACAGAAACATCATTTTAATAATTTCATGTTATTATTTTATTTTGTTTTGGTCTTGAGTTGTCCTATACAAATGTCACCATTTTTCTTTAACAGTTCCGTATTGATAAAATTTCCACCCAAATGCATAATTTTTAGAATGTTTCATGTGGTTTCTTTGAAAATAAACAAATTAAAGACAGACTTTAATTTAAATAAAAGTACATTACAACTTGAAAAGCTGAGAATCGGTGCCTACTGATATCTGACAATAAGTGGTTGCATTTAATATTATTATCAACATAGTTTTCATGTAAAAAGATTTGACGTAGTAACTTCTTCCGTGCAGATTTTATTTTGAACCACTGTATGTACTCCGCTCAAACGGCAGTTCCATAATCAAACCCTATTAATAGCCATAGAGATATAAAATTACGTTATTTTAAACTTTAGCTAAATAGGCTAAAAGGGTCCGAAATATTCAGGGGATTGGAATAAAATTGATTTTTTTAGAAATGATTACAAACGAGCTCGTAATGCATTAAGTAAGGTCTATTAAAATGTTAAACAGAAAATGGCACTGCCGTGAATTGTTATTACGGGCCTAGCACGGAGAGTTGGGTAGTTATAATGCAAATCACTATTATATAGATTGCAAAGGGAATACAGATTGTCATCCAACTGGGACTCTGATGGGAAAAGAATCAAAACAGAGTTTTATTTAAACTAACTTCAACGTGGAGGTTCTGAAATATCTTCTGAAACATACTTATTGTACCCACTGTGTTTTTATGTATTCATATGCAAAAACGCTAATAAAACGAAAAAGGTATTTGAATGCGTTACAATGGTAAAATCAATCCGTCCTTACAAAAGGGAATCTTTTCCGGAAAAACTTTACTATACAGGAAAAAAAGTTCTAGACGTGGCGTAGACATTTTTCGTGGGTTAAAAAAATGTGTGTGTACAAAATGTATGGAACAACTAATTTTTTTTGTCATCTATCTACGAAACAGCTGATTTTTAGGGTTCCGTACCAAAATGGTAAAACGGAACACTTACGGTGAGACTCAGTCTGTCTGTCTGTGTGTCACAGCTGGATATCTCAAGAACTACTAATGCTATCAACTTGTTTGGAATAGTTTTAGATGACGTTTGCCCAACTATTTTGCAAATAAGAAAGAAATAATAATATGTATATATTTTTTTTTGCAACAAGGACTGAAAAATTGTAAGTGGGGCCCACACATGCCCATGTGGGGTATCATATGAAAGAGCGCAATTTGCACATTCTCAAACATTTTTTTTAGGCCGCATAGTGTTTGACTTTTGATGAAAAATGTAAAAAAAAATACTGTTCCACCCCTTATCTCCGAAGTACGCAAAGAGAAAAATCTGAAATAATTCTATGTGATAGAAGTTTATGTAAAAATTTCAGGAAAAATAAAACGATGGCTCTACATAGCACACTTTTTCAAAAATCATCAACAAAAGTTACACTAGTTCCACTATCGGTTAAGAGACGGCGCGGCGGCGCTGACCTAAAACTGCAATATTGTACACCGCAGTGCGCAGTGTTAAAACTCTCTAACGAATATAGGCCTCGCCGATGAAAATTTAAAAACATATGATGGTACGGAACCCTCGGTATGTGACTCGCTCTTGCCCGGTTTTTTTTTTATAACCGACGAAGTCATATATCATTATGTCATAATATTCATGTGTCTATGATGAATTCATGGTTACAGTTTGCGCACTGGTTAAAACTTCTTCATGTAGATATGTTAACGGAAAAGTGTACAATCCGTCATTCTATACAATTTCTAGGAAATGTGTACAATTCCTAAAATAGATAGGAAATCTATCTGGGAAATCTTTTGATATGCACTTTTGCTGGGAAATCTATACATTTCCTAAATAGCAATCGGAAATCTTAAAAATTTAATATGTTGTGCTACTAGACGATGACGTGGATGCAAGAGCGAGCGAAGGACACCCCGACGTTCGGTTTGGTTAGGTTCCTTTAAACCCTGCAGACAGAAATAGGAGCCCCGCGCAGCGGGGCTCCGTTGTCCTGACGTCGACGTCGACGACGACGTCGTTAGAAATAAAACATGCAGCATGCTAAATTTATGCTTTACAATGTTATGCTTAATCATTATTATGATTAGATAAATTTACGAACCTGTTTTATTTCTTTTAGTCACAGAAAGCATTACTTTTTATATATTTCCTAGTATCATCGTGGAAATGCATACAATTCCTAGGAAATACATACATTTCACAGGAAATGTGTGTATTAAAGAATCTTTGAAAGATTATTTTACACGTCTCCTAATTAGGCTCGGAATTGCATATATTTCCTAGGAATAGTGTAAAATTCCTAGGTTTCATTCATTTCCGGTAATAGATATGATATGCGTTGAAAAATAACTTTGAGACAAAGTAAAAAAGTATGAATTATAGACCTATAAATAGTCAGGTTGCTGTGACTTAATCTGGACAGTCATCATCATCTGCCTAGCCTTTTCCCAACTATCTTGGGGTCGGCTTTCAGTCTAACCTGATGCGGCTGAATACCAATATTTTACATGGAGCGACTGCCTATCTGACCACAACCCAGTTACTGGGTAATACCCTTGGTAAGATTGGTTGTCAGACTTTTGAGCTTCTGACTACCCGTAATGACTGTCAAAGATCCACGAATGATGAGCCGGGACCCACGGCTTAACGTGCTTTCCGAGGCACGGACTTAATCTGGAGAATATTTCGAAATATGTGTCGCTATATTGTGGAGATACATATAATATATCACAAGTGGCACTGGACCGGCCAAAGCTATGTGCCGCCACTCAATGTCCGAACCAATCTGGATGTTTATTTAGGAGTTGCTAACCATACCATGTGATGTCTCACCCTACATATATTATTTATACAGATTTTAGCACGTATTTCAAATGGATTTTGGTTATAGGTAATGCTGAGACCTGGGGGCCTAAAAAGGCCACTTTGGCAGAATCATAAAAGGATAACATTATGAATCATAATGGACAGTTAACTGTTAAGTTAATCGTATCAAATCCCAGCGGTGAAGGATTTTTCTGTTAAGTATTATTTTTGTCTCTGCTAAAATACCAATCAATCCAATCCAAATCCAATCCGAATCTCTTTGATTATACCTACTTATTGCAGCGAAAAAAAGAAAAACACGGACTGTCTTCGCCATAATATGATTAATAATGTTATCCTTTTATAATTCTGCCAAAGTGGCCTTTTTAGGCTCCCCGGGCTTTGTAGGCCTCGGTATTACTGGGCTATATTTTTTTTTCAATATACCTTTAAGAAATAATGTTGTTAGTTTCGTTTCTTGTTCTTGAAGACTACCGAGAATCTCTAGAATCAATTCTGATGTTTATTTAACAGCTTAGCATAGAAATATTACCTGTACTACCGCACAATTAAACAAAACTACTAGATTTACTTTTAAATTCCGCCTTGTGGGATTGTTTAATCTTCCATTATCAGGAATACTACTCCAGAATTCCTGACTTGAATTCGAAATCCGACCTCAAGCTGACGCAGTATTATGTTATCAACGTGCAGGTGGGTGCTGCAACCCAGCCATATTACGTAATATAATCCAGTAGCATTCGCTTACGACACCGTTGGGGATACAGCTAATCCATTCCTTGGACGAGCACAGTTTGAAAGTATAGCCAATCGATCTACGAAGATGCAAAAGATTTTCAGAAAAGTTAGAGCAGTTCACATTTACAAGATAGGAATCAAATTAATACAAAATTGTCAGAAATAAGGCGAATTGAACTTTGCCATGAAATTGATATGTAGCGATTGAATCAACAAAAAAGTATGATATCGGAAACGCTTTATTATGTTAGGATCGACTTTCCAAAACACTCTCTAGTTTCAACGTGATTATACTAGCGAACTGCAAAGAAGGATACTAAAATAGCAGTCGTCCGCTGGCTATACTAATCTTATTCAGACAATTTATTAAAAATAATCTTTTCTATCCTCAAATTAACAAAGCCTTTGAATAAATTGCTTTTAAAATGCAATTATGGTTACCATTTTAGAAGTAAAAAGGAACAAGTGAGTGGTTAAGCCACGAGCCCTCGGCGTGGCTGCACGCGACCACTTGTTAGCGACCGTAACCCGCGCGGCGGCGTGTTAACGTTAGCCCGCCGGATAAAACTGCCAAGAAATTACTGCATTTTAACTCCACTGCTCGCAACTAGCTGTTTTTATCACATATATTTTACTAAACATCTTTTATCTCTTTAAAGATAGTCTCTGGTACGGATAAAGAAATGTAGATTTAGAAAAAATCGCTTAAACCAACTTTGTTCTTATCCAATCATAATTTCGTTAAGTTTCGGTTGTATATTTGAAAACTTTTCCAAAAGCTACATAATTATGCCGTTGCGAGTTCTTTTTCAAATTAATTTGTGATTCAGATTTGAAAATGGTTATCACCCAAAGTAGGTACCTACCTCTTTTCTAGTAACCATGAAACAGTTTACGCTGTATTTAATTTTTTTTCAAAATATTTTTTCAAAGGTCAGGTGAGGTGACTCTTTCCCCTTCAACAGATCCTGGCGTTATTAAAAAAGATTCATATCAGGAGCTTATTAAAGAGCACTGTTCTTCCTTCATATAAAGCTAATTAGATAACTATAATATTTTATCATATTATCGTGTAGGTGTACTAGATTTAGGTACTCATTCATATATTTACAACTTAAGAGATATATCTTAAGAACACGAAGTACTTTCTCAGTACCAGAGCTCAAATAAATCCAAAGAGATGTCTAAAATGGGTACACAGATCATTTTACTCAACAAAACCTTTTATAAACTATTCAAGTTTCAATAAAGAGGAATATTATAAGGGCTTCATTGTGTGTATACAATTTGTATGAAAGTAAACACGACCTTCGGCCGACCGATCGGATGCCGGCTCCCGACAACACGAATATCAAACTGGTAGAATCCCATGTGGCCGACTATTGTAGTCCCAACAAAATTGCCACAGCCTCTAGTTTCTTTACATTGTTTGAGAACAAGTACGATCTAATAATAACCACTATAAAGGACATAAAGAAACAGAAAAAGTCAATATCTACGTTTTACTGACGCTATTGAAAATAAAACGCGGCTGCGTAGCGTAAATAGTATAGTTATTTATGTATAGACTTTGCATGATATCCCACAAGTCGGTTATCTAGTTTAGCTTGTAGGGGTTTCTTGGCTTACGCAGTAACTGTTCAGTAATCTGTAGTGCAGCTGCCTCAGAATTGTGGTCGGTGAATGTTGATAGGGTTGCTCTCTGCTACGTAAAACGAGAAGTACTATATGTTATGAACACAAGTAACCTCTGCCTGCTCACGCAACATAATAACAACCTTTATTAGTGTCTTATTACATGATAATAATACCAGCCTATTATTAATGTCGTATTACAAGATAATAATACCAGCCTATTATTAGTGTTTTATTACAAGATAATAATACCAGCCTATTATTAGTGTTTTATTACATGATAATAATACCAGCCTATTCTTAGTGTCTTATCACATGATAAAAATTCCAGCCTATTATTTAGTGTCTTATTACATGATAACAATACCAGCCTATTATTGTCTCACTGCAGGGCAAATGTCTCAGGTTTGATCACCACACTTGCTCAAGACGGATTGGCGATTTCAGAGTTATATTAATTATGTCAGGTTTCCTCACGATGTTTTTCCATCAACGATGTCAGTGATTTCCAATATAAACTTAGAAAGTACACATGAATTGAAAAACTGACATTGGTACTTGCCCAGATATGAACCCACAAATACACTGGGCCATCACGCCTTATTAACTACAAAATAACGTTTCAAATTGTTTATTATGTACAACAATTTGTTATGTATCTCAGTCCAAATTGTTCCCTAGCTGTTTTCGACAGCAGCTAATCGGAAACCTTGTTTGCAGAGCTCACTCAATTTTGTTAATCCTTTCCGCCAGCGAACAGATTTTAAATACAGTTTCCGTTGAATTAAACTGTGAGCTTTTAACGTATCTACATAATTTCCAACTGATACGACGCAACTCAAGTGCCGCGTTCTCATAAATAAAGTGTTTATCTTTTATTTAATAAACTGATATAATCGCCGGGAAAAAGTTGCAGCCGCCGCACAGAGGAACGATTGTATGGGAGAGGTTGGACTTAGGCATTTCCGAGAAAAATAAGGCTAATTTTGAAAAACTAATAATGCCATCTAGTTATTAAATGCCTTCAAAACTTGCACTAAAGAATTTCTTTCTATCTCTCGTATTTCAGGAGTTAATTGAGAAAATGTGAAATTTTACTATGAAAATGAGTTAATCCAACTCTCTGCCACCTGAATCTGTGTTCAAGTTGTAGTCTTTACTAGCATAATACACAAACCAAGAGTTTTAAAAGAGAATAGTTCTGTACAACTATATATAATAGTTCCAAATCAAGTTTAAAAGCCTGGTGTCGTCGATTTTGCTATTGCATTTTTGCAAAATGGACACAATAGAAGCACGGATAATTCCGTGAAGCCTCCTCTACACGTCGACAGATTCATCAGCAGATGGTCATCTGCGAATGCCTCCGCCGACGTGTAGACGGGGTAATTTGCTAGTCTGTGGTAGGTATTTGAGGTCAGCAGAGGCATCTGCCACCAATCCGTTTGTTGTCGGTTTTTGTGGCACGGATCAAAGGGTTTCAGTGCGAGCGGCCTGCGTGTGTCAACACGTCTGCTGATGTATCAGTATTATCGTAGTCGTGAATGAGAGTGCACGCGTGCTTCTTGCAGTTTTTTTTTCTCGTTTACCTATTTATCTCGTTCGCTGAAATGGCTAATATGAGCAAAGACATTTCAATTCCTTGAGAGTTCAAAGAGGAAACTGCATGTGGAATCCGAAAAATAAGTACTACAAAAATAAAAATGTTGTAAGTTTAGACCTATACAATTAATTAAAATAATTTAATTATTTCAATTAATTGATTATGTTGAGGCTACTGTAAATTGGATACTGTAATTACAAATTGGACATCTAACAGAGTCTAAGTAGGTAATTTTTATTTCGGTTGGAATTAAAACAACTTAAATACCTACATGACATACTATGCACACTTAAAAGTACTAAATAAATAAATAGCTGCCGCAGCTGCGGTCTCAACATCCATTTTTTTAATGTTGCGTGCGTACGAGTTGCGTCTTTCGAGAATTAACACAGACTGAACGACCAATAGACGTGTTGTCGGCTCGTGGTGATCCATCTGCTGATGCATCTGTCGACGTCTGCGCACGCGTCTGCCGACGTGTAGAGGAGGCATTATAAATATAAAGAGTGGCTGCAAGATGCAATTCAGTGGCCAGAATTTCCAACGAAACAAACCGAAAAATGTAAGTGAAGATATCGAGAATATGATTTGCCTGGTTACATCGGAAGCTTTAACCTGTACAACACCTAGTCCTCGTAAATGCTTTGAGGATCTTGGTAACCGGCAAAAAAGAAGACGCACTGAAATAGCAAATGGATGCAGTGGTAGCAGCAGCTGCCCTGAAATCGTATTTATGGCTGAAAGGGCGCATAGAAAAGCAAGAGTAATTGACACAGCTGATGTAATTAAATACATAATGAAAAATCCAGGAGAGGCCTCCAAAATTAAAGCCTTTATTCAATTCAGGTTAGGGAAAGTACACCTTTGAAAGCATTAGCTCTGTATGTCTCGATTAATTTAATAAAATGGCGCTACAAAATACTTTAAGATTTTACCAATGAAGAAGTTTTAAAATAAACCAGTTACTACATGCTGGTTAAAGAAAAAGTGAAGTGTTATCCAGCCAAAGAAGATCTGATAGTTACAGAAAACTCAACAAAATAAAATTACAAGCTCTGATGGATGTGACCACGAGAAGACGTTTAAGTTCTTTAAAAACTCCTGTTGATTCCAATCAGCAGCTCGTTTTGACCAGCAAGTGGGGATTTGATGGATCATCGAGCCAAACCGTTTATCATCAAAAGACGAGTGGAAGTGAGCTAAGTAATCTGGATAGTAACTTCATGATAAGTCTTGTGCCTCTGCGACTCGCCTCAAACGATCTTATAATTTGGGAAAACGAGTGTCAACGTCCTTCCTCCTCAACGTCATTTTGCCGCCCCATAATGTTTAAATTTATGAAATAATCAAAAGAAAATGTACAGACAGAGCTGGCAGCAATGGAAGCTGAGATTAAGGCCTTAATGCCATCTACCATCACTGATATAACAGTATAACACACCAGCTGAAATTAACAATGATTGATAGTAAAATTCATTATATTATATCTGATACGGCAGCTTCAGCATGTGACATATGCAAAGCTAGTCCTAAAGAAATGAATAATTTTGAGTTGGTAAAAGGGAAACCAGTAAACCAGGACATATACAAATACGGCTTAAGCTCTCTCCACGCTTGGATTCGGCCAATGGAATGTTTCCTACACATTTTCTATACATTAGACATAAAGTCGTGGCAAGCGAAGGGTGATGTGGCAAAAAGGGACGTTGATGAGAGGAAAAAAAGGTTTCAAGAGGCTGTAAGAAGAGAAACGGGTTTACTTCTCGATGTTGTGAAACAAGGTAGCTGATCAACCAACAATAGCAACTCGGCAAGGCGATTTTTTGAAAACTACTCTAAATCTCGGATATCTATGCTAAATCTGCTGAACTTACGGGAAGAGACGCTGAGCTATGGAGAAAACCCTGTGTGATCTTGCAGTGTATTTCATCAGGTCGGAAGATAAATTACATAAAATTCAGAGAGATTTCTGCTTTTATACTGCTAAACTTTACGTAGATTTGTACCCATGGTATTACATGCCTTCTTCTCTTCATAAGCTTCTTATACAAGGGCCAGACATAGTTCAGAATTTGTCAATCATACCCATTGGATTTCTATCTGTAGAGGCATCTGAGGCTAGAAACAAAAATTTACGAAAATATGGAGAGGGGCATTCTCTAAAATGCAGCAGTATTTCATGTAATGAAGATATTATACACAATCTTTTATTATCGTCTGATCCACTGCTTGCAAGCATTCGTCCAACAATATATAAGTTCCTTAAGGAATCTTCTTTTACGGACGTTTATGACCTAACGGATTCCGAAAAGGATGACACCGAATTTGTTGATGTCAATGATTTAGCAAATACAGCTTCCGAATCTGAATCGAATAATGATGACGAAGATGATGATGAGGAGGATGAATAAAATTATTTCAAAATGTTCTTAGGTTGTGGTTATTAAAATATTTATATGTGTGTATTATGATAGTAAAGAACACAACTTAAAACAGGACCAGATTCAGGAGGCAGAGCTCGAATCAGAAAAAAAATACATTACCCTATATATCAGAAGGTGCACGTTTAGCGCTCCATGTGTCTTAGCACTAAATGCAGCTCTTGGTATGTGTATTATGATAGTAAAACCACAACTTGAACACAGATTCAGGTGGCAGAGAGTTGGATTAACTCATTGTCATAGTAAAATTTCACATTTTCTCAATTAACTCCCGAGAAACGAGAGATAGAAAGAAATTCGTTTTGAAGGCATTTGGTAGCTAAATACCATGCCATTATTACTTTTCAAAATTAGACTTTTTTTCTCGGGAATGCCAAGTCCAACCTCTCCCATACAATCGTTCCACTGTGCGCCGCCGAGATAAAATGTTTGACATTAAAACAAGAGCCTTTGAAAAGCTTGAACAAGCGCTCAACTGATAGGAATCGCTGAGCTGATAGAACTTTTGATTCCGTTTCTATTGTTAATACCGTTAGGATTAGAATTATGGATTAAAGTGGTTTTACTTTGTCTAGCTACGATTTTGATGTCTTTCAAATACGTATACATGTAGGTATGCTCTCTTGCCAATGTCATGTAGGTCCGAGGTGTACTTACGGTTACGGATATGTACCGTACTGGAGTACTAACTCTAATCATATCATCCCTCAAGATTATTTATTGTAAACCATATTCACATGAAAATGAACAACCAAGCTTATCATGGGGTGTCGTACTTAAACAGTAACTGGGTTGTGGAGGTCAGATAAGGAATCGCTTCATGTAAAATACTGGTATTCTTCTGCATCCGGTTAGACTGGAAGCCGACCCCAACATAGTTGGGCAAAGGCTAGGTAGATGATGACTCACATAAAAATGAACTCTAGTCAACACACATACACATAGTCACACACCCGGCTGTACGTACCCAGTTGAAAAAAGCTCTTAAATAATTTGAATGCTCGCTCAACACTCGAGCTATCACTACATTCAGTGAATGTGGCCATATTCTACATTCAAAAGTCCCCGGGACTTACCAACAGGAACATTTAGAATATGAGAAAACATTTTTGCACCTCTGATCTCCCAGCCCCTGTCGGCTTGTATGGTAATGGAAACCAAATTTTATGAATAATGTAATACACATAAAGCGGCAGTTCTGCGATTTAAAACGTCCTCGCCTCTACGCAATATTTCTATTTTGTATTTCCACAATAAACAAAGTAAATATAAAACAAATGCTTGGTTCGGATTAGGTTTGGATCAATAAAATGTGGTATTCCACTCAGAGCACTGATTTGAACCGCACTGAAACAAAATTTTAGTAACGTGCGGTTTCACTACCGCTTTAATTGAGTAGTTGCTTGATTTAAGTACTACAATAGACTTTTGAATGTTCTCTTCAATAATAAACATACTATACTACTTTAGCTACCAACAAAGCTATTACAATATGCTTTCTCCCTTCTTATTATACGATGATGGAATGGTTTCTTTCAAGTTATAATTACTTGGCAAATCCCGAGGTAAACTAACCCGACCGCCAAACGACTTCTTTAATTAAATACCGCTACTTGTTTCGGTTTTCATTATAATAACTAAGTGGGCGTGTTTACTCTGTGCTACAGGCGAATAATTGAATTGCTTGTGGAAAAATATGATTAAAACCTTATTAATCAAAAAAAGGTCAAAGTATACATTATGAATGTCCAGAAGCATAATTGCACAGACTTCGCTGATATAGGTAATGTGGGACGCGATTGGTATTTTAATAAAGGTACGCCGCGTGTTAAATAAATAAGTGAAAGTGTTGAAAACAATCCAACACAGACACATATTTTAACGTGATAAATCCTTCCTAACTCGAAGGGTTGTGACGTAAATAGATCACAATGAACAGGCTTTTGAATAAGGTCTAAATAAAAATATACTTTCGACATCGAAACAAAAGACTGAGATTTAATTTCTAAGTAAGCAGCGGTACCTTGATAAATCACCCACCCAAGGGAAAGAAAGATATTTATTTAGACTTATATAACGAAATTAAGAAAAATATTGAAGTAAAATGTAGTCAGAATTCATGAGTGGTTTTATACTTATTTACCACTTGTAAACTAACTGGGACAAACCGATCGCCTACAAAGTTATTTAAAAACCTAATACATTATATCCAAAGTAGAGGTACTTGGGTTCATATAATAAAATATCGTTTTAATTTATTTCGTTATAACCAAGCTGGTTAAGAACGAAGTTATTTTTCCAAAGGTTAATGAAAATGAGGTAGGTATTTGGTATTCATCCCCAATAGCAAAAAGGTCAATAGAGGCGCCAATTAATTAGCCATTTTTTCTAGGTAGGTACGAGAGAACAAGATTGGTGTTTATTTTGGGAAAATATGGGTAAATGTAACTGGGGAAATTTAATTTAGCAAATGTTTCTATTGTTTGATTTTGCAAGAATATTAATTTGCTTCACCGTTTACACTTAACGTTGCTCCATCCATCCATCCAATAATTGTAAGAGCTCACCACAAAACGTACAAACATGACCTACAATTTGGTGCAGCGGTCCTGGTATGGAAAATATTTCTATTTCCAGTGTGGTGTGGGTACTTGTGTCGGGTAAACATCGTCTGCGCCGGGCGACTCTCAGTCTACCTTGTCTCAACCCCGTCTCCTGCAGCGGCGCAACTTTATTATCGTTACAAAATGCTTTCAACCACTAGGTTACTCCTGTTTAAACTGGGCAACAAGTAAACATGTATAAACCACAGTAGCATCATAGAATTTTCAATGAAGTTGCTGTTCTAACATTTCCTTGTAATATCACGTCTAGCTGAATTGAAATCGTCTCTCAAGATAATTTTATATTGTCATGTCCGAGTCGTAACAATATAGTTACGTCACTACTCTTATGGGGATCGTTAAGAGTGTCGCGGCGGTGCGGTGTCCCGAAATGACAGGATTTTATTAAACGGTCAAAATCGGTAGTTTCTTTTTACGCGAGCCATATAGATAAAAGCCATAAAATATAAGGCACACAAATGTTCTGCCTTCCATAAAGGTGCTAATCCTACGTATGTGTTCTATAGCTCTTAGGCCTCGCTACTTAATTACCCTGTACACTTCGCCTCGAACTGAGATAAACGATCGCGGGTACGGCTAGGTTAGGAACAGTGTACACGATTAATGGAGAATCATGTGGCTAATCAATACGCTTTAATTCACAGACAATATTAGTCCCCGTTTTAGATACAGTTCCAGGCTATCGAATAAATTTCGAAGAAGTTAAGCTCTTTCGCAGTGTTTTTAATTCAGGTATGAATACAATTTCATTATCCACAATAACATAGTAAGTGAGAGCTTGTGGCTAAGTCATAACAGCCGCATGGGTCTATCGATCAGGTTAAGCTACGCTTGCCGCGGTTGGTCCGTGGATGGGTGACCATCTTTACATACCAAGACCCCTCCGTGTCTCGGAAAGAACGTTAAGAAGTTTGTCCCGGCTGTCATTCGTGAATCTTTGACAGTGGTTACGTGTCGTCAGAAGCCCGAAAGTCTGACACCAGTCTTACCAAGGGGTATCGTATTACCCAGTAACTGGGTTGTGGAGGTCAGATAGGCAGTCACTTCATGTAAAATACTGGTATTCAGCTGCGTACGTCTAGACTGGAAGCCGACTGAAAAGATTGAGTAGATGATGTGAGGGTAATGAACAGAGCACAGATTCTTATACATAAAAACTATTCCGGGACTAACTTCCTAACAGACTAACAACCTTAACCTTATATACTGAAGATAGGAGCATGTAAGGAGGATATATTCCTTAGAGAGCGTTGACGTGCTTCCAAGAAAAGATGTTAGAGATCTCTACGTCTGAGCGGGTCAAACCAAAATAAACGAACAAAATACAACATGGAAAAAAACAAGTCCCGCAAGAGGAACCCTTTCAAAACGTAACGTCAAGCTTTTAAGAAAGAGCCCGTCACACAGGAATGAATGACAAAGACGAAACTCTCAAAGCCGAACTTTTACTGAAACTCGATGTGCCACATTTACGCCCATACTTTAAAAGTATACCTACAGGGTGACAGGGATATCCACACACGGTTGTGCGTGCGTGTTACCGCGGATTCAGTACATAGCGTTGAAATCCAGAATCATGTATTGAATATTGTTAGGAAGAGCGAACTCGAGTACCATAAACTATTCTGATATTCCCGACGTCTCGCTCTGTGGCATTCCTTTAGCATGGGTGACTAAATTTAAGTACTTGTGTCATTGGGTCACTGATGATCTTAAGGACAATATGGATATAGAGAGCTGGCTGTTCGATGTAATATGCTGGTTCGAAGATTTGCACGTTGTACAAATCAAGTTAAAGACACTGTTTTCAAAGCTTTCTGTCAGTCTTTCTACACGTGCGGTCTTTGGACCCGTTTTACGAAGAGAACGCGTTTAGAGCAAACTGTTAGAGCAATCGTGGCATTGTAGTGCGTCCACAATGTTTTGCGGAGGCGCGTACAGACGATTTTTACGCCATAATAAAAAAAAGGACCGCCTCTATAGCCAGCTACGCGCCACCACCTACGGTCTCCTGAGCGTGTTCTCAGATCGGTGAGACCCCCTTTGCTGCATCCATACCAGTTGATATTTGAAGTATTATCTCTTTATTACTAACACTAGTTATTAAGTTATTTTGTTGATACTAGCACTATGGACTCATGTCTGAAATAAAGAATTTGAACTTGAAAAATTTGAATTTGAATCCAAGGTTTGATTGCACGTCGAAATCCCTGGCACCTTGTATATCTACCAAAATCTACGTAACTTGAACAAATAAATCGTTACAATTTGACTAATTACAATTTCGTCTAGTTAACAAGCAATGAGAAAGCGTTTTGCTTGGTAAATATTGAAATCAAATTCCGCCCTCACGGCTATTGACGATGTTAATACAATTTACATCGTATTTTACTTTAATAAATTCCTTGCATCATACTCAAGGAAGCTTACTAAGTAATCCCATTGATTGGTTACTTCCATGCCTTGATTATATACCGATTGTATTACCTGTATGTGTCTACCAGAAAAGTTACTCATGAATAAAGATCCACATTACCACCTACGTTAGTAATATTCATTTCAGTCTCATTTTCCTTTGTAATGAAGGAGGACTAAAGGTGAGCATATTTCATTAATTAAGCAACGTATCAATACGTAACTCGTTTGATTTAGAGGTAACCCACTCTTCCGCGTACACATTATGCTATGGCGCAAAAGGTTACCTGCCCTTAAAATGTCCTTTAACAATTATCTTTTACCCTTTGATGATTGGTTTACATTCATCTATTTTATGTGTTTTGCTCAGGGTTCGGAGGATAATGATCACACAATATTCGATCAAAGGATTCGTTGTGAAACCTTACCCCGGCGGCGTACCCCAATCCTTAATATTTGAAAAATCACGAAATCCTTCCTAATTTTTTAGTATAAAAAATGTATGTCAAACCTGGATAAGCGATAGTTCAAGGGAGCACAATCTCATTCTCGCTTATAGAGGTTTCTCACTAACCCGAGTTTCTCGCTAATGCAGGTACATGGGTAGCGTTTCTCTCTTATAGAGGTACGCAGCAATAACAAGTCACAACAAGTACGAATGTGGTACACAGGCACACGTGTCCATTCGAAAAGAATGCGATAAAATAACAACGTTATTTAGTTCCACGAAATAGAATAGGTACAATATTGACGAGAAAACAATAGGTACAAAAACAATGGTAGGAAGTTCCACGAAAGTTAAGAATGAGTCATAAAATAGCAGATGTTAGATTTGTAATTTGTTTTGTCATTTGTTCCTCCTAAATAAATAAAGCTCGACTGTCGCTTATAGAGGTTTAGATAAGTAGCAGTCTCACTTACGGAGGTCCATGAGGGAAAAACGACTCTCTCTTACAAAGGTTTCTGTTTCTCGCTAATAGAGGTTTTGGGAGCTTAAAATGACGGGTCCTGGCTATTACTCTCACTTATAGAGTTTTCTCACTTATCCAGTTCTCACTTACCCAGGTTTGACTGTATTCCATTTAGGGCTGATTTTTCAATCATCTGATAACTTTATTCGAGGAATAGTTTTCAAATTTTGACAGTTATTTCATACAAAAAAGGCCAAACGTCAATTTTATTCCTTGAATAAAAGTTATTTGGCGATGGAAAAATCAGCCCTTAGATACAAATGTGCCTCTACTAAAAACTATACTACCTGACATTGCGAAATTTATCGTAGCATGAATGGCTGTAGTTTCAACAGTACTGCAGTATTCACTTTGTAAATAATATACCTTTACCATAGATGAGGACTACCGCTAAGTACCGTCGGTTGCGAATACACGGTTGCATTAAATTTTCTCGATACAAAGAAATCTCTAAACCGTACAATAACTGGACAATATTCAATAAATTTTCAAATTAGGTCATGAAACTTTGTAGGATAATCAAACTATGCATAAAGCAGGTACTTTATGTTAATTTTTACTTTTTAACCGTTAATTTACTTAAAAATGATGAGATCGGGAATGTCAAACAACCACTCACACCTTGGACCGCCCTGCCGCCCGGCCCCCGACAGGACCCCAATTCAGTACTTGTCAGTACCGTTTCGGCTATCAAACGGGAAATCAGTGTCACTTAGCTTGCGCTCAAAAGGCCCGTTTGACATTATGTAATGTTCTGAAGAATTTATATAAAACTAGCTTCTGCCCGCGACTTCGTCCGCGTGATATTTCTTGTTCCCCCGACCCACCCGGACGCATCGCATCGCCCGTCCGCGATATTACTTCGTTTTCGCTTAAGGTTCTGTCAACGCAATAAAAAAATTACGGCTATTTATGCGACATTTGATACTCACAAGTAAATCAAAACCTATAGGGTACTTCGTGATGACCTAGAATCATGAAATTGGACAAGATGCAAGCCCAAAAAAAATTTTTTTTTTTTTATCACCATCCAAATTTTTACAGGGTGTTCTACCCATGAATATGAACAACTTTCACTATGGGACCAACACGGATATACGAAAAAAAATCTGCTGTTTCATACATTTTGGTCAAGTAGGTATTGAACTTTTGTATTAAACAGCTGATTTTTTTACACCCTGTAAGAATTTGGATGGTGATAAAAACTCTTCCTGTAAAAAAAATTTTTTTTTTGATGGGAAATCGTCAAATGACCCCTCTCGCTCTGGGCGGAGTGAAAGGGAGTGTCAGACTCCTACTGACTAAAACCCCTCCGTTTCCTTCCTTAGCCCTTTATGTTCCGGGCCATCGGTAACCCTTTCGGACAATCCCGCTGACCCGGCAGGCTTCGGCCCTAACGGACTCCTTCATATGATGCTGACATCTCTTTGAGACGTGCGTGGGACACGTACGCGCCGTCCTGCACGAGCCTGGTCCTGATCGGACGGTGGGCTACCCATTACTCTCCGTCCGCAGGCCCGCGCCTATGGTGGCCGGGAGTCGTCCCGTGACTCCTGACGCACGAAGCGTCTCCCGCGGCGGCTGGGACGGGAGGCTCTCTCCCTGAACCGTCCCGCCACCTCCTTCGCTAGCATGACTGCTTCGCATGACTGCCTCCCACAACCACTCCTCAGGGCCGGACGCGAGAGGTCGCCGCCGCTGCCGATCGCCTCTACGAGGACGAGACGGCGGTGCTCCGCCCAAGCGGGGCAGACCTCCACCGTGTGCTCCACCGTGTCCTCTGGGCGATCCTGGCAATGGTGACACCCGTTGCCTCCCGCCTGATGATGTGCAGGACCTCCCGAAACATCCGTGTCCGATGAGGACCTGCGTCAGCCGGTAGGTGAGGGCGCGGTGACGCTTCTCTAGTAACTCCTCAAAGAGGTGTCTTATCGCCACTATCACGGCGTGCCCTGCGCTGGGTTGCGACAGTCGCTCTTTCCATGCCGCCATGAGATCGCGCCGGAGGTCCGTCCGCTCCGCCGCGATTTGCCGCGGAAGCGGAGTTTCCCCCCGGCGTAGTGCCTCCGCGCGCCACTCATACAGGCGCGCGAGGACTGTCGCCTCCAGATCCCATGGCGGCAGTTCGGCAAGGAGGCTTGCCGCCTCGAACGAGATCGTGCGGTAGCCCCGGATAAGCCTTACAGCTACCACCTTCTGGGCGCGTCCAAGTAGTGGGCGGCTCGCCGCCACATTGATAGCGCCCACACCTGGGCCCCATATAGGGCTATGGATCTTTTTTATTCCATATATTCCACGAGAATAAAATTGACGTCTGGCAGTTTTTGTATGGAAGAACTGTCAAAAATTCAAAATTATTTCTCCGATAAAATTATCTAGGGTTGGAGAAATCAGCCCTAAATCTAATAAACTAACAATGAGTATAAAGTAAAAACAATAAAGAAAAAAGTAAGTACAAAGTAATTGGCTTTTGGGTGACTATGGTTTCCTTTTGTTTGTTTTTATTAGCTGTAAGTCCATGTACTAAAATAAATAAATAAATTATAAGTATGTATATTATTACTATAAATTATAATTAGGGGCTGATTATGCTAAAATCTTAAAGGCTCCTTCAAACAGGCGCGGCACGCGATAAAATCGCGCGCGACAACAAGGCACCGCAAGTCGCGCAACTAGCGGTGCCTTTGTGTCGCGCGCGATTAAATCGCGTGTCGCGCCTGTTTGTAGGAGCCCTAAAGCAAATCTTTTTTTTTTTGCGCTTCCTAACTTTCATTTGCAGTTGAAGAATTGACCGTGACGTATGATAGAACATTTTTCCCCTCCGGCCGTTTTCACAACTGGGATTCGCAACCAGTTGCGAATAAGAATTTTTATTCTTTGTTCGCAACTAGTTGCGAATCAAGAAAACTTTTTCCTTAACCGCAACTAGGCATCCTGATGATTAACTTTCGTAACCAGTTACGTCAACTATGAAGTTTAAGTTTGTTCTTGAAGTTAATTTATCCCAACTACAAAACCCTTCATTGTGTGTGGTCCGACAGGTACTCGGCCGGTTTTTTTAGTTTCAAGCATTTAATTTATCAAACCACACAAAGACTGCAGATCTGTGGGGTAATTCTATAAAGGTAGCTAAGTCTATTATTGACATTGTAGCACCTACTCTAGCTCTTATCTTTAATAGTTGTATTGACAATGGGGAGTTTCCTGACCTTATGAAAAATAGTAAAATAATACCTTTGTTTAAATCAGGTAGTACATCAGACCCCCACAAATTATAGACCTATTTCTGTACCTGTGTTTCTTTACCTTCAGTAAAATTTTGACAAATTAATTTTAAACCAACTGCAACTAAATTTTTTAATAAACATAAATTATTAATTAGCAAACAGTTCGGTTTTACAAGGGGTCGTTCAACTACTGATGGGTGTTAAACTTTTAGAACATATTTATAATGCATGGGAAGATAAATACGATGCCTTGGGCATCTTTTGTGATTTGTCTAAGGCGTTCGATTGCGTTCTTCACGAAACCTTAATCAGGAAACTCCGCCACTACGGGATCCGGAACACCGCTGTGGATCTTCTTTATTCATACTTGAGTAAAAAGATTCAGAGCGTTGACGTTAATGGAAAAAGATCACCCTGATCTATAGTAACAATGGGAGTCCCACAGGGCTCAATTCTTGGTCCTTTCTTGTTTCTTATTTATATTAATGACTTGCCGTACCTCATAAAGGATAACCATGATACAGTGTTGTTTGCAGATGACACTTCTCTTTTGTTTAAACTTAAACGTCAGCAGTTGGTTACTGACGATGTAAATAGCGCGATCTCGAAAGTAGTCCACTGGTTCAATGTTAATAATTTGCTTTTAAACGAGAAAAAAACCAAATGCATTAAGTTTATGCTGCCCCACGTTAGCAGGTGAAAACTAATGGGTTGATAAAGGGCGAGGAATTGAATCCTGAAGACAACACAGTATTCTTTGGCATAACTTTGGATGCTAATCTTCAGTGGGGTTCACATATAGATAAATTCTCAAAAAAGCTAAGTTCCGCAGCATACGCTGTTAGAAAAATTCGTAATTTAACTGATATAGAGACTGCCCGTTTAGTGTACTTTAGCTATTTTCATAGTGTAATGTCGTACGGTATTCTATTGTGAGGAAATGCCGCCGATATTCAGACTATCTTTGTTTTGCAGAAGCGAGCTGTTCGATCGACTTATAAATTAAGTCCGAGACACTCTCTCAGAGACAAATTTAAAGAGATTAATGTAATGACTGTGCCTTCTCATTATGAAAATCTTTTATATGCCCATAAAAATATAAAATTGTTTAAAAAGTCGTTCGTGGTATGTGTTCCGACACATCATCTCGAGAAGTTCCTCAAGGACAACACACCCTTTGGCCAGAACTCTTTCTGGCCGAAGGGTGTTGTGTACCGCCGGTTTCGTGGCGGACTACATGACACCAGTCAGCGAAACACGACGCAGACACTTCGTGTGCTTTAGTTTGTTAGTGTAATTATAATGTGTGTATGTATTTATAGTATTTTTAAGTTATTAATATTGTATGTGTTTTATATGGGCCTTGATACCTGAAATAAATGGATAATAAATAATAATAATAAATACAGTGACATCCATAATATAAATACTAGAAACAAACACAAATTTGTTGTACCTACAACAAGGCTCAAGAAAATAGGTGGCTCGTTCAGATGCCAATGTATACGCTTTTATAATAAGCTACCAAACCACGTTCAAGATCTAAGCCTTAATAAATTCAAATCAGTCATTAAACGTAAGTTGTGCCAGAAAGCCTTTTATACCGTTAAAGATTATGTTCAGGACAAAAAGACTTGGGATTGAGCTGTTTCCAATTTCTGCATTTTGAATGGTTTTTTTTTTTCTTATATACACATTGACATTAATGACTTTTTTATAAACAACTAGCTGACCTCGGCAAACGTTGTTTTGCCATATAAATTATTTCTAGCTGCCCGGTGCTACTTCGTTTGCGTGGTATCCTACCCCTTACCCTACCTTACCTGTACCCTACTCCTAACCTAGTCCTACACTACTCCTACCCTACTCCTACCCAACCCTACTTCTACCCTACTCCCATAGATATATTAAATTTTTCTCTGCGTTAGAAGCATCCTCGTACTTCAAGGAATATTCTAAAAAAGAATTAGCGAAATCGGTTCAGCTGTTCTCGAGATCCGCGCTTAGCAACACATTCAGCGATTCATTTTTATATTATTGATGACATTTGCTTACTTTGTAAAGTATTATATTATTTTATTTATTGTGAATGTGAAGACGATGTGGGTCATTTTATTAATTTAATTTTTTTTTATTATTCACGGAAGAGTGATTACGCAGCATGCCATGACAAGCCCTAAGTCACTTCTATGTAAATAGCGACACGTGTCACTTTAGTGCGTGACAGACTAAATAACTGCTAATGATGTTTTATGACGAAGTCAAACCGTGGGCACAGATTACTAAATAGTTATTACGTAACAGATCTTCACTCAGTAGAAAATTTCCAATAACTACTGCTATAATAGCCTACTCCGTCGCGTCAGCAAACGCTGCATGCTAAAATGTGCCTAAATGCTCAAGCGTACAGTTGTGATTGCTTCTATCCCACAGCAATCGCAGGGCTGCCTCTTCTATAAAAATAAATTAACATAACTATTTGTGTCTATTTTATTGAGAACTGCGAATATGTTCTTACTATAGGTGGTAGTTTAAAATAGTATCGTTTATAAAATATTTTTTTTATAAATTGGTGCTAACTGTGCAATATACATCTAAAACATGACATGACATCTTCATTGACAGGTAAATGGAAAAATGTTAGGTGTTTATCGCTTCTTTTACTTGATTTGCACCCATCTACTGCACATAAGGCACCAGACGGCATCGTAGGTACGCGTACAAACGAATGGAACGATTAAAATTGAACAACGTGCATACGCTTCGCTTGCGAAAACCGCACTGAATTTGGTCCGCAAACGGCCCGAGACCGCTCAGCCGGGCGGTTGGTAATTATAGCGCGCAAGTAAGTACATGGAGTGACGGAGGCCTGCCGTGGGGGAGTGTCGAGCTGTAACATGCCTAGCACAAGTCTGTTCACATAAACCTTTAAGTACTATTTTTGTCCATTCACGTGGGATACATAATATGTGACGGGTGTTTCTGTTTATCTTTGGCCAATCTATTTTGCGACTTGCTTAAGGCACTTAAGTTTGACGTCATGTTTTAATAATACACATAGGTACTTAGCAAACTTTCGAAAATTACCCGTGTTTGATTTATCTGCATTCTTGTTTTGGAAATCGAATATTTGTAGACAAGACACGTGTAGGTACCTAATTAGAAACCAAGAATAGGCCGAATACTGAATAGTTGCCGAATATTCGTGGCATCTCAGGTTTTTGCGTTTGACATGTAGATGTGTTTTTTTCTTTTGTTGTTTTCGCTGGAATAAGCCCAAATCTTGCCTCTTCCCAATTCCATTACTTTGAACTCTCGTGTTTATTATACCAAGCTTAAACTTGATGGCAGGTTCGAACTTCGAAATATTGCCCTGAATACAGCTTCTCATAAAAGAGTATCGCAGCAAGATTGAGTTTGCTTTTCGTCACGGGTTAAATGATAACGTAGCGAGCCCAAAGTAGTGTGCCTACTAAAACTGTAACCATTTAAAAAAAAAAATAGAAATTTAGAAATCTAGAGCTGAGCTTCACTCCGCTGTTACTCGTGAATTTGATTGATATAATTTTATGATAAAATAATATAGCATCAGGAAATGTCATAAGCATAATTTGAAGCATAATTATAATTTCATCCTATCCATCCATCCATTGCTACCAGCCACCCTGCGAAGATCGTCGCTCCACCTAGCCTGAGCCGCCAGAGCTGTTTGCAGATTCGCGGCATCCACTCAAAAACACATCTACCCCAACGGTCTTCGGTTCTACAGCTACAATGGCCGGCTCGTTGCCTTGCAGCTTACTTATTCTGTGAGCTATATCGACAACTTTGTTCTCTGCCGGATCAGTTCGTTCTGGATTCCATCCCTCGGAGAGATTCCAAGCATAGCCCGTTCCATAACTTCGTAAGTCATGACAGGCAGGACGGAGAGATTGAAGACATTAGTCTTCAAGCTTCAAAAATGCTGCCCAGCCCAGCTGAATTCTTTTGTTAGCCTCCCTCTCAAAGTTGTTCTTAACAAACTTCGGAGTTTTCTAACCATGGTAATACAAAATAAACAAGTAGGTACTTCCATGGTTGCAACAGCTCTATATTAGATCTCATCATTCGCAAAATTTTAAAAATATATTTAATTTATCTCTGTAGAAGACGTCGATTCTAATAGTAATAATAATTTTATAATAAAATAATATAACATTTTAATCATTTATTACCAAGCTCATCAATAGTGTAGTTCGCCCTAACTGAATCAGTTTGACAGTGCGAACGGGATAGAGAGAGTGATATTTGGCGCGGGGAAGTGGGGGCGAAATATGAATTTGAGCTGAGACGGACCTTTTACTTTTGTTTTGCATTATTCACATGAAATGACATAGTATGACTTTAATAAAATACATATAATATACCTACGCTAATATCAATCCCAATATTAAACTTAAATTGAAATAAGAAAAAAATAATTTTCCAAATCGGTTTATAAATAAATGACTGAGGTAACAATCATAAAAAAAATTAAAAAAATACAACCGAATTGAGAACCTCCTTTTTTTTTTGAAGCCGGCTAAAAATCAGATCCTCCATTTCTAGTAATTCAAAGTGTCAAACGTTCTGCAATTCATATGTGTATCTACTCAAACCTGTATTTATTCCTACATTATATGATTATATTATATACACACAAAAACTGACACATAAATCTAACTGTTCTCAAAAAACTATAAGTACTCCCAATAATTAATACAAGGCTCTCGTGAATAAACATAAACCTATTACTTAAGATTTTAAAAAAACTCAATGAATGTAGAAATACGATACGGATTTAAAGGAAAAAGTGAGAGTGTTCTCGCTATTGTTAGGTGATATTTTCACCGATGTTCTGAACTATTTTGCAGTATGAATAAATACGGCATTAGGCAAACTACTTTATAGAAGAATGGGTTATGAATAACATAAATCACACTAATATTATAAAGGCGAAAGTTTGTGTGTGTGTGTTTATATTTGTTACTTCTTCACGGTCAAACGGCTGGACCAATTTTGATAAAATTTTGCATAGAGGTAGCTGACACCCTAGATTAACATATAGGCTACTTTTTATCCCGATATTCCCACGGGACCAACATTTACGCGGGTGAAACTGCGGGGCGAAGCTAGTAAAATACTAAAAAGACCTTAGATCTTTCGTGATTTCTAACTGAGGTTAAAGGAGATAATTTCATTTAAGTAGTTAGATAAACAACGAGGCGCCGGCCACCCACGCCTTTCAGTTAGAGGTCACTCAAGGACTCGCCTCTCTAATAGAAAAGTAGTCCAAATTACGAAGGATTCGTAATTTGGACTACTTTTTTACTTATCTAAGTCTAGAAGAACATATTTAACACCTGTGTGCACCTACATGAATGATTCGCATATGTGCTTAAAATAATTATTCAAGCATTTCATATTTTGTCCCACACAAAAACACAATATAACTCATTTAACTCTTACTACTCTATTATTATTACTACTCTTTCTACACAAAAACACAACATAACTCATTTAACTCTTACTACTCTATTATTATTACTACCTACTCTTTCTACACAAAAACACAACATAAATCATTTAACTCTTACTACTCTATTATTAATACTACTCTTTCTACACAAAAACACAACATAACTCATTTAACTCTTACTACTCTATTATTATTACTACCTACTCTTTCTACACAAAAACACAACATAACTCATTTAACTCTTACTACTCTATTATTAATACTACTCTTTCTACACAAAAACACAACATAACTCATTTAACTCTTACTACTCTATTATTAATACTACTCTTTCTACACAAAAACACAACATAACTCATTTAACTCTTACTACTCTATTATTATTACTACTCTTTCTACTCTTCTTCTATTATCATTAACCATTTCCCTGTCATATTTAAAAATTACGATGACGAATTGATAATAATTTTTTGTTTTTTTTTTGTATTGGATATGGGTTTTTACCTGAAATAAATTAATTTTATTTATTTATTTATGCATAACATTATTATGATTGCCACCGATACCTAATCATTGGCAAGCAAGTAAACCTATCTCTGATCTGTAGCAGGTATAGGTAGATATACAGTTAGACAAAGACTTACTAATTAATATGAGATTATGGTCATCTTTCCAACAATTATGTTTTCATGTCGAGCCTTTGTAAGCGCTCATAATTCAAACGTTTTTTAGTCGCTTATTTTAAATGAGCAAAGTTACTAAAGAGCTTCAAACTTGAAAGCGTTATATCTAATAGGTATTTTTATACTCTGAAGCAGTTACAAGCCAGTCTTTCGTCACTGTTCTGTAACGATGTAAGTTTCGGAAAAAATTTGGAAAAAATAGCGGAACTTTGGTAAAATGAGAGCCAAAACATTTCCATTATTCTTTAAGTGCTATTAAAGTAAGGTAGTTTCGTAGTAAAATAAAACATTCATTCGGATGTGTGGTTAAAGGCAAGGCAATTGGATGGAGCGGCGTTTAATTGGCCAGAGGCTGTAACATGCAATCAGAGCAGCGCATGTATTAATTACCTGCGTAGGACGTAAATGTAAGTGATGGTGTATGAGGCTGTACATTTGACATTTGCATAACACAGCATACCTGACGCAGTAGAATCATTATGGAGTGAGGTATATAATATTGCTCGTGAGAATGACATGACATGTGATACTAAATGAATATAGATTGAATCCCTGTGGTTAGAAGTTGCCGTTTCAGTATCGAGCTTAAATCTAAATTAATTAAAGAATTACTGATAATTGTTTGGTTCGTTTGTTTGTCATTTCATATAAGTTGCGACAAGAAGCATGTATAAAAATCTAAGGCACACAATTCTGTGCACACTTGGCACTCCATATACCTTAGACAAAGAAAAGTATAGACGGCAGGTAGCTCCATTTCATTTCCAGAAGAAAGGGAAGTATTGAGTTATTATAAATAACAGAAAAGGATAAAGCTATACTATTTCCGTCTCTCAGTGCGTGCCAGTTTTTTCAAGGCAGCTACTTATGTAGCTCATGTTAGTTAAGTTAGTTTTTTGTCTCATGTGTGGCCACTCTGCTCTATAGCTTTCTTACTCTAAGCCATATACAAATGTAAACAAGACAACAATAACGCAGGTAGCGTTTTATAGTATTACCTACCTTCTCTGATATCTTTATACTAATAATAAGCTACAGAGTTTGTTGAACGCGCTAATCTCTGGACTACCGGTCGGAGATGAAAAATTATTTTTGCATTTGGTAACCCAATTCTTTTTGCATTTGGTAAACATTACGCTAGGAGCCGAGCACAAAGAAAAAAGTCACAAAGAACGCTAAGCGAAAACGAAGTAATAGCGCGAGCAGACGATGCAATGCGACGAGAACAGTCGGGGAACAAGAAATGAAGTCGCGGGCAGGAGCTAGTTATTAATAATATTTATGATATGACAAGTAAGTATACCGTAAGACGGCAATACTATTACATTGTCGTTGTTATAAGGGTTACTACGAAATAGTATCTAGTCGAGTTAGTGTGTGTTTGACATTGAGCCGATAATTAAATTTATAGCTAAATTACAATAACATTAATAGGCTCGCTCGGATTCCGTGGAATTAATATAATAAAAAAAATCAAAAGACTTTTATTCAAACTAGGCACTCAGCACTTTTCGAACGTCAAAATTACAAAAGATAGTCCCCCAAAACGCCCGCCCTTCACCACTTTTAGTGCTTTTTAATAATGCTATAAGCCGAAATTACCTTACATGGATGGTTATGAACTAAAGTTATTAAGTTCCCACGTGTATATTACAATACACAAAAAAAGCTTTATTCTCACACTATATGAAAATAGGTTTTGACCAAACACACCCTTGACAAACCGCCACTGATAAAAATACTTCGCTTAACTTTTTTTGTTTGAAACCAAATCGACCGAATTGATCAAAACATCAAAACGCTGTAGGCAAAAATAGACGTTAACAAAAACAAAACTGAAAAACTGAAAAGTTAAAATAGTGTGACCATTACACTGGCAGTAGTCCCGCTCACAAAGTAAAACAATACGTCCGCAAAACGAACGGCACGCGGTTGATGTATACGACGTTGACATATCAACCAGCCCGCACTCCACATCCTATCAAAATGTAGCTAACAATCTGTAGCGAACGGTTTTACTGCACTTTAGAACACACACTGTGAACATTGTAAACTGCAACGATGGAACCACAGAGCACGGAATCCCTGGCCTGCGCCCCGGCAACGGCGGTTAGACAAGCCCTTAGTCCATTACTCGTAATATTGGTGCCTGAATAAGAAAATTCTAAATGTCTCGGGCCGTCACTTTCTATGAGTAAACGGTAACGCTTAAACTTTGGTTTCCTAGAAAAGCGGTTCCGTCATATTATAATGGCCATCATGAACATCTGTCATTTACACCTGTATTTGTCATTAAGTCAAACCCGTTGGCCAAAGATTTAAATCGCTAGATTTGCTGTCACGCGAAAAAGTGCCCATACTGAGAAGAGTGAGCTCACACATTATTAAATAGCGTTTCAATGCCAATCAAATCAAGTCACTGCGTTATTGTGTGTCAGAGGTGTCAAAACGAAATAGAAACGATTTAAATCTTTGTCGCTGTCATCATTTTCGTGACAGCCTTCACTACGACCGTAAAGTGCGGCCACCACTCTTCTAGGAAACCGTAGCTTCACTGACACGCTTGGCTTGTATGAAAAGTGTTGACATTACCGTCACTGTCACTGTCTAGTAGCGGCTGCCGAGCGTCGCTCGACTGTTCCACCCACCGAGCATGGAGACATCCATGCTCTGCGGGTGGAACAGTCGAGCGAGTGTGTAGTGACTTTTACTTTTTTTCTTTGACATAACTATTATGTTTATGATAACCTGTTTCGCAAGAGTATAAAAAAGTTATTTAAAAAAATCAAAAAACCCGACTGCGGTAAAAAACTTAAGTTAAAATAAACTGAAAAGCTAAAAACAAGCCCATTTTAAATTAAATAAAAGTTGGAAGCAGGCGGGACCCACATCATTTTTATTGTATTTTCAAATTCAAATGGGACCCGCCTGCTTCCAACTTTTATTTAATTTAAAATGGGCTTGTTTTTAGCTTTTCAGTTTATTTTAACTTAAGCTTTTTACCGCAGTCGGGTTTTTTGATTTTTTTAAATAACTTTTTTTATTTCCAGCTTTTTACCCGACTGCGCGACGCAAAGGAGTGGTAATGTGTTCATCAGCCTATGTATGTATGTATGTATGTATGTATGTTTATATGTTCCTTTGAAGCACTATACAGACCAAACGCCTGGGCCGATTTTTATGATTCACACGTTAATCGATTCCTCTTAGTCCGGCGAGTGTCACTAAAGACATGACGTTAGTGAAAATTCAATATGGCGACTACTGGACGCCATATTAAATTTTTTTTTTTTTTTTTCAAAACCTATCGAGTGATGTATCAAAATAAAGGGTTTTAAAAGGTGATTTCAAATATATATACAACATATATACTTAAAAGCAATTCGAAGTGACAAATCGCAAAAAAAACACCTACCAAGAACTAAATCGTCTGCGAAATCTTTTAAATTTGTAAACTAAAAAGCTGGAAATAAAAAAGTTATTTAAAAAAATCAAAAAACCCGACTGCGGTAAAAAACTTAAGTTAAAAGAAACTGAAAAGCTAAAAACAAGCCCATTTTAAATTAAATAAAAGTTGGAAGCAGGCGGGACCCATTTGAATTTGAAAATACAATAAAAATGGTGTGGGTCCCGCCTGCTTCCAAATTTTATTTAATTTAAAATGGGCTTGTTATTAGCTTTTCAGTTTCTTTTAACTTAAGTTTTTTTTAGTTTACAAATTTGATAGATTTCGCAGACGATTTAGTTCTTGGTAGATGTTTTTTTGCGATTTGTCACTTCGAATTGCTTTTAAGTATATATGTTGTATATATTTTTGTAATCACCTTTTAAAACCCTTTATTTTGATACCCCACTCGATAGGTTTTGAAAAAAAAAATTTAAAAAAAATATTTAATATGGCGTCCAGTAGTCGCCATATTGAATTTTCACTAACGTCATGTCTTTGGTGACACTCGCCGGACTAAGAGGAATCGATTAACGTGTGAATCATAAAAATCGGCCCAGGCGTTTGGTCTGTATAGTGCTTCAAAGGAACATATAAACATACATACATACATACATACATACATACATACATAGGCTGATGAACACATTACCACTCCTTTGCGTCGCGCAGTCGGGTAAAAAACGGTCTATTAATACTTAAAATATTTCTTGATTTATTGGAATTAGGTATTTCAAAATGGTAAACAAGATTAACACTTTGCGGGACACTTAAAGCCCCTCGACGTAATAACAATAAAACTTCTATTGTGTCTCGGTCACTGTCCTTCAATGTGATAATAAAATGAATAATTCATAATTTATCTTTATCAATAAAACTGAAGGAGGGTTTTTCAGACAACTTCTTATTCCAGGAAGAATAGATACTTGAACATGATTTAGGGATCAAAGATACATTCCGTGAATAGCTCAATCAACGAAGACGTTTAAAATATGCATTCATGTTTCTATCAATAGGTAGAAGCAACATGTAAATTCTCAACAGAAGTTACTAAAACAAACGTTAATAAAAAAAATAATAAGTTAATAATAAACACCTGTATTTTTCATTTCAAAATAAGACTTACAAATAAAACTTTTGCATAGACGATAGAATTTTGATTAAAAGTGACATCCAAGACCTTCAAAGTTACGCCTTTTTACGGAACAAAAATTAAACTTACTATCTTTACTAATTTTTAAACATAACCGTAAGAATCTTTTGAAATTAAATATCTTTACTTTATCTTATAGGTAATAATAGTAAATTGAGATTATGGAAAAAAGATATGATCCACAGGGGGCGGAGGGGGGGTTCAGGGGATCAGACCAGAAAATCTCCTATGTACACTGTACAGCACATAGCACATCAAGTTTTGAAACAAAGTTCCTCATACGTTATACTCTGCATACATACTTGGCGAATGCGATTTAGATCGAAAAAAGTGTAAAATCTTGACCGTCGCGACGAGAGAGCGTTGTCGTTTTAGAGCATTGTCGTTTCAGAGCGTTGTCGTTTTAGAGCATTGTCGTTTCAGAGCGTTGTTGTTTTAGAGCATTGTCGTTTCAGAGCGTTGCCGTTTTAAAGCGTTGTGGTTTTAGAGCGTTGTCGTCTTTGAGCGTTTTCGTTTTAGGGCGTTGTCGTTTTAAATCGTCGTTGCCGTCTTAGAGCGTTGTAGTTTTAGAGCGTTGTCGTTTTAGGGCTCAACATCAGGCAGCAACTGTATCAGGGCTTGAAAAACTGGACGCCACGCCGTCCTTAATAGACAGCCAAGTATCTAGTGCAAGGATTCTTTGAAAAAACACTCAATACTAGTACCTAAAACAAAACAACAAAAACATATTTCGTAGCAAGTGCTACGCGCCCAGGCGCTCGACGTAGACTCTGGCTGCACCTTACAGCTGCAGCATGCGCAAATACATTTTTTAAAGTCTAGTAGTAGAGATTTCAAGCGACATTTTTATACCTAATTCAATGGCACAAGCAGATACAAACATAAGTAAAAGCTTCAACATAAAAAAATACAGAAATAAATACGTAAGAAGTGCTGCGGCGTAGCACTCTAATTTTTAAAAAATGGTGTATTGAAAATACAAAATAGTAAAGTAAATTAATAATACACCCCTGTAATTTGAATGTTCATTGCGAAATAACAGGTCACACACAAGTTGGAACTTGAAAACACGCCTCGCGTCTTAGGCTAATTAGGGCTTGGTGATAAACACGGTTGATGACTAATTAGATGTGTTCACTTCCGATGCCGAAAAAGGAATGTTGCGAACAATTTTTTTTTTTTTTAATGGCATCTCGCAGTTCAACCTGAGGGGTTGTCGACTGCTTAACCGGTCTTTCCTGTGGATGCCTCAATAAATTAAGGCCTCCAGCCAGGGCATAAATAAACTTAAAAACTAAGCGACTACACGCTAAGGGTCCGTACCCCCTGTGGGGTACGGACCTCGGCTTAGGGCGTCGCTGGGAGAGGGCAGCAAGGGACAGGCTGGATCGGAATTATTATTATTATTTTTAGGGGACGAATTTAAAACTACAGGCTCAGCGGCGCGGGCTGGCTCGAGCAATGGTCGGGGCGGATGTTGCGAACAATAGATTGCAAAACGTTTTATAGCCTCAGGTAGTATGACAACTAATGGGTAACTGAACCAGATAACATGGCTTAGCTCAATTATTGCCATCGGAGGCCTGTGACCTTCTACGTGACCACTGTGCGTTGTCGTCTTAGAGCGTTATCGTTTTAGAGCGTTGTCGTATTAGAGCGTTGTCGTTTTAGGGCATGGTCATTTTAAAGCGTTGCCGTCTTAGAGCATTGTCGTTTTAGAGCGTTGTCTTTGTCACTAATACTTGTGTGAGGGTTGATCTCAAAAGCTCGACGTGTCGTATAGTATATTTTTCTGTAAAAAGAAAACATTGAACAATCCGGATTCCAGACTTTTAATCTTCCATGGGCCATTAAAAATGCAGTAAAAAAAATAACAATAAACTTTGAAAATTAAAATCTCTTTTGATGGAGGTTAAAAAGTCTGTAATCCTTTAAGCTCGGCAGGAATAATTTACGTGCTAAAAACATTCCTGGAAATATGAAAGACGTTCTTGAATTATAAAGTAAACGTTTTAGAAAAATTGTTCGTAGGAACCAAAGCGTTCTACTTTTATTTTACGCTATAAAAAGTATTAGCGTATTAGTGAGTTCTATAAAAGTTTAAAATTATACCCTTGAAATGCTCTAATGAAAATGAGCTTTTCGTGTCGATTTTATAATATCTGAATAGTAGAAAAGCAAATTCTGAGTGTAAGTAGACTTGAGACACGTAAAATGCTAGCTTTCGTAGAGAATATGAAAATCAGGTTTTGGAACTTTACAAATCGCGTAGAAGGAAAGGAACAAGTATTTGGCTTCGGACCAAAGATATTCTAGCGCTATTGAGGGCTTCAAGAAGGTCTTGTAAGTACAGGTTGTGCGTAACGAATAGTGCGGCGTCTTGCCAGGATACGAGAATAATATACTAATAATTATATGGGCTACAAAAATTGTTTAGGAGGCGATAGTTTTCGCTTGGTATCAAAGTTGGTGTTTTTCAGAAATTCATTTTTTCGTACTAGTGAATCCCGAGGTCAAGCGGTGTAAATATAAGAGAATCTTATACTTAATGTCATACTTTTGCTTTGTTTACAAATCATTACTCAACGGACTGAGGTATCTGAAGTTTCCGTTGAAATTTTCAAATAGAAACGTTTTAAAAATTCTGTGGGACTCACTACAAACCAAGTGGTAATTTTTGCTTTAATTAATAGATGAACATTTCAAGTATAATATTATGGTTTTTCACCATCACACATAGCAATTTTGTGCGATGTAATATTTAAAAAAAACTTTAAATAAACTCTCGTAGGCAGCTAAGAAATAAGGAAAATTGCTTCCTGAAGAGAATGGCGGGAAATGAGAACACACGTGCTTCGTAGTCTTCAAAAACTTCTGCTTGAGCTTAATTCAGTGCGTCCGGATAACTTTGATGTAGAATTTCTTGTCTTTTAAAATAATAAGATCTCGAAAGATCTAGAAAACAAACATAACTTTTGCCGAGAAGTGGGAAATATAACCGCATTTTATCATTCCTGGCTAGGAATGTCAAACGGAGGTCCAGGACCAGGGGGACCAGGGGTCGTGAAATCAGTATCCTGCTCAGTTCAGTCTCAGGGCTTATACTTAGTTTATAATATCACAACTAAACAATCTGACAAAATCTAAAAAGAACAGCCCAGAAGCATGTGAAGAAAAGAAAAGTAAAAACGCTAGTTATGAACGAAATTAGCTAAATAAGAATCTCAAACATAATCGAATTCCATTCCCTAACTCAAATAACATGGGGAAAACCAATTTCAAATATTTACCAACCAACAATAATTTTAAAAATGTTTTAGTATATTAAATATTTGGCGTATGTTATCATTTTAAGCGACTTTGTTTTTCCAAGAAATTGACTCACTTTTTTGGCAGTAATGGCGCAATAGCTGCCTGACGTAACGTCAACTACGTCACACCCCACCCTTAATCCATTTAATAACCTAATTCATTCAATATAGTGTACATATTTTATATGAAAATTTTTATTACCTGTTACATTTTGTTACTACGGTGTAGTTCATAAAGAGAATTTCTTGTGAATATATCAATTTTATCACACGATATAATAATAAATAAAATCAGATAAAGAAATTAAAATGCAAAAATAAATATGTACAATTGTCGCCCACGAAAGGTCCGGCCGGCAGCCGGTTTTATTTCACGTTTTATGTCACAGAATCATGAATTATGGCCCATAAGAAAGACATAAAACATAAAATTTCGGCTAACACTCTTACTTGAATTTTGGGTTTTGTTAGAATATATGGTTGATCCCGCGTCAGGTAAACGTCTCCCCTGAGGTGCTTACTAATACCTAGATACTATTTCTGAACTATTATTAAATGACCAGCCACTCTTACAGACTTTCATCAACGTAGGGGAAAAATCCAAAATAGTAATGCCTAATTGAGCCTAATTGTTTCCTGAACACTGGTCACTCATAAGCAACCGTTAGTTAGGTCTGTGATTGTGGCAGTTAAACACGTAAGTATGTACGGCCGATGTAAGACGGATTACGCTCGCCTAATCCGTCTTAAATGTAGGCACATAAGTAGAGTTTTAAGATTAAGTACCTAATCAAGCCTCGCATAATTACTCGGTACATAGTTTCTCACGTGTAATTAACCGTGTGATGGTTACTGAATACGTGAATAGCGGTTTAACACAAGCGCTCCATATCGCTGTGTATGCTGTATTGTAATGTTTCTTGATGTCACTTCTACACTTTAAGATACGTTCGATTTTTTCTGTTTTCTATCTAAACTTAAGCCATGTTTTTCAGTATTCAGGTAGCTGCTAAAAAGATTAAGGCTCCGTGCACTAAAAAACCCACGGTTGGCCATTATTTATCTATTTGTTAGAAAGCTTTAAATGATTGAAACACTATGTCTGTATGATTATAAAGGTATAGTTTTCGTGACGTGACCTTTCGTGCTAGTCACAGCAATAGTTAATAGTTTCATCACTTTTGCACTCTCGAAAATATAGTTTATTTCGCCTTTGATTTACTTAATGAAGATTTTGAGATACAATTTTCGTTTTTAAAACTTGACTAATCAAATCACAAATCATTTTGTTTACATTAATTTTCCCTTTCTTACAAATAATAAAAAAAATTGACTCAGTTTGTTCAATTTCGATCGTTGAGTTTTGATTTTGGGGAGTATCAAATATGTATCGTATGGCGCCTACGTAGTAGGTAATATAAGTACATAATAATATGGGCAATAGCGACCCCACGGACCCTATCTCCCGGGAGAAGTCTTGTTCCTCACCTCTGGCTTGCCTTTATTGGCCGGCTGGAGTGAACAATGACGAGGAACAGAGCTCCCACCTCATTCTTGCCTTTATTGGCCGGCTTGAGTGGAGATTCGCAAGAGCAAACGTGCTCGGAGGAAGGAAGTATTCCAGTAAGATGCTGGTAGGGATCATAATCCTAATCATTTATCTTGATTATGATTATGATCTTGACCGTACTTCCGGGATTGTCCTGATAGATGTGGAATACCCCTCCACTCCTCATAAGCACCTCAGGACATCTTGCCCCCTTGTCGCTACGTCACTATGTGCTAGCGACCGTTTCCGGGGGCCCATTAGTGAGTGTGCAAGTCCCCCCCTGCCATTTTATCTGTGTATATATAAAACATTGATCAGGCAGGGGTAACTTCCGTAGTTCTTGGTAACCAGTCCACTTTAGCCACCCAAACCATAGTCCAACTTTTTATTTTTGCATATCCTGCAATAGTCCTACACCAACCGGAGGTTGTCCTTGGGTGCACTTGCATAGTGCATACAGGGATAATTATCCCTGTACCTGTATGCACTATGCATACAACACAACAGGATAAAAAAAGTTGCTTAAATAGTATTCATTTCATTAAATAGTGCATACAGGGATAATTATCCCTGTATGCACTATTTAATGAAATGAATACTATTTAAGCAACCGACGATCATAATCGTCGGATGGTGCCGCATTTCATTAAAATTTCCTAAGGGGCCTCTGCGAGTTGGCTTCTTCCCCTCGTACGCCTTCCAAAGGAACGGGACCCCATGGTCCCGAGATATGTAAATTAAAATAATAATAATAACAACTATTTCTTTACATTTTTTTAAAATGTTTTTATCCTAATTTTTATATATTAAGAAATATTTTAAAATGTAATAAAATAAGATATCAGAATAAATAAACGAAAATATAATAATATATATTTTTTAATATTTTTTATAAGTACCTACTTATTTTATATTTTAAGAAATATTTTAAAATTTAATTAGGTAAGTAAATAGATGAATAAACGAGAATAATAATAATGTAATTTAATTGTCAGATCATTACAATCCACATAAATTAGGTACCTTTTCAAATCCCATGTACGGGGCCTATTAATTTTATGTACCTAAATATTTCTATTTCAATGGAATCTTTAGAAGAAAATCTATTTTGATTTTCACCAAGGGTGTTTGTTACAAGTATCGTCGACCTCATAATTGTTTTATCACTTTTGACAAAAACTCCTGCTATTGGCATTAGTGATTAGAGCTAAAATATACCTTGACGTTGTATGACGAACAAGTGACATTCAATTCATTCTTTTTTTTTTTGCGTGGGAAATTATCAAATAACTTCTCCCGCTCCTTCTTACAACACTCGCTGAGTAGGTGCAGAAAGTTATTTTTTTTTTAAGGTTTGAGGCTTTTGCCCAGGACAGAGAAGGCAAGTAAAAAAAATGGGTTTGGGCATTTATATACCTACCTACATTATCTGTTTACATATACGGATTAAATTAATAAAAAATAAAATTAGGGCTGGCTAACCTTGGCCAGAGGCTAAGCATCGCCATACAACGTGGTAATGCCGCCAGTCTCTTGGGTACATTACCAGTTGACAGCGATGCGGATGAGTTTTCCGACGCTATTTTCTAGTTTCTGTATAGTTTTAGTTAAGTTAGAATTTAATGTTGTTAATTTTACCTGTCTAAATAAATATCCTAATTAATAAAAATAATAATACTTATTGCATTTAGCTGGACCAAAGCGAGTATTTGCTAAAACATCTTAAATGTTTTAAAAAAACATAATTAAGTACTAGTATAAAAATATCGTTTTTTACCAATTCCAAACATGGCTATGATCTCTCTGATCGAGAAATACTATTATCACGATTAGTACTGTTGAGTGAAACGTAGTAGTGTTTTCGAAACGTTATACGCACTCCAATAACAAATTATCAATCAAAGTTGAAAACAAACGCGGGCGTGGGAGTCGTACGGTGGGTGAGCGCGGGGTGGGGTAGGACGGTGCGGGGGCGGCTGATAGGCGCCAGACTGGCTGGCGCGCTGACTGCACGCGGGTGCATCCTGCGCAGGTGCTCGCACCCCCCTCCCGCGCCCGTCGCCACGCCAACCTCTCACATCCCACCGAACTTCGACATGAGATCGTGACACATTATAATAAGTAATAACTAAAGTACCAACCGTAACTAGCCAAAACCCGAAAAAATATTTGTTGAAAATTTTTCATCGTCAGGAATTCTCGTCTTCTCTTCTCGTTTTCTGTTTTGTCGTGAACAGAATCATACGCTTACCTCATCAATAAGCGAGGAGTCAAGTTACAACCAGTATAAGCTTCAAATTTACCATACATATTTTTGAGGCTTACTTACGGTTGGCGGAGAGATTGACAAAGATCGTCACTTACTGGACGCTTGAGGGAGGACATCACTGTCGAGGTAGACCATGGCGAAGGTGATGTGACAATATAATAAGGTTTGCAGGGTCAACATGGCCAGAGATCGCACAGGACAGAGAAGTTTGGAAGGAAAAAGGCCTCCCAGGCCTTTTCCCAGCAGAGGGACACAATAAAGGTTGGCAGTATAACTTTAGTCTGCGGAGACACAGGGATAAATACAGGGTCAGGGGTTTGATACGACAGACGAAACTTGGCGCAAAACTGACGCTTCATTACGACAAAATCAGTGCATTAGTGTACTTAACCTGAATCTTACAGTCAGTCAGAATCCAACAGAACTGTTTGTGTTTTCAGACATACCCATGATGTGACAGGTTTTCTCTATTTCACGAAATAATTACTAAAATGTATCCTATATATAATATAGTCAAACGCATCGAACTCTATCTATACAACCCGTTTAAATATTTTCCAATTCCGAGCAGCTTGGTTAAAACAATAATCCGAATTAAATTCGGTGAGTTTTTAAACTGATTCAAACCGGTTACGTTCCCAACACGTTGTTGTTTACTTGATATACGCTACACTACTAGCATAACAAACAATCATTTAGGCGCAGATTGCCCACTTCTCAAAATGGCAACTGAGTCTCTAATGGACTAATTCTCAAAATGGCTAATTCTATAAATGATGCGTCGGGTGTGATGCAAATACGCGGTGTGTTCGAGTGATCTTTAATGTATTGCTCCGCCTACGCGTTTTAATTAATCGGTTAATAGAGTCAGTTAACTAATTATGTGTGGTTTATCTGTACCGCCCATTATGCGTAATGTTAGAGGAAGTTACAAATAGCTAACAATTAGTTACCTAGGTATCTCTACATCTCAACATTTGGATCACTAATGAATGTATATGTTTAGATTAACATAATTTTCTTCATTTTCCCCGCACATATGTTATACGTGGTTGTTAGTCTAAGTTTGACAACTTCGAAATACAAAATATTTTGAAAACTACCACAGCTTCATCTTAAATTCACCCATGCATTTTACGATTTGATGACACTATTGCTCATGACAACATCGGAGTGCCAGCAAGCCAGAAGAAGTTTTAATGATCACCTCATGAATAGGTTTTTAATACAGATACATATGTATAATGAGTCACTTTAACCTGATTGTTATAATAATCAATGTTTATGAGGAACTTTGGCTCTTGAGATACAAGTATCCTTTTACTTAGTTCAGGAGCCAGCTGTTCAACTTGCCTCTGCCCACTGTTTGTACAATCATGTTTAATGTATGTCCAACCTTGTGTATTCTCTTTGTACAATAAACATATATTATTATTATTATTATTATTATTAGTATATTCTTCTAGACTTGCACTTGGTCAGACGCATAAGCATGTAAGGCACTACTTGTAGACATATGACATTTACCAAAAAGGTACCTACTAAAGCGAATTAGTTCCTCGAAGTCAGTAACTCTCCAGGTAAACCATAAAGTAAAAAATAAGTTTATTTTCTGGGGACCGCTTAGCTGTTTGAGCGTTGTAAAGTCAGCGATCAAGTAAACAACATAATATTTCTTGTAGGAAAACGTCAACAAGCAACTATGTGCGTAGGTAAGCCGGGTGCTTAGATAATGTTTCACGTTATTTTTGGTAACATTACTATGTAGATTATTGGATTTACGTCAGTGATAGGTTGGACAGAAATTATGTAAGAAGATAAGAATTATGTTGAAAAACATGTTACATAATTTTTTTAACTAACTTTAACTAAACAATTTGACTATTTGACAACTTCGTTCGTGTAGCTGTTGATCCAGTCAGGCCGATTGTATCATTTTCATCTGTTTTATTTTCCCTCTCCGTATACGCGTCACAAAACTAAGGACTACCTAAAGCAACGTGTAGCAGTAGTCCTGGTTTCACAATCACAAAAAGCTACCAGAGACAACCCACTTTCTCGCTACGAAGCCGTACTGGTCATAAATGATAAATGATTTATTTTCTGTAAATAGGTTTGTACAAACACTTTTACAAGTCAATCATGTCATAATCATAGTGTCGCCATCAATTATATCTCGAGTTTCAGATTTACCCTGTTGCAACCCGACCTTTACAGATACATGTTTAAGTCGGAAGGCTTGGTACTACTGCTTAGTCACCTTATTATAACACCTTACTCGCATTTTACGATACCCGCGGGAGAAGGAACGTCTATTCTTAGAGGGACAAACTGTGCGCGTTTAATTAACTCCTAATTTCAAACTCGCTCATGCTGGAATATACATAACAACCTGCTCATTTCCTTTGCTTGTATTTCACTTCTAGTCTACTTAGTTAGTGTATCACTTCAAGTATAAAGAAAGGAAATACCACTAATAGGACATAACTTTGCTTCAAGTAGAATCGCACATTGTACTTTACTTTACTTCATACAGTAAATATTTCGCACCAATAGCGCTTTGGTAAAACTAAACCAGTTTGGCCTCAAAAACTTTGTTATGTTTGAACTTATTACACACTTAAGTCACTTGGTCTGTAACCTACTTAAGGGGTAAAAATAAAATTTAACAAGAATAGCAACGAAAGGGAAATGACCCCATTTTGTACCGTTTTAGTTATTCGAAACCTCACGCACGCATCCATAAAGTTTATTTTTAGCTCGACGTATCCGACGATCGACGATTACACCTGAAACTCCAATTAAGGCTTACAGTACGGCCTAAAATCACCGTGATCTACCCAATTAGTTGAGTAATTTAAAAGCCGCGCCGTAGCGCAAGCACTCGACAAATTGGAGCCTATTGCTGCCATCAATCTGTATAAACATGCTTATTGTCGCACCATTAAAATGAAAAATAACTTGCTTTAAAATACAACGTTCTAGTTAAATTATAAATAGCCAATGGAAACTTGGTAAGTGCCCAGTAACTGGAAAACTAGAATAACTTTACTAATGAACAAAAAAATCTCTCCGACTTTTGAGTACCTACTTCTAAAAATATTGAAGATCTAAGTTTCTTCGATGCTTTCCACGATTCAGAAATGTTGAGATGTAGGTATGGTATACTTGTAGGTACCTAATTGTATAGAACAGCTAACAATAAAAAAAATACGGAACTTTTTAATGGTCGACAATAAAAATGGGTTTTATTTTTAAATTGGGCCTTAAATTGACTGTATCAATTACAGCAGCGTTTTCGGTTATCCGGACTCTATTGAACCAGTTGCATTATACACTATTCATACGTTAACAAATGATGTTTCTGAAGAATTTCACATAACATGGCAGTTTATCTGGATATCGGCTCATTGTGTCGCAGAAGCGAGCAAAGCTGGGCGACTGACGAGGGTCATCCAGATTTATGCCGGAGCCCAATCTACTTATACTTTAATAATCCAGACAACGTAACTATATTTAAGAGTATCTAAACTTTTTACATAAACATAATGAAGTTTTACGTTCACTACACAGAGGTGAACATACCTTAAAACTAACTAAGAACGTAATAATTTTGGTAGACTTGTTAAGCTACAGTAAGTAGATAAGTCTATACCACAATGAATATTACCATATCAGATAACTTATGAGATTAGTTTCGGGATAAAATGAACAGGTATTACCGTCGTAGACGCTTCGTAGCACGCTGCTACGAAACGCTACGAATACTGTATAATCAAATTGAGACTTGTAAACTTGAATCATAGAACGTTTTTTGTGTCATGTTCAAGTAAATTACATCGTTAATTAATATTCCTCTATAGTTAATGTTTATACACAGCATATACTGTACATACGTCGTGTACGTAGTTCCTGAATCTGAAAACGATACGATAGAAGCGGAAGAAAACGTAAACACCGTAAAATGACCTGTATTCGAGTTCCAGTTGCAACAAATATAAACAAGCGGATTAAATGGTCTCTGAAAGACGACAAAACTATTAGATCGTGGGCTGCTTCAGGAGCTAACGAGTGTGTCGGCGGCGTCTGGCGGCGCGCCAGCCGCAGCCGAGGCATAAATTGCGGTCGGATGCTTGCCACTCGCCACTCGCTAATACCTCGCCCTCGCCTGCCCTACACTCACCACGCGACAGCAACAACAAGTGCCGACATCATAATTAACTTTCAACTTCTAAGCCTCTCGTTCAAACTCCCTATATTACATCGAGTCCACCCTCTAATCATAACCAGATTATTTCCATTTATAGTGAAACCTTCCAGACACCAACCATCCCATTGGCTAACTTTGCGTATTAAACTCTTTTGAAACTCTCTCTCTCTCTCTTTTTTGTTGTAGTTTTAGAAAATAAAATGCCAGATGCCTGTAAATCTTTTAAGTAATACTTGTTAGTATGAGCTAAATTTGCCAATAATGAGGAAATATATTTATAAATTCTTCCTAATTTATCGAAGAACAAGACTTCTTAAACGACAAATGGCATCGTTTTCCAATAATATGCTTGCCTCAATTTATTTGAAATACTAAATTGTAATAGCATAAAGCCAATTTTGAGAGGCAATAAAGTATGTTCATGATGTTGTTTATGGCATGTATAGAGAGTATCGAGGCGCGAGCGGCGCGGGTCGAGGGAGGCGCGGGCGCGGCCGCCACATGGCGCACAACGACTTCCGGCGCGGGAGTTCGACAGTGCAATAGGCGGAACTATAACACAGACACGGAGCTGCAGCGGCATATTGCCTATTGTTTGGCATCTCCGACTCTTGGCATCGAACTTTAACTCAGCGCCGACCGACTGCACTGTCAGCTTAAGTACTTTACCCCTATAATGTATGAATATTAACACATAAGTTTGGAAAATAGAACCATTCTGCTGTCTTCACTTGACAAAAGGAAATGAATGTAATTGTATGTTCAAATCGAATATTGTTTACAAAACTCAATCAATTATACCTACATAGTGTAAATCTTTCAGTGTTATTATGAGCCAATTGTCAAAATTCTAAAACGCTTATTCAATCGTAAACGTTCAATAGCATATACATTAAAGCTAAGCGGTTTTCATACCAACATGAATAAATTCGAGACATTATTTTTTTCACCAATGACGCACAAAGCTCACATCGATATTCTAGCCGCTATTTAGTCATTTATGTAGTAAATGTTTTGAGGCAAGGGAATACGAAAAAATTGTTCATTCATCCTTGATAAGACATAAATATTCATACAAGATTGCCGAAATCATAACCCTTTGTTAGGCTTACTCATAATGTGATGAATAAATACGTTCATGTATATTCTAACTGTGTACGCAAACAATGTTCTGGTGCTTTTTATACCATACATTTATTTAGGTTACGGTACTACCGGTAGGCTTTATTAGCAAGTTTTGATTCTCTTTGTAAAATCAAAGACGAAATTCTCCTTTATCTACCGAATGTTTCCGTACCCTAATCTACTGCGTCTATAACAAACAATCGCACGCGTTCGCTAATAATAGTTAGGTACCTACCCGTAACTCCTTGTGAACTAAGTACGCCAATTAATTCATTGTTGTTGAAAGCGACTTTAATTTAATTCACATAGCTTGCCGTTTCACTGATCTTCTAGAAGAAAACCGCTGTTAAAATATCATAAGTAAATATAACTTACCAAAATGTCTACACCATATGACGTCGCAGCAACATGTTTATTACGAACTCTAACAATTTATAGCAGATGTTTACCTACAAGCGATATTTAAATACTCGTGACCTTTCTGTTTTAACATGACCCTTCAACCCGCTCATCGATGCTGGTATAAATATCCCCAAGTGGTTGTAAGGAAGCTACATAATTTAGTACTTAGCTTGCCGATCGATGGTGTTACGGTCCGAAACTTACTGCGCCTATATTATTTATTTGTTTGCTAACAAGTAAAACACTGGTAAATAGGCTGGGATTCAAATTTCATGGCACAGTATTAAGACATGTACCCTGTAAGGGCACTGCAAAATATCAAATTACATAATATTGATTCTAATTAGTACAATTTACATTACACTAAATGATAAATGATAATGATAAATGATTTTATTTTTGTAAGTAGGTTTGTACAAACACTTTTACACGTCAATCATGGTTTTTTTTAAAACTAGATGAGGTCGGCGTTTCCTATCTGACTACTCTGAGAAGAAAGGCCGAAACAAACTCAGAGGTCACAGTCTCTTTTAAAGTCCAGACATAATCTTGGTCAGGTTATATGAAGACCATGTAGATCGATGTCTGAGACGGTCTTTTGAAGAAAGAACCACACAGATTGAGAGGACCTGTCCAGTCAGTGCACGCATTTGTCAGAAATCGTGCAGCTCAACTCAAGACTTAAGGAGCTCAACGATTCGACGAACAATACCAAAGAAAGGACATTTGGGTAGGCCACATAAATTACTCAAACTGCCAGACCAAGAGAAAAAAAACTAACAGAACAGAGAGAATAATAAAAAAATTATATAAAAGTAATAAAATGACCCACATCGTCTTCACATTCACAAATCACAATAAATAAAATAATGTAATACTTTACAAAGTAAGCAAATGTCATTGTTTATAAAAAAATCATTAATGTCAATGTGTATATAAAAAAAAAACTGGCCAAGTGCGAGTCGGACTCGCACACGAAGGGTTCCGTACCACAAGGCAAAAATGCCGAAAAATACATGTTTGTTGTATGGGAGCCCCCCTTAAATATTTATTTTAATTTAATTTTATTATTTGTTAAAATACAAGTGAGTATTTTGTGAATATTTCAAGTGCCTACCTGTTGCCATTTTTGATATCGAGCAAAAAAAGGCAAAAAAATCGCGTTTGTTGTATGGGAGCCCCCCTTAAATATTTATTTTATTTTGTTTTTAGTATTTGTTGTTATAGCGGCAACAGAAATACATAATTTGTGAAAATTTCAACTGTCTAGCTATCGCGGTTCTTGAGATACAGCCTGGTGACAGACAGACAGACAGACGGACAGACAGCGAAGTACCCTTTGGGTACGGAACCCTAAAAAAGGACGTTCAAAATGCAGAAATTTGAAGCAGCTCAATCTCAAGCCTTTTTGTCCTCAATATAATCTTTAACTGTATAAAAGGCTTTCTGGCACAACTTACGTTTAATGAATGATTTGAATTTATTGAGGCTTAGATCTTGAACGTGGCTTGGTAGCTTATTATAAAAGCGTATAAATTGACATCTGAACGAGCCACCTATTTTTTTGAGCCTTGTTGTAGGTACAACAAATTTGTGTTTGTTTCTAGTATCACTCACTGGATCTGGATATCACTGTATTTTTTTTTAAAAAAATATATTTTTATGGGCATATAAAAGATTTTCATAAATATACTGGGAAGGCACAGTCATTAAATTAATCTCTTTAAATTTGTCTCTGAGAGAGTGTCTCGGACTTAATTTATAAATTGATCGAACAGCTCGCTTCTGTAAAACAAAGATAGTCTGAATATCGGCGGCATTTCCCCTTAATAGAATACCGTACGACATTACACTATGAAAATAGCTAAAGTACACTAAACGGGCAGTCTCTATATCAGTTAAATTACGAATTTTTCTAACAGCATATGCTGCGGAACTTAGCCTTTTTGGCAATTTATCTATATGTGGACCCCACTGAAGCTTAGCATCCAAAGTTATGCCCAAGAATACTGTGTTGTCTTCAGGATTCAATTCCTCGACCTTTATCAACACATTAGTTTTCACCTGCCTAACGTGAGGTAGCGTAAACTTAATGCATTTGGTTTTTTTCTCGTTTAGAAGCAAATTATTAACATTGAACCAATGGACTACTTTCGAGATCGCGCTATTTACATCGTCAGTAACCAACTGCTGACGTTTAAGTTTAAACAAAAGAGAAGTGTCATCTGCAAACAACACTATATCATGATTATCCTTTATGAGGTACGGCAAGTCATTAATATAAATAAGAAACAAGAAAGGACCAAGAATTGAGCCCTGTGGGACTCCCATTGTTACTATAGATCCGGGTGATATTTTCCCATTAACGTCAACGCTCTGAATCCTTTTACTCAAGTAAGAAGATCCAGAGCAGTGTTCCGGATTCCGTAGTGGCGGAGTTTCCTGATTAACGTTTCGTGAACAACGCAATCGAATGCCTTGGACAAATCACAAAAGATGCCCAAGGCATCGCATTTATCTTCCCATGCATTATAAATATGTCCTAAAAGTTCAACACCGGCATCAGTAGTTGAACGACCCCTTGTAAAACCGAACTGTTTGCTATGTAATAATTTTTGTTTATTAAAAAACCTTTGCATTTGGTCTAAAATTAATTTCTCAAAAATTTTACTAAAGGTAGGTAGTACAGAAATAGGTCTATAATTTGTGGGGTCTGATGTACTACCTGATTTAAACAAAGGTATTATTTTACTATTTTTCATAAGGTCAGGAAACTCCCCATTGTCAATACAACACTAAACCACCATCCATCCGCCTAGCTTTTTATCGACTATGTTGGGGTCGGCTTCCAGTCTAATCGGATGCAGCTGAATACCAGTATTTTATATGGAGCGACTGCTTATCTGACCTCCACAACCCTGTTACTAGGTAATACGATACGCCTTGGTAAGACTGGTTGTCAGAATATATTACATTAAACTAAACATTAAAAATTAAACATAATTACAAAAATGTCGTCGTTTCAGCCGATAGACGTCCACTGCTGGACATAGGCCTCCCCCAATTTTGGGGGGGGTTTGCCATAATCGCCACGCTTGGCAGGCGGGTTGGCGATCGCAGTATGGTATGATGGTGGAATAAATAGAGAACGCTGCTGCCCATTCTCCTGTAAGACCCTTAGTCGCCTTTTACGACACCCACGGGAAGTAGGGGGTGGTGCAATTCTTTAAGTCCGGCACCACACAGACATACAAAAATGTATTACTTACATTTTATTTTGAAATAATCATTATTATCAAATCGTTCATTCATAGTCACATAAGTAGGTAAATTAGTATAGTCATTTATTATTTCACATTTACGTCAAGCATCAAGACAAGGTCGATCGATTCAGAATTTGTCAGTTTTAAATTCTTCAACGGTATAGTAGCCTTTCTTTATTAACAAAGATTTCAACTGTTTCGAGAAAATGAGACATTTGGTAGGAATTTTACCCGATAACTTTTTATCTATTCTTGTTCCGTCGGTTATAGTTTTCATTTAGCTCGATATTTGATTTGAAGAGATGCCTATGTTTTCTATCGAATATACAACTTTGTAGTATTTATATTGCTGGTAGTGTAATTTGTTGTCTAATAAAGTGTGGCCTACAACTCTCTCGTTGATCTATGTTCATTAATATTCTGATACATTGCTTTTGCTTCAAGGTCCAAAAAGTCAGTACTATCTCCCCACAGAATGATACAATAATTTAGCCAGGAGTAGGCAGATAAGGCAGCGGAGAGCAGGCGTGTGTGGCCCTGTAGTAACGGCCGCGACTTACGAGTTGTAGGTCGTAGGTTCGAACCTAGACAGGCGCTTTAGTTTGTGTAAATTATTTATTTAATCACCACTAAAAAACTACAGTATACAGCTCTGCTATAATTTTATGTATTTTTTCTGTAAATGTAGTGTATTTATCCAAATTTTAATGTAGACCTACAAACATTAGTCTAATAACGAAGTGTGAGTGTTATCTTTAAAAAGAAACGAAAGAATCATAAAAAAAAAAAAACCTAAACTCAAACAGTGAAGTGTCAAAAAAATTAACAATAAATCGTGGATATTGTGTTAAAGTGCAGTAAAAGTAAATAAAGTGCATAGTAACAGTGATACAAATAAAGTGTCTCAATAAAGAAAGAGGAAAAATATTATTTCTTACGAGTCATTACCTAACGACTTCGTTTATTTTTGTAAGTAGAAACAGCTGGCTTATTTCAACCATATTACTTACACTTCGTGTGGTCGAGGGGCTCTAACGTGTGACTCGCAATCAGGAGGTTGTGAGTTCGCGCCCAGGATCGAGAGATTGTTTTTGGAATTTAAAAATTGTTTAAAACTAATATTTCTTAACTACGACTTTGACTCGTGCCGAAGTAAATTACAATGGAGAATGAGCAAAGTGATAACATCACATTCAGAAAACCACAACGTTCAAGTTCGCTTTGTGACTTGTCATCAAACCAATCCCTCTTTGACACAACAATGTTAAGCTTACCAAATACATCAATCAACGAATCTCAAAATTATAAAGACCTCAACGATAAAATTAATCAATTACAAGAAGAATTACTAATTGCAAACCAAGAAGTAACTAATTTGAATTTAGAAAACACTAACTTAAAGCGAGAATTGGTAAAATGTAAACAAGTAATAGATAACTATAAAAAAGTCTGTACAGCCGAAAAACCTATGCGAACACCAAAACAAAAATCTGTCAAAAAGAAATGTGTTTTAGGGACTCCGAAGCCATGCAATACACCACCAATACCACTCCCGGTGAACAGTGAACATCCACTGGAGGAACCGGTATATTCAACATCGCAAGGAAGTGTAAAACAAAGAGATCCCTACCCTATCTTAAAAGGTACCAACCAAAATAAAAAACCAAAATCTAAACGTAAGATATGTTTACTCAGTACCAATAATAAAAACGATATACTGTCTATAGCTGAAAGCAAATTCCAAAACAACTGCAATCTATGTCATTATTTAAAACCACATGGAAATACAAAACAGCTTTTAAGCGGTCTGGAGACTAAGTTAATAAATTACACCATGAATGACTTCTGCATTATTTTCCTTGGGGAAGAAGACTTCAAGAGGACTAATGATTATTATGAAACTATTTTCCATATAAGAGAGGTACTTCAAGCAGTGCAGCACACTAACATTATTATTTGTATGCCAACATATAAGTATCCATTTGACACTAGTCTATTCAACTGTCGTGTAGAGACATTTAATAATCTTTTATACTTAGATATACTGACGCATGGACACGCATTCCTTTTGGACAGTAACCTGAATCTGGAATATGACTGCAGTATGTTTAATAAATACTCAGGCAGAATAAAGAACCTTGGACTACGTACTATTTTTAAGGATTTACTGGACTTAGTTACTGACATTATGCAAAATGTGGACATAGACAATGTAAATGACATAAATAAAACAGAAGACCATTTTTTTCTTGACTAAACATCTATACATCATGCACCAAAACATCGCAGGTTTGCTAGCTAAATGCGATTCTCTTGCAGTCTGCCTGTATGAATTAATTGATAAAAACATAGGCGTGGATGTCTTGTGCATTACGGAGCACTTTATGATGGAAACGTATGAAAATCACCTGAATTTGAACGATTACTGTTTAGCCGCCTGTTTCAGTCGTAAAGAAACCAAAAGAGGTGGTGCATGCATATTAGTGAGGTCCGGACATCAATGGAGAGAGCTGCCGCAAATAGCAAAAATATCCACAAGTGGTGTCTTTGAATGTTGCGCCATTGAACTAATTACCCACAAAATCGTATGTGTTTGCATTTATAGAGTACCAAATGCCAATAATTTTAATGAATGTATTTGTAAATTAGAACAGATATTACATATTTTGTTGAAAAAGAATCTTAAAAATATTGTTTTGGCTGGTGACTTTAATATAGACGTACTAAAAAGAACTTATCAATCAATAGAATTCGAAAATATTTTATTAAGCTTTAACTTGCAACTGGCGCTTTATCAACCGACTCGTCTTGTGAGCAAAACATGCATTGACAATTTTGCGCATAACTTTAGTAGGTCCTGTAAGGCTTCAGTATTAGAGTTAGCGTTGTCTGATCACACAGCACAGTTGCTTAAATGCCCAATTAGCACAGTATGTAGTTTTAATCGGTGGAGTAGGAGAAGACGTGACTATCATGACGATAACATAAATAAATTTAAGGCCTATCTGCGAAGTCTGACATTTTCAGAAGTATATGAAACAAATGACCCTAATGTAGCATTTAACGCATTTTCTGACATTTTTTTATTGCTTTACAAACAGTGCTTTCCCGAAACTGTAGTATCGGTAAATGTCCACAAAAAACAAAAATGGGTATCACGTGGTATCAAAAAATGCAGCGAGAAAAAACGGCAATTACTGTGGCAGTTCCGATTGAAACCTTCTCAGCAGAACAAAAGGCAATTTAAAAATTACACAAAAATATTTAAAAAGATTATTAATTTAACTCAGCGAGCTCAAAATATCCATAAAATAAAGACATCAAAAAATAAATCTAAAACCACATGGCAAATTATAAATCAATCAAAGTTAAATATGCCAAAGAATAGTATTAATAAACTTAGAATTAATAATGACGAAGTTATCACGGATCCAAAATGTATTTCTAATATATTTAATGATTATTTTATTGATAAAATCCAGCCGATTGTTAATTCGGGAGACAGAGTCACAAAACATATTTTAAACCGGAAGGATTCGATGTTCATGGCTCCAAGTTTGCCAAACCACGTTCTTAAAATTACTTTAGCTCTTAAGAACACAAACAGTGTAGGTTATGACGGCATTTGTACAAAAATACTTAAAGCAGTAGCCGAGGAAATTTGTTGCCCTTTAAGTCACATAATAAATTTATGTATAAGCGAAGGTATTTTTCCGGATGCACTGAAAAAATCGGTAATAAAGCCATTGTTCAAAAAACATGATAGGGAGTTAATGGAATACTACAGGCCGATTTCATTAATACCAATATTCTCCAAAATAATTGAAAACTATATTTATAAAGAACTCAATTTATATTTAGAAGCAAATAATATTCTTTGCAACGAACAAAAAGGATTTAGGAAAAACAAGACGATTAACATGGCTATTTATGACTTTTTATACACAGTTATGACAAATATGGATAAAAACACTCCAGTATGTGCGATATTTTGTGACATGTCTCAGGCATTTGATTATGTGCAACATAATATTTTACTAAAAAAGCTTGACGCTTATGGGGTAAGAGGAAATGTCCTTGAGCTCTTAAAATCTTACCTACATGACAGAAAACAAATAACCGAAATAAGTAGAATTAATATACGCACCAAAAGAGAAGAAATCTTTCGATCAAATGAACGTAACGTTATGTACGGAGTTCCACAAGGAAGTATACTAGGACCACCGCTTTTTACAATTTATATTAATGACTTTCCAGGGGCAATCAAACATCCGATGACACTATTCGCGGATGACAGTACAATAACGATACCGTGTAATCAAAGAGACTTTTATAAAGATGACATAAATAATACATTAAAAGAAACTATAGAATGGTTAGACAATAATAATTTAAAAATTAATTTAAATAAAACTGTAATAATGAATTTTAGCCAGCGCGCGTTGACCTTTTCTAATATTGACATAACATACAATGACATTAAAATTGACACAGTTAATACAACTACGTTTCTAGGACTTACAATAGATCGAAATTTAAATTGGAAGGTGCATGTAGAGGCTCTGACTAAAAGGATAAGCAGTAGTGCGTACGCATTGTATATTCTGTCACGCACTGTTAACATAGATGCATTATTAACTGCTTACTACGGGCTAGCTGAATCTGTTCTCAGATACGGTGTTATCTTTTGGGGTAACTCAACTAATAAAGAAGCTGTATTTAAAGCACAAAAGAGATGCCTCAGAGCCATGTTTAAGTTGAAAACCACTGATAGTTGTAAGCCCTATTTTATTCGTTATAAAATTTTGACATTGGCATCACTTTATATTCTGGAAACAGTAATGTTTGTTAGAGGTAATTTTAATTTATTTTCGCGAATGGCAAATAAATTTCCAAGAAACAGGCGTGATCAAAGTCAGCTCTGTCTGCATAGGAGTAAGACGGCACTTATGCGCAAAAGTGTTTTCTGCATGGCTCCCATTATTTATAATAAGTTACCCAAAAGTTGGAGGGAGCTAAATAATTTACATTTGAAAAATCAACTAAAGTCATATCTAATTGACAAAGCTTACTATAATATTAATGAATTTCTGACAGAAGAATTTATATTGACATAGATTTTGATGCATTATTATTTATTTTTCTAAAATTGACGTTTATAATTTTTATTTTTTGTTTACAAATTCACATAATATTAATGTTTTTGACTTGAAATTAATAATTCAAAATATTTGCACGCCATACTATTTGGCAAACATGTCTGATCCTTTCTATTTTATGTTATCCTGCATGCATTTATATTCTTGTATGTATACACATGTTTGAGCAAATAAATTTATCTTATCTTATCTTATCTTATCAAATATGTGATTAAAAAAATTTTTGTCTGTCTGTCTGTCTGTCTGTCTGTCTGTCTGTCTGTATATGCAGGCATCACGTGAAAACTAACGGTTCGATTTCGATGAAACTTGGTATAATTATACCTTATTATCCTGGGCATAAAATAGGATACTTTTTATCCTGGAAAAATACGTAGAAAAAAAAATCTTATTTTTCGGTTTTATTCATAGACGTTGTTCTGTAGAACCGCGAACCCACGTTGCATTACCCGTAGTGGATAATTTTCCATTTCAATTTAAGAGAATACAGTTTCCTGTAGCTTTGTGTTACGCCATGACAATAAATAAGGCTCAAGGTCAGACCCTAGGAGTTGCTGGCGTAGATCTTACCGCGAGTTGATTTTCACACGGGCAACTTTACGTAGCTCTTTCCCGTGTGAGCAGTCCAAGAAATCTTCATGTTCATATTCCGGACGAGCTCACTAACAATGTTGTGTATGCTGAAGCTCTCAATTAACTTTCTGTCGCATTGTCACGATCACTTTTTTATTATTGCAAACTTTTCGTCACTGTCAGTAATTTACTGCTACATGCTACTTATCAAGGTCGGAATTACTATGGAAAAAATACTACAGAACGCGAGCTCAACAGCAGTAGCTCAATAGAGGAATCTCCTTAATTATTATAGGCTTAGCCGTATTTGGGTCCAATAGATATTTATAAGATGTCATTGTCAGAGTTACTCAAAATGGAGAAATAAACCATCCACGCGAAGACCGACATCCGCGCGGACGGAGTCGCGGGCGGAAGCTAGTATATAATAATAATAATCTTTATTTATCCAAAAACATACAGAGTTTGAAATACAGTTTGATATTTGGTTTAGAAAATACATTTATAGTTTATGTTGCAAAATCTGTACAGATTCTAATTCTCTACCTCTTAAGCTAGACCGTAGTTTACGCTCAATAATCAACAAAAACTTATGTCTCAAGTGGACTGTGTCATTCTACTGTATGGTATAAAAGAGTAGAATTGTATGTTGTGTGTTAGTGTGATTGAGTGGTGTGTGTGTGTAGGTGTGAATGCATGTGTGTGTGTGTGTAGGTGTGTGTGTATTATACAAGATAGGTGAGTAAAGACTCCGTGTAAGAGTAGTCCTTAAGGAGCAGCCACTCTGTTACTTTAGATTTTAGTGCATGTGAATTTAGATTTATAATATTGAGATGTTTGTTAATGTTTTTATAGATATGGGTACTTAGTATATAATATTGATGTTTGGCGAAGGTGGTCTTATGTTGTATATTTGGTGGAACGTACGTGCGTTTGTTTGTAGTATGAGTTCTAAGGGTAGATTTAAGCACATATGTAAATCTGACGGACCGTAAGTACTTTACAGTCAGAGAAGAGTTCAGTTGTTGGATACCGGTAGGGCTTTTTCGTCATGACTTTAAGTACAGCTCGCTGTGCTCTTTCCACCCTCAGAAATCTAGTCTTAGCAGCACCGCCCCACGTAACTATGCAATAACCAATCACTGATTGGCATAGTGCAAGGTACACCATCTTAAGAGTTTTTAGGTCGGCGGATACTCTAAGAGACTTAAATATATGTAGACGTAGAGTTCTGGTGGTGATGGCGTCAATTTGTCTGTCCCATCTCAGTCCGTCGTCTATGTGTACTCCGAGGTATTTAACGCTTTTGGATCTAGCAAGCGGAGGACAAGTGCAAGGGGTGGATGAGTTTGTGCAGGAATGGGGAGTTATACAAAAAGAAAAATCTCCTTCTTTTAGTATAACTCCCCATTCCAACCATCTGGTTTAGCGTTACGTCGTACAGCAAAGGGACTATAAGTAAGTAGTTTTTTGTAGGTTTAATGTAAGAAGGTTCGAGTTTAACCACATCATAACTTTAGCCATGACCACCTCCGCATTTGCTTTCACAATGTCCCAAGTGATTCCGTCTACAAAAATTGCAGTGTCATCTGCGTAAGCGTAAATTCTACCATTTGGGCGACTCAGTCTACAGAGGTCATTTACGTAGATCTGAAATAGGGTCGGTGAGAGGATCCCTCCCTGGGGAACACCATAGGACGCGAGAAACTCATCACTTAGGTGAGTATCAATTTTAATGCATTGCTTACTGTTTTTTAGGTAATCCTTAAATATTTATAGCGGCATTCCACGCACACCGATACTTTCCAGCTTCATGATGAGCTTGGGAACAGAGACTGTGTCAAAAGCCTTCGAAAGGTCCAGGAATATACCTAGACATTTCGATTTTTTATCTAGGTTTGAGGCAACCTGTTGCGTGAAATCCAGTACTGCATCATCTGTAGATAGACTTGTCCGAAATCCGTATTGATTATTAGCAATGAGTTGGTGTTTGTCGAGAAATTTTCGTAGAGAGTTATTGAGGATTTTTTCGAGAACTTTAGACAGTGCGGGTAGGACCGATATCGGTCTGTAGTTATTAACACAGTCTCTGTTCCCTCCCTTATATATTGGGTGGACCACAGCTTTTTTAAAGGCCTCCGGAAAGACACCCTCCTGTAGGCGACGATTAAAAAGGTACGTAATTGGTGGAACCAGTACATGTCGACAGCTTTTCAATATAAGCGATGATATGCCGTCGGCCAGCCGACTGCACAGTCAGAACGTAGTTGTAGGATTAGGGACTCGACATCAGCTTCGTCTACTTCCAGGATGGTAAGAGAGTTCACAGGTGAGTTTCGGGTGTCCTTAGGTGAGGGTGAGGGATGGCCACAGGCCGGTGATGGTGCAGTGTTATTAATTATTTTTGAAGCCAAATTTTTGCCAATGTTGGCGAAAAATTGGCCTACCTCATTAAACGCCGATTTTGGGCTGTCCCGTATTGTGAGTAGCTCCACTGGGCTAAGTTTTGATTTATGGGTATTGGTTATTTGTTTTATTGTTTTCCATAGGACTTTGGGATTATTTTTGGCTTTTTCCAGCTGGCCGGTTTCATAAGACTTTTTTAGTTTCCTAAGTAAGTTATTGCAAAAAATTTGATATCGGGAATGTGTAGTTTTTAGAATAATATTATCTGGTGCTTTTTTTGATTTTATGTGCACTTTATCTCTATGCTTTATACATTTTAAAATACCAGGGGTTATCCAGGGTTTAATGATTCTCTTTTGTCTTGGGATTTCAACTTCTTTGAAACGATTTGATATTACTACTTTAATAATACTGATGAATTTATTCATTGCCTCGTTTATGTTCTCGACCTCATGTATTACCGTAAAATCTACAGTTTCTAACTCCTCCACAATAGCTTTGTGGTTTAGGGTGGTGGTTGTATATAATTTGTGGGCGGGATTGGCATTTTCCAAACTTAACAGTAGTGGTTTGTGGTCCGTTACGTGTGCCTCTAAAACGAGTGTAGTAGAAGTTAGATTAGATTTCAAAAATATATGATCCAGGCAGTTCTCGTCTCGAGTGGGGAATAAGTGTGTTGGCATAAGACCATGAGATGCATTTAGCGTGAGATAGTCCAAGGTTCTTTCATTGATGTTATTTTGTTAGGGCATTTAGATTTAATATTGTCGTAAACATTTATCAGACTAGTTGAGAGATTGTCAAAATTCTCCCTCGAGTTTAATGAGGGCGAGCGATAGATCGCTACCAACGATAATCTTTTGTCTAGGTGACACACTAAACAGTTTCCACCCGCGAAGTCTGGCTCCGATACTGTAGTTTGCAAGCTTGATTTACAGTTTTTATTTGTGAAATGTGACTCAAAACCGTCTAAAAATGGAACATTGTTGATTTTACTGAGCCAGCACTCGGTTAGGACAATAATATCAATATCCACATTTAACCGATTCAACAGTTCCTGTAGGTGTGGAAAATTTCTTTTTTGCACTTCGGATGTTTATATGCAATAGATTTATATTATTTCCAGATTTATCTATATAGTTTAGACATTCTTCTGGACTACAGACAAAGGATTTTCCCTGGGTTATTCGATCAAGGTCATTATTGACGTTAATTAAGTTAGCCATTAGGAGAAGAAAAATAACCACAATAAAAATAATTTGCAATAACTGGTAAGAGTCCGTGGGGTAAATCATCTCATATTTCAATTTCCAGAATATGACACGCATTCATTTTGAGTGATAACCCGCGACACTGTGTAGGTGGCGACAAAACCAATTTCCTGCAAATCTCTGAAACGGAAACCTTATTGGTACAGCTTATCATGCAATTACAGTTTCTATAGAATTTGTTGGAATGTATAGAAAAATAACAAAAGGTTTTTTTAAGGCAGATGTGAGTGGATACGGGAGGGGACGACCTAGGAGGACATACAGTGACCTTATTGGTATTCTTTAAAAAGGTCAGGTGCGTAGTACTCGCAACCGGCGTGAGAGTATGACCAGATGTATGAACGTAAACTAGGCAGAAGGAGTATGTAAGGATCGTAGCAGGTGGCGTTCTGTAGTATCTGCCTACCCCAATGGGAAAAAGGCATTTATTTCTGTAGGTATATACACTGAAAGAAATAAGCAGTAAATAAAAATGAAAAAACATTAATCTGAACTGCTTTAAACAGTTCCATATGAGCCTAACGTTCAAAACAGTAGTCTTTACTGATCCGAAAACAGCTAAAGCTTGAGGCAAAATGTTACCGTCATGACAGTAAACTTTAACGTTTTAAGTATCTAAAAGGTCACAAAATTAACTGTTTTATTCATTTGGTGATATCATTCAAACCATTGCAATTTACTTACATTACTGGTGGTTTTCCTTTTTTAACCGACTTCTAAAAAAGGAGGAGGTTCTCAATTCGGATGTTTGTATTTTTTTTTTTTTATGTTTGTTCGCGTATTACTCCGTCGCTTGCCAACCGATTTGAAAAAAACTTTTTTTGTTGGAAAGGGTATGATTCCCAAATGGTCCCATAAAATTTTTATCGAAATCGGACAAGCGGTTTTAAAAAAATCAACAAAAACCTAACATCAACGACATCTACATTAACGATCTTTTCATATTTCATAACTCCGTCATTTACGGACCGATACGGAAAAAAATACTTTTTTGAGCATTTGCTCTCGAAAATCATCATTTGGTAAAGTGGAGCTGATGATAAAGACCACAGATGGCTATCGGAACTACTCAATGACAAATATTTCACGGGTTGCGATTCGATTGCTTTAATATGGTTGCTAAGCAATTTATGCTCGTTACAATGCATATGGTGAAATGGAGCTAATGGTGACTTCTCAAACAGCTACAGTTCTTCTGGCTCTTATTAGAGGAACTCCTCAACAATTAACGTCCCTGCATCGGGTAAAGCAATATTTTGTAAAAGGTGATGAGCAGTTGACATTAGGCTATTGTAACTTAGATAAATTACAAACCGACCCACTAAAAAGTGAAAAATAAAAACTTTTTTACAAAAAAAAAACAACCGACTTCCGAAAAACACTATAAAGTGATAAATAACTTTAATTTCGGAAGTCGGTGGCAAAAAACTAAAATACAAATCCAAAGACACCGACTTCCGAAATTAAAGTTATTTATCACTTTATAGTGTTTTTCGGAAGTCGGTTGTTTTTTTTTTGTAAAAAAGTTTTTTTATTGTTTTTTTTTCAGTAGGTAAATAGTATGTTCAACACTGACCTCTATAATACAAGTACTGTATTATAGAGGTCAGTGATGTTCAGTCAATAGAAAAATAAGTCCTTAAAAGTTAAATAACCTGTATATCTGAAGTAGCTCATTAACTTCGAATGGGTGTATTACTGAGTTCTTGTCGAGAAAAATACGGATGACTCGCTGCGTTAGTGTTATATCATGGATTACTATGGAAGCTTGTTGACAGACAAGGTGGCACTAAGGCACGGTGCCGTCGCCATAGCGCATAATTATACAAGCTCATACCGTACCGTGCAGAAACCGTGCCGTGTACAACAGAGTGTTGAAACGCGTTGAGAGCTGCAGGCGGTGAACCACGCTCTTAGTACCTAATATTAACTCCAAAATACAGAAGCTGAGTTCTATTCCAGTTAATACTGCACCTAGAGTCTTAGACTGCTTTAAAGATTAATAATCTTCGTTATACGTATATAATATGTAGACTCGAAAATAGATTTTTAGCATTTGCTCTATCAAATATCGTCAATTGGCTGAAGTAAAATGAAGAATGCGAAGATTACTTAGCAAACATTTGTATGCATCGTTTTCTTTAGAAATAAGCAATACAATGAGTTGGGAGAAAAAGGTTGCCGATGAAACCGAAGTGACCTGCTAAACACAATGCAAAAACCTTACAGTAGAGCAGGATAGGCGCGCGGCGGGAGCGGGCCGCCCGCGCCACATTGAGCCTGATTAAACGGTCCTATATCGGCGCCCCATTGAAGCAATAAAGTATCGTACTATGATTAATGGGTTTGCAACCTCCGCTCGACGCCCACCCATTCGAATCTTGATCGTAACTCAACAACTAATAAAGCATAATGGCAAGATAAAATAATCTTTTCACACAATTCATAAGAAGTTGCACGAAGGCAAATATCTATTCATTGCTTCTCATGTATAAATAAAATGTTATACAAATGAAAGGAAAATGTCAGAGAGATCAGTAAACAAATATTAAGTTTCCGTAGAAATAAAAGGTTCACTTAAATTTCGTCGAGGTCATACGAATTGGGTAAGTAAATATTTTTAAATGAATTTAATTAGGCTGCTCCAACAGGTAATAAATTAAATTTCATTATGCGAGGACTATGTTACTACATAATTCTGTTTGTAAATTAATTTCACTGTTTTATTTTAAGAAAATATATTAAAGGTTGGTTATTTTTACGTCAATTGTAGGAATAAAGTGGGACTATTACGGTTATTGCAATTTCAGTTCGATCGCTTGTAGAGTTGCGCGATGGTCATTGTGCTATCGAGCTTTGAAAACATACACACGATAGGAACAGTTAAAGTGGGTAGTTTATTTTTGGTTTTTGCTAGACATGTAGTCTTGTTTGTTTCTGCAATACCTACTTAATATATTATTCTTGTTTGTTTCTGCAATACCTACTAAATATATTATTTCTATTATAGTTAAATATAAATTAAAGGACTAAGTTAAAAAAGCATCGCCAAGTTGGCACATACGTCATAGGTGATAAAACAGGCTACTCTCAACAAATAAGTTTTGATATATTAACTTTCAATGTTCTTATATAGCCTGCTCAAAGAACTTCCTTCACAGTCAGGAACCTGGAACTAGGACTTGAAAGAAACATCTCATTCCTGAAAATTGGTTCCTAATTGCCCAATTAGATACAGGAATGAAATGTTTACACGTGCCTACGTGTATATGTTTTAATATACACATGCCCAATTAGGTACTGATAAAATCCTTGTTGAAGATATATCACAACCATTATCTCTTTTCTCCTTATTTATTTATTTGTATATACTTTATTGTACACCACAAAAATACATAACATAAAAAAATACATGAAACACTACAAAATATACTCCTTATATCAAGATTGCGGCGAGGAAGGACACGCGACTTACGAGCAAGCGTGAATTACGACAGATAAAAGGTGGATCTATGCATGAAGGTTCTTTTATTTTTTCGTTTCATTCTTACATACTAGAATAACATTCTCATTACTTACCGAAAAAATACAAGCAACTTAAACATCTACCCGTCTATCTTCAATCTTCCTTCATTTCTTGTGATCGTGTCCACGAAAAGGATTAAAAGTCCAACTGTAGATAAAACCTAAATATAAAATCTCGTAAATCTGAAACTTTTTCACAAGACGAAAGCTAAAGCTATACGACTTAACAAAAAGTATTTTATTTGTCACTGATCGATATACTTTGTTACTTGCAAACTTTCTGTCTACTTGAAGATAATATTTTATTAACGCCAAAATGTTATTTTGGGTTACTCGGAATTGTCAGCAATAAACTTGATGTGGGCAGATAATTTATCGTGGCTATAAATGACTCATCCAGTATCATATCTCGTATCCTATTTAAATGTACTATGAAATAATACGTAGCTGCAGAGTTACGTCTATGAACAGCCCACGTAGCATAACTGCTACGCAGCAAGGTATTTGCTACGTAGCTGCTACGCCAAGCGAATATTCTGTATCCTAATTTTATTTACTGAGAAATCATTCGTAGCTACACAGTTATAAACTCAAGTGGCATCACTTGTACGCAGCAAAGTGTTTACTGTCTACACTACTCGTAGCCGTAGTAGCTACGCCATGAATATAAATTTCAATTATACGAAATAACAATGACTCATATAATATCAGAAATCAATCCTGTAACTATGAAGTTATTCGTAGCTGCAGATTTACGTTCATAAAATGACCACCTCGTGTAGAAAGACTGCTACGCAGCAATGTGTTTCCCGCCTACGCTGCGCGTAGCCCCGTAGCAGCTACGTCGAGCGCATATTTTTTTAAATCGTTACTTTATACGAAATAAAAATATTTCTAACACAGAGCGGAAAAATACACTATGCAACATGCATGTGAGCGGAAACAAAATAAAACATGACAAAGCTTTTCACGTTTTAACACTAAAATGAAAGTAATCTATAAAAAAATCTTTTGTTACGCAAATTTTATTTTTCGTATCTTTATATTTTTAAAAGCATTGAAACTATACATGGGTGAAAAATCAATCCTTTACTGAATTAATAAAGCTGTAAATGTAAATGTGTTTAAAACAGCTCAGCTTATAGAAAGCTTAGAAACTGATATGTCGATGCGTGAAAGTACCTGTTAAGCCGGATTATCTTTCTGTTTGTGTCTGCCGACTTAAAACTTGAGTATGGCAAATGATAGAGTGAAGAATTGGCTACATTTCTTCTTAACAATAGAGGCACGTACGCGACGTCTTGTTAATATTTATCAGCTGGAAAGAGCCTTTGCAGACAATCGACGACCACGAAAAACATAGCACGTGGTGATATAAAGCCACTGCCAATCAATAAACTAAGTAGTGTCCAATTATAAGAAAGTTATTATTAACGCTAAAATTGTTTCTGTATCAATTTAAATTAATTTAGTTGGTATACAATATCCCCCGTAGAATTAATGGGTACACCAAAATGTACCTAACTTCAGCAACTTACTCCGAAGTGGATATACTCTGTATGTCTTCCACTGAAAGTTTCTTTATTATATTAAGTACTTTCGTTTTAGTACACCAAACTCGAAACAAATAAAACGAAACCGGTCACTACTGTGAAGCTTAAGTTAAATCCAACCGAAGTCCAAGACTAAAGCTTTAAATCCAAGTTATAGCACGTGATTCCTGCGCGCTAACTTGAGGAGAATACTCAAAATGGTTCCACGTTTGGAACACTTATAATAAAAAATCATTTCTCATGAAGTGTTATTTATAAGAGTATCGACTTTGATGATATACGTGTGCATACTACAACTCCATTTCAACCATAGTTTAATTATAACGGACATGTAGGGAATAAATCATTGCAAACAATTGTCTAGTCATAACCAAAGGCGTTTTGGACATTTTTTATACAATACTGCTCGAGTGAAAGTCCTTCGATATTGTGGTAACGACCGATGACGTATTCGACGCCGAGAAGTCTGCTGCGTACTCGATCCCGCGATCACTATCATGAGTAATACGGGATAACACCCACGCCCGTGACGTATGTACCAACTTGGCGGTGCTTTAAGTAATCGCTGTCCGTTTTTATAACTAAGCATTTTATGTGAGACCCATTTATATAAATCAGCATTGAGGTAGACTACACTTATAGCCGTTTATCAGCTGTGTGTAATGCCATATTACAAAGAGTTGTACAAACATTTTCCTGTCAATACATATTCATTTATTTATTTATTAGGGACAAAAAACAGTTACATGATACAAAATACAGAAAAATACTCAAATAAGATTAACAAACATGTAACCCACACCATTGTTCACGTTTTAACTAAAGGTTAGCAGTGCTAAAGACATACAAAAGAAAGAGAAAAGTAAAACAATAGTTGCTGCTACAATAATATTGCTGTGTTACTTAGCTTAGCTTAGTCTAACTTAAAACATACATAGTTTAGTAACGGGTGTACAAAAGACCAGTTTAGAACTTTAGATGTATGGCGAATCGATGTTATTTATACTTCCAAATAAATATTTTATTGTTTTTGTTTTTAATAATAAAGGTATTACATCCGCGGGATGTATTGACAGAAAAGTATAAAAATACTCGATAAAAGTACTACTACGTCAGACAGTCGTGTTTCGGAATTGAACCGTAAATCTATAAAAACGAGTTGCTAAAAAAAACACTGGTTGATCACCTAGTACTTCCGAATCGACGTCAGACAGTCGTGTTTCGGACTTGAACCGTAAATCTATAAAAACGAGTTGCTAAAACAAACACTGGCTGATTACCTAGTACTTCCGAATCATACCAGTGAAAGAACACAGATATGGCAGGTATTCTCACTCGTGGTATCTGCAGACAGATGGATACTCTTCGTCTCTCACTACGATAAGAGAAAGAAAGGCCCAACCACATTTACCTCGCTTTAATGCTTCAGAAATTACTCAATTTTTTATTCACGGAAATGTTTTTTTTTTATTTAAGGACTTTTACACATTGTGCATATACCAGTCCCATTATACCCTAACCACATCTGACTGTCAATAGCTTATACTAAAATTATAAATATAATTATTTACTTCAATTCAAACAGACACTTTGCTACCTTGGAATTGGGTTAATTAAGAATCACGTTGAATGTGCCAACATCCAGTCTGCTTAATTCAAAAGCATTTGCTAGACATGTCCTCCCAGATTCAAATCGGACACATTCTAGCAATAAATGATATAGATCCTCACAGATGCCACAATCAGTTTGGTGAATCAGTCTTCCTCATCATAAAATTAAATTTATTGCATGGTATGTCCAGATCTGAGTCTGTGAGCTGTAACAATCAGTTTTCTATTTAAGCTTGTATTTGCGCACCAGGGGATATGAAGGGGCTGACATTGGATGGTTTTGTACCATATTCCTTTTTCTAATAGGCGCTTATTGAAATACTCCTTCCAACTCCCAAAACATATATTTTTTGTATTTACGCAAAAACTCTGAATAATCTGGTACAATATTCATTTGTTTACCAGAGGTAGCTGCAAATTTAGCCAATGTGTCAGCCTCTTCATCACCCCTTAAGCCTGTATGAGAAGGAACCCATTCCAACTTCAGAAGTACACCTCTTTCTGTAAGTTCATCTATCTTACATAAGATAACATAAGCTATCGATGCACCTCTGCCACCAGAGGCGCAACGAGCTATGTGTTGTAGTGAGCTTTTGCTGTCTGTTAAAATAACCACCTTTCTGTGTGCACCAGCATTACAAACATAAAACAATGCTTCCGATAACGCAACAAGTTCCATTGTCATAATACAAACTTTTTTATTAATTTTTAAAACAGTTATCATGATGAGACTTATCTGTATTCGGTACATAAAATGCTACTCCTTGACCGTTCACATTCTTAGAACCATTCGTAAATATAGGAAACCAGTCCTTATATTTTAAATGTAACTCATCAATAATTGATTGATTTAATGAGCTATTTTCATAGGACTTTTTTTGATTTTGTAACACAATCTAAGTTTGATACAACTAATTCATTCATATTAAAGTTAGTAACCCACATTCTTAACGTAAAAAATTTTAAAGGATCACTATTAGAAGCCACATGTTCTTCTTTAACTTCATCGCACACAGAGACAAGCAATGGAATCATTCGTATGGAATCGTTTCGGAATTGAACCGTAAATCTGTAAAAACGCGTTGCTAAAACAAACACTGGCTGATTACCTAGTACTTCCGTATCGTACCAGGAAGTAAAGAACACAGAGATAGCAGGTATTCTCATTCGTAGTATCTGCAGACAGATGAATACTCTTCGTCTCTCACTACGATAAGAGAAAGAAAGTCCCAACCACATTTTCCTCGCTTTAATGCTTCAGAATTTACTGAATTTTTAATTCACGGAAATGTTAATAATCTACAAACTCATTCTAGTTTCTTTTTATGGGTGATTAAGTTTGATAAAGAAACAGATGCGTGCTACACACGCATGATGGTAGATTATACTGAAATGAAACGAAATCACTTGAGTCGTATATTTTGAAAGTATATTTTGAAATAGTGGAAGATCTGCCAATTATTAACTTTTAGATTTTTTCTTTTAATATGAGAAAATTTAAATGTTGGGGTAAATCAGGCAGAATTCCGATAACATAATGTTCTTTTCAGTAAGTATTTCCCGATTTTTTCAGGAAACTTTTCCAATTGTTATATCCCTGAGAACCTTATTCGCATTATAACGAGCATTTAGAAATAAAAATCAACCAAATCGGTTCGGCCGTTCTTAAGTGACGCGCTTACCAACGAACAGAATTTCATTTTGCAGCAATTTCAATTGCAGTAAAAGTAATAGGAAGGTCAATATCAATACTATAAAATGATTTAATTTCTTTCAAAGCTTATAGTTCTACTTTTAATGGATACAATTTATGCACCAGCGCATTACGGGTCCTTGTAGCTGTGAATATCACTCGATTAACTTTCTACGAGTACGTCCTGAAATGTAAATGTAAAATATTTTACCAGCTTCTAAATAGCTAACTTCTTGCAAAGGTTATTCCATTTAAATGTAAAATGTTTCTAGTGAATAAAGACATATATGGAGAAGAAGATAAGACATACATGGTTGGAACATTTTCATAATATTATTTGATAAAAATAATCCGTTAGTAATTTATTAATAGGTAAAAGCTAATCCAGCAAAGAGAGAGAGAGTAGAGAGTATGAAAACTTTAAAAGACACCATGTTATAGGTCAGATCTTCAGAATCTTCAGACACCTAAACGTTAAAATGCGTTGCAAATGACAGATATTTCAATAGTGGGAGGTCTTAAAAAGCCTATTAAGATCCCGGAGGCGGCTCGTATCTGCCATCGCCCTGAATACTTGATGCAGGCTCCACACGAGCACGTAACTCCACCTTTACAGTCGCCTACAGTACCCTTTTTAAACTAAGGTCTACTTGATGAAATGACACTTAGGGACTTTTCCTTGACTATGGAAGAAAACTGCGAAAAATGAAAATATAATTTTAGAAAATGATATTACACCAGGGACTTACTGCACACATAACTTTGACTTAGGCCGCTCATTTATTCCTACTCTCATAGTGTTATTCGTTTTACACGGTAAAGCGAGCTTTATGATATGCAGAGTCACATAAAGTTTCATAATTTCGCTGTACAGTCACGAGCATTAATATAACAACACTTGGCAACTTTTAATTGCGATTTTTTCACGAAATAACGAATGCAAAGTTGAAATACGACACTTTACATAAACCTATAGGTTCGAAAATACTATGTTCGTAATAACATAAAATTTCATTCAAAAATAAAGGAGAAAATCGCCTTTGAATAAAGCCAGGTGTATACATACTTATGCTCGTGACTGTACACGTAATACTGGGGCACCATAGATTTATAACGAGTTATTTTCCTCATCCGTGCGATCCATCAATGATATCGCATTCGTCGTTTATTACTTTATTATTTTGTCACATTCTTAATCTTCTTTCTCCAAACTTCTGAAGTGGTTTCCTCATGTTTTCATTAAACTTATAGGGCGCATACTCGGCATAGAAATGGAAATATCCTTATGATTCCGAAATCTATGTATTTTTGTGTCATAATTTTATTATGTACCTACTTGTTTTGTGAGACGAGTATTAAAGTTTTAAAACACAAATGAAATTGCTAAATGAATGGATTTCATTTGAAAAAAGAACAACTAAAGAAATGTTATTTTGGATTAGATACTGTGAGGTCCGCAACTTTTCTCGCCTAGAAGTTGACGTCAAATGACTCTACATACATACAACTACAACCTCTAGGTGAACGAAGCAACTAGTTGTGTTCGTGAAGGACGTAGATAAAACGCAGAGTACCCTAACAAAGTACCTCTAGTACGAAAAATAGTTTCACCCTGAGTTAAATGAGTAGGTGTCTCTTTATAGCTAGATCTCGTACATGTGGGTTGTAAATGAATTGCTTTATTTTTATAACTTAAGTACCTACAGTTTCGTTTATTTTGCATACTATTTTGTACAATCTAACTTAAATGAATATAAGTATACCACAATTAATTAATCTTCATTGACTACTTTACCATACTTATTATTTTATGATACCTCAATAAATTTTCAAGTTGGCCGCTCGATCGTGATAGGCTTCTAAAATGATAATGAAATGGGCGATGTGATATCGCCCATTTGCGACAAGGTCGACATTTCTCAAAAAATATCATTTTACAGGAGAGCAATTTTATAGTTGCATGTTAAAATTATGCATTAATCGTAGATTTTTTAGGTAACTTCGTCGTTTCAGCCGATAGACGTCCACTGCTGGACATAGGCCTCCCCCAATTTTGGGAGTGTTTGCCATAATCGCCACGCTTGGCAGGCGGGTTGGCGATCGCAGTATGGTATGGTGGTGAAATACATAGAGAACGCTGCTGCCCATTCTCCGGTACGATCCTTAGTCGCCTTTTACGACACCCACGGGAAGTAAGGGGTTAGGTAACTTATTTAGACAAAATCGCTCATTTGCTAAAAGGTCGACAAAAATGTCGTTTATACAGTAAACGAATCGAAAAATTTTCAACACAACTTTATTAATAAGTAAAAAATTATCAATTTTGAGATATATCGACCTTGTAGCAAATGAGCGATATGTGTATAATACAACAACTTAGCGTATGGAAGATTAACAACCCTTGTCAAGACCCCTAATATTCTCAGAACAACGTTTTATTAAAATATCACTAGAACATAAATGTTCATATTATTTTCATGTCTTAATTCAAATAAAAACAGACATGTTTATTTTCTTTGAGCCGCAATTTGTTATTCTGTTCGAAGAATAAGTCCACTAATTAGTTGTTTTTGTCTATTGATAAAAGAAAACATGAGTGTATCAGTTGCTTGTCATCCTACGCAAGTTATACAAGGGCGAGACATTTGGTTATCCTGGTTATTAGTACCGACTCCTGACAAGCGATAAATAATTTAACGAAAAAGCCAAGTTATCTATAAATAATAATGCAAACATATTATCATTGAATGATATAATATAATATCAAATCTTGCTTTTTACAGTTTAGTTCAAAGTTTCAAGCTGACCATTTTTATTATTTATACAATGTATTGTTGTCTCTTAAGGCTGACAATTGTCATTAATTTTGTCAATGTCATTGTCCCTTTCACAGAGAGGAGGCCTGTGTCCCAGCAATGGGGACATTTTAGGCTGATTATGCTTATGCAGTTGCCATTATTTACACCTTTTTATTTTCATCTCTTTAGTAGTAAAGTCGCCTCAATTTTGACCTATTTGAGAACAATCGGCTCTGATAAATTTTCATATACAAAGCAGAAATGCATCCCTTGTGTGGGTTCATTTGCGGTCATTATGTCCTGTGCCATCTTTTTTCGTCTCTGTCTCCAAGAGTTTTGACATTATAGTTAATATTCATTCATTATTTGTGCGCTGCATTAGTCTTCGTTGGTATCTCTTTGTTTATCAATTCGAGAGGAGTAAGATTAGGCTTCTAGCTGGAAGCTGTTTTTATTAAAATTGGTTTTTAACGTTACCGCTACGCTTTATAATATCTTTTTATAATCATTGAGTATTAGTTAGTTATAACAAAAGATTTGATAACTGTAACGCGCTATTTCACCTGAACGGTACCGATAGCTGCTTCCGAATGCACAAGACGTCGTCGCTGCCTCCCCACAAAGTGAATAGATAGAGGCTAAGGATAGAGGTGTATAGAGGGCGCGCGCAATCGAGCCACGAGCCTCACTTTCCCCGGCGTTGCTAAAAATAGACGCTCGCGATAGAGTGGCCTGCCGTCACAGTATGTGTAAGCAACCAGTTTAGTCGCAGAGTTTGGGAATATCGTACGGCTAACTGACCGAAACTTACAACCTCTTGGGGATCAAAGAGCTCCGTTCACTTAATGCAACCAAATGTATGAATATTATATTTTTGATGTATCGTACCGCTAATGCGTTCGCTGACTCTTCAAATACCTATATATTATCAAATAGATAATATATCTTTCTGTACGCATTATAGGTCTACAAAGTGCGTCATAAAAAGGTCATTTAAATATCATGTATTTAGTCCTACGCCAATAAAAGTTAGGTAAATATCAAGGAAACTTAATTTAACTTTGCAAGTCAAATAACATCCAAATTTTATTCGACTAGGGCTTTTTCTATGTTTGTAAGAACTTAGTGGAATTTTACTGTGGAAATAAAACGTTCACTTTAATCCCTTGCAGGCGCCACGTTGCCTTGTATGTGACCTATCGCGCTTCTTATACTATCAGACTTATAAGAATTTATTACATACGTGTGGGTTTACGTGCGATGTTTTTCTTACCTCGTTAAAAGGTGAGATAAGTCCCTATTTATGGAATACATTTCAGTTTAACAACACAATTTATAATTGCGAGAAAAATTCACGTGCCTAAATTTTCGTGACATGTTCTATAGAGCTGTCAGAGTTAATATAGATCCACGCCACGCCACCTTGAGGCTATTATTTTTTAAATAAGATTTAAAATCAAAACGACGAAGGCTAATTAAAATTGAATTTTATTTTTGCTACGATATTTGATACTTACCAATAACTGCGGTGAAAATTCCTACGGCTAGTCAAGTAGGTATTGCGTATCAAGATATCGACAGAGTACCAAACAAAACTCCTTCAAAAAGGGTCAACCTTCCAAAACAATAGTTTTAGGATGTCAAAGATTAACAATTTCTACATTTCTCATTCGTAGATAAAATAACTAACCTTCTGAGGGGATAGGTAGTGAGCCTATTCCCAAAGCGAATATATACACATTCAATTTTTGATTAGAACATCATACTATCCTGTTTACTCTGTTAGCACAGCTCATTAAACCCTTTCCAAGAGACGGACTTCGGAGCACAATTCATAAAAGAACAAAGAGCCCAAAGTCAAAAGTGACTAGGTTTGCAACAGAGGTCAAAGTTCATTACCCTCGCTCGAATAATGACTATCAAAATTCAAACCATTATAATATAGATACAATTTTTGTCTATAAGCTCACGAAACCAAAATGAAACGAAACTCAATAGATAATAGCTTGATAGCATGTTCAATTATTTATGAACAATATTTATTCTCATACAATAAGTAATATGCCATATTAATGTGTTAGAAAATTAATGTGAAATTAGTGTGTCTTTGTGTTATTATCTTTGGAACATGAAACTTGTATTGCAAACTACATTTTGTGATAATACTAGTAGTAGATGGAGTTAGAGTTTAGGTAAATGCTGGGTTAATATAAATATAGTGACATCAGCTTATACTTTTTGCAACTATGCCAGGGTTCCTCGATCCGTTTTTATTATTTACCAATATTATTGAACAAGGCAGTACCCAGTACTTACTTATAAAAATGTGTTTTGTTTCCAGAATGTCCACCGGCCGCGGACGGCATGGAGCGGTTCGCGTGCCCCACGCCTGACAGGCAAGGGCGCTACCGCTGCATTGACGACCACGTGTTGTGCGACGGCTTCATCGACTGCCCCAGCGGCGAGGATGAAGACCGACAGGCCTGCATGTTCTATAAAACGGTGATTCTATACTTACTAACTCATTCGCTGCATAATTTTCTCATCATAACATCTCTACCAAGCCGGAAACACCCGAAGAAAATCATCTGCAAGCCCGATCTTATCTCTGTTCACTTGGCTTGTATCAGATCATGATAGTTAATAACTATAGCTGAAACACGCATATTATAGCGTTAGGGGAAGTCTTAACGCCGTGTCAAAGCGCAACTAATAACTGATAAGTTTTTGTCACGAGTTACAAATATATTTCAATTACAGTAAAGTGTTGGGTGTAACACTTAGTTCCCCCTCCGCCTATGATACGACCACGGATCGACTATGGGTACGACCTTAGCATCGAATCATTCTGCCAGTAAGGAGTAAAACCCTGAGGTCTTGGATGTAATTCCCATGTTAGGATAAATAACTAATTGGAGAACCCACCGTTAGTGCCGGATCAGGATAAATTAGTGTCTGGGTAAATAAATGGGCACGTAGTTTGTCTAAGTAATAGCACCCAGGACAGTGTTAAACATTCTTCATTTATAGATGTGCTCTGTAGTAGTATATTTATATTAGTGTAGTAAGTTTGGCGGCCCATCTGTGGGAGTGGTACTGTACTGTTCTGTTTGTTCACAGACGAAGGCCCACCTGGACGTCCTGGCCGACGCGCTGCTGCGGTGGGCGCGCGGCCGCTAAGGACGGAACCCTCCCGGACCCTGACCCCTAGTGCTCTAATACTCCGCCAGTGCTACACGGACCTCATATAAAATATACGATCGATTGGCCGCCGTGCTTAATGCGATCAGTGAAAGCTGCGAACTCCCAGGAAAATAGTATTCGGGCGCAACCAGTCATAATTCGTACATGCGTTGAACGTAATGAAACATATCAAGTAGTGGTGCAGCCTATGCCAAAACATGACCACTTAAAGTGTAGTGTAAGGTTTCCGACTGCAACAATCGAGACAACAGAACACGCCGCTAGCGCAGCGAACGAAGGAAAGCAGTGATACGATCTGGTTTCGTCCTAATTAAACTTCTCCGCAGCTGATTTATTTTCCATGAATTTCATACCTTCTAGCACTTATTAAACTAAAATGTGAGACTGGTAGTCAACATTGTTAGACAGTAGAACATATACATAAATATTTTAGAATAGTTCTTCATTTGGCAAAATGTAAATGTTTGTCGATTTGTTAAAATATTTATTCACTTTATGTATTTACTCTACATTAAGTTATGACATTCCTTATTATAATGAGGGTTGTAAAGTAAATAAGAGAAATTTAAAAAGATGTTGTATATAGATAGATACCTAATGAATTATTTTGTATTTATTTAATTAGTCGGCCTATAACATGCGATCGACGACTGCTCCGGCGAGTCCACACTAGTACTTGGTGATCAGCCGTCGTTGGCACTATTGTGTATTACTTTACCTGATTTGTCAATAACTATATACTTAAGTACATTATTTTCAAAAGACAATTATTAAGATGTGCGAGCATTATGTATTTTAACATAAATTAATCTCGACTAGAGGCAGCTATATTGTGTACTGTTATAAAATAGTCCATAATTAAAAATACTCATTTTTCTTTATTTGATAGATTTGTATAGACATTAATTTGTGTATGAGTTACTGATATGTTCAATACGGCTAGAATAAAGTTAGTATTTTGACTGAAAACTTAATTGTTATTGCCCTTTGCCGATCAAGTCTGGGGAGCTTACTATAAAAAATAAATATTTTCTAGTCAATTGTCAGTTCCTATTTATTTACTACCTACCTATGTTGTATCATTTATTTAATTTATACTTAGACATTAATATAACTTTAATCAGTTAAGTATTATATTATTAGTTTTAATTCAGAACAACATGCGGTGAACTGCAACGAATTAAGGCCAAATGCCTGTAACAAGCATTATGAATTCATTGACATAAAATTATGTGCTAAACCTATAAGAAGCTTTTATTCTATTAAAAGCATATTCTGTTAATTATAAAAGCTTATTCTGTTAATTATTCTATTAATTTTATTCTATTAATATGCTTATAATAGAATAAAAGCTAACCTACATAAATTACCACTAGTTTTATCAAAAACTAGTAATTTATGCAACGCTCCGCCATTTTTAAAACATTCCGATGAAGCCCTCCTCTGATGGAGGCACAATAACGCGTAAAGGTCGTCGTAACGTCTACCACGTGGCACGAACCAGCCGTCTCAAGTATGTAGGTATATGTAAGTTTATTTCATCGAACAAGCCATTAACTAATTAGTTGCCTATATCAGATTAAAAAATATAACTAAATGTTCACGTCCACTAATAATATAATTATCTAGCCATAAGAAAATGTAACTCAATAATAAAGGTGACACTGCATTACGTGTGTGGTATGCAGTATATTATTGAGTTATTATTTAGATTCTAAAATTTTAAAAGATATGACGTAGATTTAATTAATAAAAACATTAAAATTATTAAAAAATATACTCTCTAGGAATATTTAATATGTGTATGAAGTAGCACATAGTGATCCGTCTACGTCGTTTGGTAGTAAGTAGTCGATATTGCACCAATTAACAGTCGATAATAATTTCTAGCACCCCATATTCTGTGTGTAGCTAGTTACTAGAATAATCAGTTTTGTCGCAAGTATTAAATTAAGATTAATTAATCTTTATTGCATTGTATTTCTAAGAAAATTTTAAAATAATGAAAATTATAAAATGTATATTATATTAAAGTATAAAAAGTGGATGTGAACGAGCTAAAGAGATAAGTCGTATATGAGAATTAGGAGGCACATCGAAGCAGTCTTAGTTCCATTAAAAAAAATCACAAAAGGAAATAATTCGGTAAAAGCCAAAATTTGAATAAACACCGCTATAGTCTGTTAGAACATTAGTTCTTGAGCCAGCAGACTCAGCCGTATTTATATTAACAAAACATTTCTACAAAATCCGTTCGTGTTTTTTCATAAATTCTTAGTATAAAGTACCTGCTTTGATGTTAATCTCATTTAAGACTTATCGTGATTTCAGATAATATCATTTGATCATTATGACCTTAAGTTATTTCCAAGTCGAAACTGATTACCTTATATATAAGTATTTGGTTTTCATGAAAAAAAGATAAGTGAGATTTGCTTTTCGATAAATTCCCAAGTTTAAGGCTTAAGGCAATATTGACTTATGAATGTGAAGGCTACATACGAGCTATTTACAACCAATCCAAAATTTTATGCCGTGACTAGGGAAGTTCAATTATTAATTACTTTACAATAATAAGTACAGAAGGGCGGCCCGCGCTTCTGTACAGTTCATGTAATAAAACTTCACAAATACTTCTTACTTTCTTGTAATTATTTTTAAAAGAACACTAACTAAACTAAATTCACTGGCAACTCTTCTGAATTTACTTAATAAATGTTATGTCAATGAATTCTGTGATGAAATTACAGTTGTATTAAGTTAGCATATCTTATGTGACCCACCGAATGTTACAGTGTACGACCTGCGAGGACGTATCGGTATTATCGAATTAGACTTAAAACATTACTTAGTTATTAAGTACACCCCAAGACTTCTCGGCATTAACTGAATCTAAATGTTTTGTGAATTCATATAATTAATTATTATTATTTTACTTAAACATATTTAATTAGAACGGAAAATAATTATCTTTAAAAAAATATTCTAATTGCACTAAAATTTGCCTGTTTCGTATGTGCACAGCAATTTATTGTGATATTTTCAATACTTATAGGTTAAGATGCAAATCAAGATCTCGGGAATAGACTATGTACCTATCAACGTGATTAATATTAATTTAAAATATGTACTAATTACATGTTCGTATGATACCTATGTCAGAGTTATGTTAGTCTGTATTAAATACAGGATCGTCATGATTAGATACTGTTTAGGCTTCGCACATTCTATGGATACCTTATTTATTGTATGTCTTTTAGATAAAGTAACCTTACAATTAATCAAACCTAGTGTTGTTTCCAAAATGGCTCTTGTTTTCGTTCATATGGCCCTGTTACTTTACAAAGATTTTGCAATTTTGGTCAATTTTATGAATATATACCTGTATGTGTATGTAGAATAATGAAGATGCTAATCGTTGTCCAGTCCACTGTCTGTATAGTGAGTCGTGCCGGGCTGCGCCTGCGCGGCTACCTAGCGAGTGCTAGTGCGGTGCAGCGTGGCGGGTCGGCCCACTTGTCGCTGTCACTGTGACCGCTCATGTGTCTTTATAGCGGGTCGGCCCGCTTGTCGCTGTCACTGTGACCGCTCATGTGTCTTCATAGCGGGTCGGCCCGCTTGTCGCTGTCACTGTGACCGCTCATGTGTCTTCATAGCGGGTCGGCCCGCTTGTCGCTGTCACTGTGACCGCTCATGTGTCTTCGCCATTACTTCGATGCACCCCTCACTACCTATTTATTGTATTTATATCTAGTGATTGTTCCAATATATGTAAGCACGTAATATGAGCACAACTTGTCAAATAAATATACTAAACGCCTACTTATAACTAACTTTTACAAATCGTTTCTAGACACTTTTATACGACTCGCAGTATCTTGCGACTGAAAACCGTACTTCTACGACTATTTGGAAAGGAAAGAAGGATGCTCATTAAATCTTCCGAACTCAGTTCAAATTAGATATTATTGTAATATCTATTTCTCATAACGTACTTATACCTACCTAAAATATCTCTACAACTCAAATGGGGAAAAGTACTTCGACGATATTTACTGTTGGAGAACAATATTTTTAGATGTCACACTTGTAGTGGATAAATATTACACTAAAAACTCTTTATTTGGTCAATTAAATAGTTCCCATAAAACATTTTCATAGAAATTTTGCTGCGTTAACCTTCGTCGTTCTCACAAGACGAACCAAACCATAAGTTTATTAGCCGTTCTTCTTGAGGAAATTATTATTTAAAAATGTAACTATTTTTGTAGATACATATTTGATTGATTACCACTAGATAGAGATTAACATAAGTATGTATATTTTCTCATAGTGTTGTGTTTACCAGAAGACAAACGATTAACTATCTCTGACCGCACAAACTGAATCCTTGAAACTTTGTTGACTCACAATATACTGGAGACTGCAATATACTGTCAGACTCTGTCACACCTATGGACGGCCGAGAGGCTGAGAACGCTGGAGCTCACTCAGGCAGACCGCACAGGTCGTTGTCATCGCATCGCTTGTATGGAAATTGGAATAGCCTCTGAGAGAATACCCTAACGCGTAAAGAGCAAGAGCTAAAGACTTGTACGACTTCACACATTCCAGAAAGGCTATGCTTCATAGCCTTGATGATCTTTCCACCTCCATTCTCTCTGAGAATATTCCCACTTTTTCAACCGTGTCATGGAGTTGCCTAGACATTTCGCAGGACATGTAAGCAACTCAAATGGCGATAATCTTATAACGACTACGCTATTTTGTAGGCGTAATATACTTTTGGACTATTTATTATGTATTGTTAATTACTATGTATGTTGTATTAAGAAAAAAAATGAAAAACAAAAATAAATGTTAATAAATGCCTCAGCCAGATAATATACATGTTTTATTTTAATGTTACATCCATCTAAACTTAATAATTTATATCTATAAATATTATAATTATTTAAATTCGCTCTTCGTGTCTGTGTGACTGCGTCGTTCTTCTAATCTACGCAATGAGTTGTGATGCAGATTTCACAATCGTTTAGAAAAATCTGCTAGTTATAAGTATCTATACTAATATTATAAAAAGGTAAAGTTTGTAAGTTTGTATGTATGAGGTAATCTCTGGAACTCGGATCGTCGGATTTGAAAAAATATTTTTGTATTTGATAGCCCAATTCTTGAGAAAGGCTATAGGTTATTTAACATCACGCTATGACCCTTAGGAGCCGAGCAAAAAGAAAAAAAGTCAGAAAGGACGCTAAGCAAAATCGAAGTAATAGCGGGGGCAGGCGATGAGATGCGACGGGGTGGGTGGGGCTAACAAGAAATTTCACTCGGACGAAGTCGCGGGCAGAAGCTAGTAATATAATATAAAGTAACTCTGTCTATGTGACTGTTACCTTTACAGGCCTTAACTGCTGAACAGATTTCGATGTAATTTGACTCACACATTACTTACACAATTTTTTTTTTTACACATATTTTGTGTGTGAGTACAAACTTAGTAACCTATAGTCTACTGTAGGATACTTTTTATTCCGGTAGGACGTTCCAAAGGGTTAATTACCGACCTCCACGCGGGCGAAGTCGCAGGCAAAAACATGTATCTCTATAGAAGATTCGAAAACAGATAATAATTTGTATTTTCCTGAACCATAATATAGAACTCCTAGGATATTGTTATATTACTGTAGATATGAGCAAAAAAGACTGCCTCGTTCGTCTGGTGATGTCCAATCACGACCTGAAGGACTTACAGAATTACTATACTTACATCTCTTCCTTAAGGAAGCATTACAACATAGGTACTACTTCTGCGTGTAACAGGTAAGTAGCTTTTTATCATTTCAACGGAAAGCTTCGGAGCCGAAGGTTCTTGTAGCAAATGGCAATTAACTAATATCATAGGCATGTTGCTCAGATTTAAATAAAATAATAAATCTTACTCTGATTTGAAAAATAAGGTTTGTTTTGAAAATAATAAAGTTTCATCTTCGCAAGACTACGTCTCTGTACTATTCACCCTTAGCACGATACACCCTCTACGACTGCGTAAGCCCGAGCGTAGCGCGGTCTATAATGCACCCTCTACGGCTGCCTACGCTCCAGCGAACCACGGTCTACGATACTTCCTCTACAGCTGCGTAGGCTCGGACGTAGCGCGGACTACGATACTCACTCTACGGCTGCGTAGGTTCGAGCGTAGCCCGGTCTACGATACACCCTCTATGGCTGCGTAAGCTCGAACGTAGCGTGGTCTACGATACTCCCTCTACGCCTGGCGTAGGCTCGAGTGTAGTGCGGTCTACGATACACTCTCTACGGCTGCGTAGGCTCGAACGTACCGCGATCTACGATACACCCTCTACGGTTGCGTAGGCTCGAGCGTAGCGCGGTCTACGATACACGCTCTACGGCTGCGTAGCGTAGGCTCGAACGTAGGGCTGTCTACGATACACCCTCTACGAATGCGTAGGCTCGAGCGTAGCGCGGTGTACGATGCACCCTCTACGGCTGCGTACGCTCCAGGGTAGCACGGTCTACAAAACACCCTCTACGGCTGAGTAGGCACGCGCGTAGCGCTCGTAGCATGCATGCATAAATATTCATTCCAACTACGTAACCACTGTGCGTGCTCTGACACGCACTTGGCCGGTTTATAAGCTTGCATTTCGTTTAAGTTTGATTATCTAATACTCACGTCTGTGAAGCTATACTAGTCTATGGACAAATTAAAAATTAAAATGGTCAAAGTCCGGATTTTATTACAAGTTATGGATTTATGGCCGCTCGTATTCGATCTTGGGTAACAACCATGTACCCCGCTACACTCTCCAGCCACAGACTTCACGCATCACAGTCTAAGACTATCAATTCAGCAGCGTGTGGAAATTTTACGCGAATAGAAGAATGAGAAAGAATTATATTTCTTTATTAGCTGCTCCGTTTTACACCGCCAAGTCTGAAAAACCGCTATAATAGTTTACCAGGTTTTAGCAGGTAGGTAAAAATAAACTTGTCATCCTTTGGGTTGAGTACGGAACGTAAAAGTTGTAAATAACTCAAACGCGTAATGGTACCTACATGTTCTTTTAGCTATTTCCATAAATATCTTATCTAATCAAACTAGCTTTTTACTGTCCCATTGAGTTCTACAAGGATCTTTTGGCGCATGGTCAAAATCAGAACTGAGGATCTGACTGATCGCCATGTTGTTTTTGAAGTGAAAACTAGGAGCACTTTGCGCTCTTTCTGAACAGTGGACGAAACTGAACCGTCACGCTCTGGTCGGTGACGCTGATCGAGAATACTCTGCTCCAGTCGGCCGGTGACGCTGAATCGCGTATACTCGGCTCCAGTCGTAAGTTTTCACACAGCCGGCGTGGCGTGGCGGGGTGCGACAGGGCGGGGCGGCAACGCTGCGCTGGCGCGGCGGCATCGGTCACACTGCGGGCGCGATCACGTCCCGTCCCGCCGCGCTCATTCACGCCGACAGTGTCGCGACGCGACACTTACCGCTTTGATTCAACTCTCTTCCTACAGATTCCCAAAGTTCATTTTTAAGAACAGTGTTTTTATACTGCCTATGGCCCAAATCGTACAAACATACTTGAGCACAAACACATTCGATTAGTTTTTCGACATCCATTTTTGTAAAACAATAAAAAATCACATTCACGCTCCTCTCCCGTCCGACGCGACGCGTTCACGCCCCGCCGGCAGTGTGACTATATATCACATACGTAAACCATACAACACAAAGCGTCGGGCGTCCCGCCACGCACCGCCCCGCCCGCGCCGCTTCTGACTTGTATTCCCGCTCGGCGCGGTGGTTAACGTCGCAACGAGCGGGACGTACGGCTCTGTGTGGCGTCGTCCGTAATTTATAGTACAACTGCTCAGCGTCACGTCGCCGTCCCGTCCCGCCGCGCCGCGCCCGCTGTGTGCAGAGACCTTTATAACGTGTGGTCATAAGCACACACCCTTTTTTAGGAACTTCAAAAAAAAGGAGGTTATCAAAACGACAGGTTGTATGTAATATCATAAGACAATCTATTAGGGCTTCCAAACAAATATACAAAATTGTATAGACGTATGTTTGTCCACGCATTTCTCCGCAACTATTAATCGGATCGTGACCATTTTTTTTTTATTGGCGTATACACTAATACGTACGTATTAGTATAAAAATTTACTAATACGTAGATACGTATTAGTATACGTATATGTATACGTATACGTATTAACATATACGAATACTAATACGTATAAGTGTGACGGCCTGGCTTATTGATACGAGCTACGAGCAGTGGCGTATTTAATCTAGGGCCAAAAGGGCCATGGCCCGGGGCGGCAGCCTGCGACGGGCGGTGCAAGCCGCACCTCGTGATCAGCTTTGTGCGCCTTTCTTTTTGACTTACTAGGCATGAAGAATTAAAAAATAAATCCGTACTTAAAATAATAATCTGATCATCGGAAAAAAAAAATATTGGAATAAATAGTGTTTATTTCTTTTTATGGACTTTTTAGTTTTTTCATTTATTAAAATTATTCTCAACCATCACACACACACTGCCGGATTTTATTTTATATCTCATTAAAAGTTTTTGCTTTTTCCCGTTAATTTATGGGGTGGCAAACCTTACAGATCATAAAATACGCCATCTGACTACGGGTGTAATGTCAAAGGGAAAACATCTCAAAACCTTGCTCAAATTCTAGTGCAATATTTACAACAAAACTATCTATTACCTACTTATTACAATCAAATATTCCAGATTTTACTTAAAACTAAAAATTACGAAAGAAAAAAGTAATTTAAAAAAGTAAACCGTCTTCAAAAAGAAATGAACTCAAAATTATGAAACAACTTTAATTTTGGAGGTCGGTGGCATAAAACTAAAACTAAAATTTAGATCCCAAGACATAAATTACTTTTTATTCAATACATTTCACCCACTGACCTGTATTATACAAGTACTTGTTTATTAGAGGTCAGTGATTTCATCACACTATCTTACAGTGTCATGGAATTAGTATGTACCGGTATGTACAGACGGCAGCACATCAAGCTACTCGAAACTGTCAAATTTTCCCAATCAACTTTGAACTTTATGCTTTAGCGATAAAGTTGAAAATCTATTAAAGAAATTTGACAGATTGTAGTAGCTTGATGTGCTGGCGTCTGTACTTTGAACAGCTCCTCACTGTCAGCCAAAAGATCCTTGACACTGACTTATTACAAATAGAGGTCTGTGATCCTTGTACTCTGACCTCTATCATACAATGTATAATACAGGTCAATGGTACTTTCATATATATGGTGGATACACATGTGTGCACCCAACATGGACGACATGTTCGTTTCAACGTAAATATGCTAAATTTCATGTTACAATTTCACACATTCTTTCAAGCTGAGCCTGCAGACATATTTGTGAAAACAATCGTGAAATAGTTGCCAACATAAAAATGAAAGGAGAAAGGAAAGCAAGGCAGCGCAGCACTACTAATATTTTTTTTAGTCTGTCTTTGTCAAGTGGTAAAAAATAAATCTCTTTGTTTTCGTTTGTTGAATTCACATCGAATCGTTGCTTTGTTTGTTGTGAAATGTGAAGTATTCATTTTCGAAGAAAGACTAAAACAGTTTAACCATTATTCTCGCTCTTAATTACGAAATAAACAATGTCTACTAGTGATACTCAGAAACCTGAGACTTCAAAGGACAATATATCGAGCAATTCGATCGATGAAGGGTTGCCGAGAGAACTGAGCCAGCTAAGCCTTTCAAGTGCTGCAAGCCAAGATGAGTTCTTTTGTGACACAGGACACTCGGGAGCAGCTTTAAAAAATATATTCGGCTATTATCAATCTCAAAAATTGTGTGACGTCGCTCTTATTGCAGGAGGATGCAGGTTTGTTTATTTACACCTCACAGGTAGGTTTAAATAAAAGGTCAAATGTTTTGGAAAAGGTCGTGAACCCGACTGCAGCACACAATAGGTTTTCAGCTTGTACTAAGTAATTCCTCATTTCTCACCCTTTGTGTTATGCTTAGGTTGCCACTGCTGTCCAGGTCTAAAAAATTAATAATAAGTCAAGCAGTTTTTTTTTTCAAGTAATTAATGTGCCCTCTATTGATTACCTAATTCAGAAGAGCAAACAATATTTCACATAATATAAATTTTATAAATAAACACAATCCACTTGCTTTCGTGTTTTGAAATTAACATTTATAACAAAGGAATTGTTTTAAAAATGTGTAACTAGTTTTTTTTTTATATGAGGGTAATACTGAGTAATGGGAAGCTGTGACAAGTCACCGAAACTTGTAACAAAAGCCTGCTTTGTCCACTATATCACCTGCGGTTTAGCTATGTTCAAATGAAGTTTGAATCTGCCTTTGTTTTGCTAGAAACACACTGCTGTCATATTGGTGATATCAGCTGTAATATTAAAAAAAATATATAATCTAGCGACAATTGTAATAATAAAAAAAAATATTTTAAAGAGGTGTGTGGATGTTATTATAAATGTGTGTGTTGTACTCCAAATAAATAAACAATAAGTAGAAGTGAAAATTCGGGCGCCAGGAGCACACACCAAACTATGCCAAGGACAGACTAACCTGCGGGAACTGGAAACTTTTAATCTTCAAGCGGGGAGTATCAATAAAAATCGACACAAAAGTTATTGAACGATTTTATTACCCGAAGGCTGCTGGTCTCAATATACAAGAAAATTCCTTTCTAATATTAAGTTCTAAGGTGTAAAACTAAGATGGAATAGAAATTAATTTTTGTCCTGTCATTATTGCACTTTTGTCAATTTAAGTTAAGTATTATAAACCATACCATATTCCGGCGAATAATCTAACAAACCGAATGGGCAAACCCTGGTGATTTTGATCTTCGCGGGGACGTCAGGCGGTCCATGATATATGTCGGTAGGGGCTAGCGTTAAAAATTTAAGTCTTGAAGTAAAAATAAATAAGAAACGCCTCACGGCTGAAATCAAACATGAATAATTGTTAGCTGATGTTCAGCGTCGACAAAAATGCCGATCGGAATGTTTACGACCAAATGCAAATTAACTCACCGTTTCTTTTCCAAAGGAAGTTTTTACATCAGTAGATGAATTAATCCAAAATATATAAGGTTCAAAAGATCCTGAAACAAATATCGGAAACTATTAACGTCTGCCATCCAAATAACCACGCGACACGTGAGTAGGTTTGAAACCACGAAGAATTTTACCAACCTTTTACAAAATATGGACAATCCCATTATGATGCCGACACAGCACAAGATAGCTGCTCATGATTCTTTAATTTACCTTTTAATTTAATCAAAACCAGGTTTGGTGAAGAAGAAGGGTTATTCCAGGGGTGTTACCTTGAATCCCAAAATATGGCACATTTATTTATTTAGCTTTTATCAAAGTTATAATTTTTTTTTAACCTTTTGACCGCCACAGTCATGTATAGATGACCAACCAAAATGTGCCCAGCATACCCAGCCTCAACTACATGACAGACTTTGACGCTGAGGGCACTTTTTTTTTATGTATGGCCGTCAAAAGGTTGTGTTATTTTTAATCAACTTACTGGAATCAAATTAAGTTGGTTGGGGAAATGTCACACATTCGACATATATCAAACCATGATTAAACAAAGAAAATAATTACTATAAACAATACACAAAGTTTCGCCAATTAAACATTTAAATGTCAAACCTTTACTAATGCTACTATGACGCATTAGTTGGAGTTATTATCTAATAACGTATGTTATTTCTTTATAACAGAATCCCAGCACACAAAATTCTCCTTGCATCTTGCAGCGAGTATTTTGCAGCAATGTTCACTGGCTCCCTGAGGGAAGCGCAGTCAAGTGAGATAACACTAGAGCGAGTTGACCCACAAGCACTTCAGGATCTTGTACACTATTGTTACACTGGCACTATAGGCTAGTATCACGTTTTATCTTTCCTACTATGAAGGTGCATATGCATTGCAGCTTAATTTTTAGTTTTGCCTCATTGCTTCAAAACAGCACAAATTGGCAGCCGGTAGTTAAAACTCTGCTGGAGCTATATATTTTAATATATAAAATCTTTTTTGCTGCAGTACATAGGCACTATTATTTTACAGATATAAAAAAAAACTGTCTCATGCTGTCAACTGTTTTTTTTTAATTTGCAGAACTGAGAGAGGAAACAGTTGAGGTGCTCCTTTCAACATCAAGCTTGTTGCAGCTTAATTCTGTTACAAATGCTTGTTGCGCTTTTTTAAAGAAGCAGCTGGATCCTTGCAACTGTCTGGGAATAGCTTTCTTTGCTGAACAGCAGTCCTGTTTGGATTTACACAAAAGTGCTTTGAAATACACATACCAAAACTTCATGCAGGTGCTTAATATTTTACTGTTTTCCAAATCATAATTTATTAACACGTTGACTGCCAGACAACAGACACAATAGAAAATCTATTGTTCGCGGTCACCGGTGACCGCGGTGGCAGTCAAAGCCTTAAACAACTTTCCAGAATATATCCCTATGATTATTTTTATAAAATAAAATTCATCTATTTAATATTTCTACAATTATATTTAGGTGGTGAAACATCAAGAATTCTTATCACTGCAAGCAGACCAGATGGCCAACTTGTTAAAATCAGATGATCTCAATGTGGTGACGGAAGAAAATGTATTCGAAAGCTTGATGACGTGGGTGCAACATGACAGTGCTAATAGAGAAACCCACTTGCCCACTTTGCTGAAGCTAATCAAGCTACCTCTACTTTCTTCTGAGGTAAAGTTTAATCATTAATTATCTTAAATACATGTAAGGCTAAAAAATATACAATACATTTTACGGAAGTCGGAAAACAGTACAAATTGTACCATACACAATACAAATAATAAATGGCAGTGTCTGTGGAAAAACAACTTTACATTTGAGTGCATTAAGAGTAAACTAGTAAAACGCGAGCTCGAACTCACTGATGGCCATGGCCAAAAAGCACGCTGTCTTACCTGGCTTCGTGTCCGACAGAGCTAGTATCAGTGATAAGCAGTAAGACGCTAGTCTACATGCACAACGTCTAGTTCTCTCGTACAGAAACACCGTTCCGAACAGAAAGGCGCGTAAAAAAATTCGAAAAGTGCTTTGGAAAATCGAGTTTTATGAAAAAACCACTGCATAAATCAATTACAAATACAGTTTATTGAACTATTCGATAACTGAGCTATGTCGGTACGGACTTGGTTTTGAAGATTTTACAGTTATTTTATTACTTATTTACATCCAAAGTTACCTTAAAAATAGCAAGAAAAACGAATCTTTGTTGGCTCATAACTTTTTAATGGCTTTTACTATTTTACTATTCTGTTTCCGTGCAGACAAAATTAATAATAATTCAAAACGATATCATGTTTAACTTTGGATGCAAAATGGCAAACAGTGGAGTAATAGACTTTCGAGCTTCTGATTACCCGTAACTACTGTCAAAGATCCACGAATGTCAGCCGGATCCAACGGCTTAACGTGTTTTCCGAGGCACGGAGGGGTCCGTGACCCCTCCGTGCCTCTATGTAAAGATGGTCACCCATCCACAGACCAACCGCGGCAAGCGTAGCTTAACCTGATCGATCGACATGTGCGGCTGTTATTATTTAGCCACGGGCCCCTCAAACAAACTACCAGAGCATATACCTAATTTACAGAGAATAATAAATCAAATTCCACTACATTACACTACACTTTTTGCATGCGAAGGCAATGAAAGTCGAGACCGTTGTTCCTTTTAGCGCCATTGGCCTGCTCCTGGCGATTTCTTGGCAAGATGGCGCTGAAGTCAACATTTTCAATAAAGCATTACTCGACGGAGTGGTAGGAGTGGTTGACACGACTATGAAACAATTTTATTGGCACTTTGTTAAAATTTACGCAATCCAAAACAGCCAATTAACAATTAATAAACTAAATGTCAATGATGTTGTTTCAGTGATGCTCCAATTACCTACACATAAAATAACGGGTGTAAAAAGACGCGTAACGAAGCCGAAAGTCACTAGTTCTTCCCGTCATTGTGATCATTTTTATGTACTGGACCATACCTGGGAACATTCTGGTTATGGAAATATTGAAGGTCAAAGTTCCAATTTTTTTTGACGTTTTTTAATGGAAACAAGTTTAAATGTTATAACATTACTTTAAAAAGCTGTACCGTTGTATGCTTGTGAATACAAGCACAATGTTTCGCGACCGTAAATAGCGATTTTTCACACCAAAAATTATTATATCCCTGCAATTATTTTTGTACAATGTTATAAGGTGACGGCTTTGTGATGGGTCTTTTTACACCCTGTAAAATAAAAATGGAAAATGTGGTTCCCTATCCATTTGCATAAAATTTTAAGACCTAATATAACTTAGCATAATTTTGTTTGGCACAATTATATTTTCGCATAATATAATTACGCATAACAGCTTACGCATAATTTTTTTAAGCATAATTTCTCTAACCATAATAATGATTAAGCATAATATTCTAAAGCATAAAGTTCTAAAGCATAACTTTTTTGAGCATAATATCCTAAAGCATAAATTTGCCCGAAGAGGATATACCAATTTATTTCGACGATTGGAAAAAAGCCATATCTCCTGAATCAGGTAATATATAACATATTAATATAATATAACGTATGAAGCAAGCAAGCATACAGCATGCAAGCACGCATACAGCATGCAAGCAAGCATGCAGCAAACGAGCAAGCATGCAGCATGCAAGCAATCATGCAGCATGCAAGCAAGCATGCAGCATGCAAGCAAGCATGCAGCATGCAGCATTCAAGCGAGCATGCAACATGCAACAGGCAGGGTTTCTGTCACGGCTCCGGCGCTGCGGGCCTCCGGCGGCCCCACGCGTGCTAATCGTCGCAGACGGCTTTCGCTCACCGCCGCGGCTGAGGCTGGCCGCTGCTCCTCAGCCCGCGGGCCGCCTCAACCCTACGCGCCTACGCGATTTTAAATTACACTCTAGAGGTAGGACAAACAAGACTACGTGGAGTCGGTTTTGCAGCAATTCGGTTCTGTCACTAACTTTTGTTGCACAGCATATTAAATTTAATTAATTGTATCCCTAAATATTATTATGCTAATAGTCATTAGGCCTACTAACGTTATGCGAATCAAATTTATGCCAAAACAAATTAGTCTTTAAGATGATTATGCCAACATAAAATGTATGCCTAAAAAAATTATGCCGAAGTATTATTATGCCAAAACAAATTGTGCCAAAATCGTTATGCCGAAGTATATTAGGACAAAGAACATTATGCGAAAAGAAGGGATCCCGGAAAATGTATGTTCAACGCCATCTAGCGGATAAATGCCCCCGAAACGCCGTATGTAAGTCTCAACGTAAAGTTCAAAAAGGTAGTGCCAGCAAAGCAAACGTGACCGATTTAATATACTCTCTATTTTAAGTAATTTATGTTAAAATCATTACGACTTAATTTTACTACCAACGGCACGCCCGCGCCATCTTGTAACACTTGTTTAGACGAATAATTCTGCAACAACCCATCCATCAAAAGAGAAGTCAAGGAGTATCTCAAGAACTACTCAATTTAGACTAGGTAGCAGCTATACAACACCTAAAATCTCATTAAATTCCTTCTCACGTCGTACGATAACAAACAGACAAAAGTTTCGCCTGCTGTATCAAAAAACTCTTGACCCGACTGCCTATCGACAACCACCTTAGTCGAAGCGGGATCCCTTCTTTTCGCATAATGTTCTTTGTCCTAATATACTTCGGCATAACGATTTTGGCACAATTTGTTTTGGCATAATAATACTTCGGCATAATTTTTTTAGGCATACATTTTATGTTGGCATAATCATCTTAAAGACTAATTTGTTTTGGCATAAATTTGATTAGCATAAAGTTATTAGGCCGAATGACTATTAGCATAATAATATTTAGGCATACAATTAATTAAATTTAATATGCTGTGCAACAAAAGTTAGTTACAGAACCGAATTGCTGCAAAACCGACTCCACGTAGTCTTGTTTGTCCTACCCCTAGAGTGTAATTTAAAATCGCGTAGGCGCGTAGGGGCGAGGCGGCCCGCGGGCTGAGGAGCAGGGGGCTGCGAGCGAGCCGCCGCGGCTGAGGCTGGCCGGCGAAGCCGGCCAACAAGCCGAAGCTGCGGTGGTGAGCGAAAGCCGTCTGCGACGATTAGCACGCGTGGGGACGCCGGAGGCCCGCAGCGCCGGAGCCGTGACAGAAACCCTGCCTGCTCCATGTTGCATGCTCGCTTGAATGCTGCATGCTGCATGCTTGCTTGCATGCTGCATGCTTGCTTGTTTGTTGCATGCTTGCTTGCATGCTGTATGCTTGCTTGCATGCTGTATGCTTGCTTGCATGATGTATACTTGCTTGCTTCATGCTTCCTACAGCGAAAAAAACCCACAAAATTGTTCAATACGTTATATCATATTAATATATTATATATTACCTGATTCAGGAGATATGGCTTTTTTCCAATCGTCGAAATAAATTGGTATATCCTCTTCGGGCAAATTTATGCTTTAGGATATTATGCTTAAAAAAGTTATGCTTTAGAACTTTATGCTTAATAAATTTATGCTTAATCATTATTATGGTTAGAGAAATGATGCTTATAAAAATTATGCGTAAGCTGTTATGCGTAATTATATTATGCGAAAATATAATTATGCCAAACAAAATTATGCTAAGTTATATTAGGTCTTAAAATTTTATGCAAATGGATAGGGAACCAGTCGAAGCTCTCGGCTATTAGCAAGGAATGAAATCGTATTCCAAAGACTTCGTAGCCCAAAGACTTGCGACAAAATTCAAGTATTCACCGTTACAAGATGAGAGGACAACCGCAAATCATAACTTCGTCCAGAATTGCTCCAACAAAACTTTCGGGTTTTCTGAAGATATTCCCGAAGTGTTTATTATTCAAGACACAGACGCCAAAAAGTCAACATCTGAAGGCCAATTCTCGTAATTTAAAACGTTCAAAATCTGGTCGCAGTCTCAACTCGGCGACAAACAAAAGTCAAAAACTTGTCAAAATGTAGGGAAATTACAGGTATTTTTGACAGATTGAGACTGAGATGAGACTGTGAACGTTCTTAAAATTACGATAATTTCCCCTCAGGTATATGAAGGGCCTGGTAGAAGCATTCACGTAGTTTCGTACTCTGCCATAACACCCTGCAGCAGTTAGTATTACATCACTACAGGCTATTTGCCTCTGTTCTCATTAAGCCATGGAGAACGGAGTGAACCCTCGTCCATTGCGACTGTATCTAGGTGCATCCCCACTTCTGCTGTTATAAAATAGTTATTTCACACCCACAGTTCTGTAGGGTCTTAGCATTTAAAAACCCTCGAGGAACTTCGTTGACATGCGTATTAGTACGCGCATATGTCGTCTTCATTAATAGATGGCGTCCAACACACGGCCCTTCCGCTGGTTGCTCCCCGCTGTCCCGTCAGGTGTGAGGCCACTGTTCTGGTACACTGTCGTGGCCGAAAACCATCCCATCGTCATGTCGAAATGGAGAGGCAAAAGATCATACTCGTAACTCTAGCTCGGCTCACACGCGGTGGCCAGAGTCACAGAGGAATAGGATGCTTGCAGCGGCCAGGCCGAGCTGAGTGACGTACCCGATGTTGGTGGGTGTTCTCCAAGTCTACTACTGGCTTTATGATTTTTGGTTCGCATGAATTTGTATTCGATGTTTCCTTTGATTTCATCAATGTTATATTTTTTTGCTGTTGTGTATTACTATCGGGAGCCATATCCAGTTGCGGTCATGACTGCAACTGTATAAATTGATACTACAAATATGTATATACCCCTCGGCAATCTGCGCGTTTCCGAATTAGTACGAATAAGCTTCCAATATCCGGCCGGCCTGCCTCGGCATCTCAAAAGTTTTAAGTAGTTTCTTGGATGTGCAAAGAGTTGTTTATCTTCCCAGTAATGGTCCATTAAGAAGTGATGAGATGTTTTTATTATAAACTAACTTTTACCCGCGGTTTCGCTCGCATGGAAGTTTGGAACTATCCCACGGGAACGTACTACCGAGATAAAAAAAATGTATCCTATGTCCTAACCCTGGTTAATTTCGACGAAATCCGACAACTAACAGACAGACACAGTTGCTTCCGCATACTTTATAATGCATAATTATTCATTATGGACAATGGATGTTAGTTACAGCAGCAAAAGTAATGATTCTGATTCTCCAATTTCGGGCATAGAAGTCATTTTATCGAATCCCGACGAATTACTAATTAGCTGTTGGTACACTCTATATTTATGTTCACCATGTGGCTCTCATGTAAGATAGACGATGATTGCCGAGACGCATAACTTCGGGGCACATTGATTGCAAAACGGATAGCCTAGGGCGCCCAAAATATGCAGCAAAGTTAATCGTAGCATAGTTACAGTAAGGAGGATCGATGGTCTAGGGTCGATACGGGCATCCGCTAGATGTAAGCTCTCGTACCCACGGGCGAATTTTTATCGCGTACTGAATTTTCAACGATCTGCTTAGCGCCGAGTTTGAGAAAATCCACAGTGTATTAATTTGACGCGACTGGAGTGCACTGAGTGGATTCTCAATGCTCGACTCAACACCGAGAAAAATCCAGTACGCGATATAAAATAGTTGAAATTCGAAATTGAACCTAGGGGCGAAAGAGGCCAGGCCAAGGTCCAGGAGTGGACGTCAGTCGGTTGAATGATGATGGAAAATATTTTTTCGGAAGTAAACAAAAACTGTTGACTTGACACATATTATTATTGTGGTGCCAGATGCATTTAATTATGTTGATTGTAGTAGGTACTATCCAAGACACATAACATTACATTCATAATTATCATCAATGTTTTTGCAGTACTTAATTGATAAGGTGGAACTGGCCTGTGGTAATGTGCCAGAGTGCCAGCCGCTTATCATGGAGGCAGTGAAGTGGCACCTTTTGCCTGAACGACGCTCGCTCCTGTTCTCACACCGCACACGCCCCCGGACATCGACTATTGGACGTCTTCTAGCTATTGGTGGCATGGATGGATACAAGGTTAAAAATATATATATACGTTTTCGAAACACAATCCTAGATCAAAGATAAATAATGAAAAATCATATTTTAGGGTGCCAGTAATATGGAAATGTATGATCCCCGAACAAACACATGGACCCCGTTTATGCGAATGGGCGCTAGGAGACTGCAGTTTGGCGTAGCAGTGCTGCAGAACAAACTGATCGTTGTTGGCGGCAGGGATGGACTTAAAACTTTAAATACGGTATTTAATTGTATTGTTCATGTTTTGCTTACTGTCGTGTTCGATCAGCAAGGAAATGAAGTACATATGAGATAAGTGTGTATATTACCGATTTCGCGGATTCAGTTGCAACGCCTGTACTTCCAAAGTCCGTTTTGCATAGTTTACTTGTTTATCCGCACGTTTTACAATTCTTAAAAATGATTGAATGTTAGGTGGAATGTTTCGACTTGACTTCTCTGAGCTGGAGTGTACTAGCGCCCATGAACACGCACCGCCACGGACTCGGGGTCGCAGTTCTAGGAGACGGACCGAACTCCCCCGTGTATGCCGTCGGCGGCCATGACGGATGGATTTACTTGAATTCTGTTGAGAGGTACTTATATTATACTATTACTGGTATTTAATGTTGTGTCATGCAATAGTTCAATGGAATAACCTTAAAATGATGTAGGATTTTTAAATGGATCAGTCTTTCAAAGTTTTTGGGCTTAATGATGCAGCCTTTTTTTAAATAAAAGCCCTCTTTATAACTGTCTGGCCTTTTCTCGCAATTGGCCGAGCCAAACGCGTTAGGTAATTAGGTTAGACCTGTGACAACGTGCGCATGAGCCGAGCGAGCGAAACGAGCGGTGCCGCGCTAGCGGTTGGCGAGCGCTACATTCAAGTTGGTCGTAGTTACTTGGCTAATTAGTATTTTTAGTACACCAAAAAACGGAATATTTCGATGGCTCCTAAGTATACTGAGTCAACTATTATTCTTTATAAGTATAGTTGACTCAGTATACTTAGGAGCCATCGATTTGAGGTTCACAAAAATAGGCGAATAGAGTGGTATAGGTATCATAGTGTTCATTAATATTTTAGGAAAGCGAAATGGGAATTAAGGTTTGATTAAATACCATGTCGTGTTATTTTTGCTTTGAGATGTATTGTGTTGTTGACGTAGATGGGACGCGTGCTCGCGCACGTGGACCATGGTGTCGCCGATGGCGGGCGCGCGCAGCACGTGCGGCGTGGCGGCGCTGCGCGGGCGCCTGTTCGCGGTGGGCGGGCGCGACGGCGGCGCGTGCCTGCGCTCCGTGGAGTGCTACGACCCCGCCACCAACCACTGGACCAACTGCGCGCCCATGACGCGCCGCCGCGGTGGAGTCAGTGTGAGTACATCCAACCCATACATTACACTAGCTTTTTTTAAGGTTCCGTAGCCAAATGGCTTAAACGGAAGCCTTATAACTTCGTCATGTCCGTCTGCCTGTCTGTTAAAAATGCCAAAAAATTTACAGGTGTGTGCAGCAGGTGGCTACTTATACGCTTTGGGAGGTCATGAAGCGCCCGCCAACACTGTCGGTGGTAGATTGGCTTGCGTCGAGCGATACGACCCGATAGCAGATTCGTGGCTCCTCCTAGCACGGCTCTCATATGGCCGGGATGCTATTGGTTCCTGTCTGCTCGGAGATCGAATTGTTGCTGTTGGTAAGTTTGTTCCATAACATTTTCGTTCTTTAGCCTGATGGCGCTCATCCGCGCTCTTCCAGTTCATTCCCTCAAGAAAACATAGTCACACAAATACATAATGTTATTACAAATTACTTACAAATTAGAATTCATTCTTTGTCTTGAAATTATCCTAATTAAATTATCATGTTATTGTAATAATTTTCCCAGATACAGACAGACTGATTATATATTAAATTACACAAATATCGGTTTATTTATCAGTTCTTAACTATAAAATAGAAATAATGTCATTTGCAATCAAGCTACAGACTAAAGTAATTGCTTACTCGAGTTACAAAAATACATGTAATTCAATTACAACAGTTAATTACGCCCAATACTGATCCCCAAAAGTTACTTAGGCCCAACACTGATGCCTACAACCCTTGCTAATATAACATTGTCACCTCACCAGGTGGCTACGACGGCGTGCAATATCTGTGTGTGGTGGAAGTGTACGATTCAGAGTCCAATTGCTGGCGAAAATTAGCCCCTCTGAGCACGGGGCGTGCTGGAGCCGCTGTGGTTGCGGTGCCTCCTCCTAAGAACGTCTTCTGATACAATGCCATCCGCCGACCGGTGGACACAGCTAAGTTTATTCCAATTCTTTCCATGTCAGATCCGGAGGATGACGATGGTGATGATGACTATTCAGTTATATATTAAGTACTAATTCTATGACATGACACGTTTAATAAACACAGAGACACTTGTCTGGACTAACCTCTTATTTTTTTATCGATGTACAATATACTACTCAAAAGAATATAAGGGCCACTTGTGAATTTTAACATCCGGACTGATTTAATTATTTTAAAGCGTTCTTAAATAACATAATCTTTTTGTGGTAATTCCTGAAGTGTTAATAAACATAATGTGAGGATACCAATTGCATAATTTTTGAACTTTGATACTTTTTTTGTAACCACTGCAATTTACCCTATTCTAAGACGAATTATTTAAGTCAATTAAATTGTGAATTCTTTTGTGAAGTCTTACATTTGCTAAGTTAGAACGTGAATAAACCTTTTGAAAGCGCTATGCCGAGGATTCGAAAACATATGGACCTGCAAACCGCAACTAGAGTCACATTGATCCAAGAGGAACATTCGCACCATTCTGTAGCTTTACAGCTTGGCTTTTCAAGGCGAGCGATCCAGAATGCTTGGAATCGATCTCAAGAGACTGGGAGTGTAACCAGAAGACGGGGATCTGGCAGGAATCGAGCAACCACCTCACAGGAAGACCGCTACATAAATTTAACTGCGCGAAGAGAGCGCCTTGTCACCGCCCGCGCCTTACAAAATCGCTTGCGCCAGACGACCGGTACCCGCGTGAGTGACCAAACGATTAGAAATCGGTTACATGAAGACCAGCAGTTTTCTAGGAGACGCGTAGTGCGGATTCCATTGACTAGTGTACACCGTGCAAACCGATTATCATTCTCAAGGCTGCACCTGGACTGGGACATAAGTGAATGGAGCACAGTATTGTTCACTGATGAGTGTAAAGTGAATTTTTTTAGTGATGATCGTCGCATTAAAGTATGGAGACGAGAAGGTGACTGATTTTCGGATGCTTGTATCCATGAAAGTGGCAGATTTGGGGGTCCCAATGTCATGGTAGGAGGAATCTCTCTATCAGGTTGAACCGAACTCGCAATACTCAGCGGAGGCACGGTAACGGCTGTGCGATACATTGAGGAGATCATAAGACCTCATATGGTGCCATTTGCACAAAGAATTGGTGCAAGAGTCACATTAATGCACGTCAATGCCCGCGCTCATACAGCTAGAGCCACTAGGGAAGCCCTAGACGACGCTGGTATACGTGTCTTGCCGTGGCCTGCCAACATTCCGGACCTTAACCCCATCGAACACTTGTGGGATTTGTTAAAAAGAAGTGTCCGGGACACAAATTAACCCGTACATAATGAACGGCAGCTCATTAACGTGCTCAAGGCGAGCTGGGAACAAATTTCAGAAGAGACAGTGCGACATCTGGTGGAGAGTGTGCCATCCAGGCTTCAAGAATGTGTTCGAAAAAGAGGGGGACACACACAAAGGAGGATACTAAAGAAGTGCAAAAAAGATAATAATCTTTCGACAGTTTTGTTTTAACCTCTTTTTTCATTAAGTGTATTTTTTTGCTGAAATTGCATTTTTTACAAAAAACCTAATCAGATGTTCTCATATCTATCAATAAATTTAATTTTAAGGTTTTTACATTAAAAATTAGCTAGCTAATTCAATTTCATCATCTATCTACCCTCAAACCCAATACATTAATAAGAATACAAAAAATACATGGTGGCCCTTATTTTGTTTTGAGTAGTATATATAAAAAAAAAATGTTACTCATTGTAGTAAATTTACTATTTTACGGCTTAAACTGGCCTACTGCTAGGCTAGTGCTTTAACTGCAGCTATAAACAGTTGCTGAGTGTTGATTAATGTTCTTATTCCAAAAAGTAGGTTCTCAACTTGATGTATGTTATACTTATAAGTATCTATTAAATTGACGCAGCCACATACGGCTTTTTGATTCTAGTGATTATCGTAGATGTCTTTGTCCTCGACCGAGGATCCGCGAAGCCGATTTGTCAAATTGTCTCCCAGTGACTCGGATTTGGTCACGATGGCAAGTTGATTGTAAATCGCAAACTTACTGTTCCTCTAATTTTGATGTTGTTCGATAAATTCGTCGTTTAAATAAAAAATACTAAGTGTCTCATTTATATTATGTGTACTAACTATGATAACCGTCAGTAACGCCTTCTTTTATAACGGCAGATTCTTTTGATGTTTTTCTTGCCATCTGGGGCAATATTATGTTATTTTCTTCCATTCTCTTCTGTCGGTCGTCACCTCATCATTACCCCTCTTAATACATATCATTCGTCTCACCATTTATCATGGGTTTCATCCATCGACAGGCTCTTTTGATCTTTTCTTCTTTATTTGCAAGACTGTTACTAAATTTATTCCAGTATCGAATTTAAAGGCTATATAGCTAGACTTAAATATTTTATTATACGTTGTATTTAATAGATGTATTTTGAATTTTCAGTAGATATTCATATTTCAGTGTGATGAATAGTATAGTATTTGTAGTTACATGTATTTTTCGATGAATTACTTGATGTCGTTTAGATAAGGCTCAGCTTCTTTGGTTTACATTCGAAGACATGTTTTGGATATAATAATTATTATGTAAAAAGAATTAACTGTTCCAGAACATTAGTTAATAATATTTTTGATTGGTAACTGATCTCAGTACTAAGAATGCAAAATAAATAGGAGTTCTTAGTTTTAGTTATATATTTCTTAGGAGACTGCTAGTAACTTTAAGTTCTCTCATTTTACCCATCTTTTAACATCCATGGTAGTATGTTGATTATATCATGCAAATATCCATCTTGAATTATCATTTGGATGAAATGTTTATTGTTGCGTGTATTCCGAGCTAATTTCGTTTGAGCTACAAGAAGAGAACTCGCTACTTGTATTTTTATAAGATTATACAGAAATATTATTGTTTTACTGTGATTTTTTTTGTTGCTCCGTACTTAAAATATTTTTTATACCAACTTATGTGAAATTATATAAAATTATTTATATTTATAGAATTTTAGTTTTCATTTTATAAGATATTTTGGTCGTGAGCTAAGCTCGAATACTAAAAGAAACGAATTATTTTGTGTTGAAATTTCGAAAGGCTTTAATTGAATCCACAAATTGAATGAATTTCGAACATTAATTAAGCTGTTAGATGCCACGTCAGGCATATGTGTTATTATGTATCTGACGCTACTACCTTCAACATTTTTGACCTAACAGTGCAAGTTCATAAACTCATTACTTCGTAGTACACACGGCGACATAATATTAAGCTATACATTTCCAGTTTTAACTGACCTCACATTGGCTTTTAGTACAATGAGAAGTCGGCTTATAGCTACTGGAAATGTATAGCTTGATATGTCGTCGTGCGTAACTGCGTAGGTGCCTAACTTCCCAAGTTTCAAGCATGATTGGATTCAATTATACAGCCGAGGAGCAGAGCATAGCAGCATACATTTATAGGTATTAAATCGATATATTTATACTCATGTAAATGTTTGGTGTCTACAAGTTATGATAAAGTTATCGTGTGATAAAAGTAACATATATATATTTGGCTTGGTCCCCTGCATCAACGCAGGATTCTCGCATAATAATATAATGTACTTCAATTATTCCTATATTCGTGTGTAACATTAGCTTATAATTATGTTAGTTTCTACTACTTACTTATTTTGATGGCGAACAGTATTAATTTATATTTATTTTTATACTATTTGGTTCTGTAATTTAATGTTTTAGGGGACCACACTGTGATGTTAATGCTAGGAAATTGCTAGGGTAATAAATACTGATTAGGAAAAGGAAGAATTTGTAATAATATATTTCATGTAGCGTTAGTGGCGTCGCTAAAATTAAGTTGATGAGGATCTAACAACTTCCGTAAAAGTTTTAAATAGAACCTAAAACTTTCAAATGAAAAAAACTTAAAATCTTATTAAATTAACAAATCTATTGGCACGCATTACTAATATCATCATACCTTGTATATTTACACAAAGTGGTACCTAACTAGAGATTAGTATTTCTAGAAAGCATTTTTTTTATTGATTGCTAAAATAAAATCCTTAAATTTACTTGCGCCGCAAAGCTTCTTGAAATATAATAATTACCCAAAAGAAAAGTTAAGACTGTGTATGGCTTTACTTGGTAAGCAAGCGCGGAACAGAGACAGTCGGCCTAAACGTAGGAACAGTGGAGGAGCTGTGGATGGTTACATTTTATTTTACGTTATATCTAATATACCTTAATGAAATTTATAATGATGGATGGATTGTCAAATTATGGGCTGATTTTTCCAACGCCAGATAATTTTATCGGCGAAATATTTTTGAATTTTTGTCAGTTCTTCCATACAAAAACTGTCAGACGTCAATTTTATTCCACGAATAAAAATAATCTGTCTATTGAAAAATCAGCCCTAATAAAGTAAATTACCGCTATTTGATGTTAGTAGATAAATATTTTTGGGATTTATATCATTGTAGGTATTTGTATAGTCTTAGCTGACAAAAATAAAAATATTCCGCAGCTGCCTCTTTAACAGCTGCTTAATTTAGGATTATTGTAGTTTCCAATACGTACCAAAATCTGACATTTTTTTTTGTAAAAGTAGTGTTTATAGAGAAGCAAGAATGTAATACCCCGCGTCCTAAACAGAAGCGATTGTCGCGAGTACGCGATTGTTTGTAAGAATTTGGACGTAACAGGAACGCGACTTGATTGATCGCGCGACTATGCCATATTCATTTATAAGAGTGCGATGATCGCTTTTAGTTAGGACGCGGCCTTAAACGTGTTGCCAAATTAATCAACTATACAACTTCTTCAGTGATGTATTTTTATTAAATAAATATTGTTGTAGCCATTAATAGGACTTTTTATTTCCGAATAAAATCCTTCCTTTTATAAGTACCGCAACTAAAAAAATTAAAATACAAAATCCAACTTCACGACGATCGCTGATACGAGGGGTTGCGCCCGAGAGCTTCTCGGAGGACTTCAACATACCGTAAAATGCTGTAACTTTGCCTGGATTTTGACGTTTATTGTTTGTATCTCTGAACCTATTTACTATTACGGCTTCTAAAGAATTGCAGATGGAAAACAGACCTTATGCCTTGCCAGGTAGAACCCAAATCTATTTAAATCATGCCGTCATTCAGATTACAAACACTCAAAGTCGTAGGCAAAGTTGTAGGTAAAAGACACAACTTTGCCTAGAAGGATACCGTAAAACCTTACAAGATTGCCCAACTAATCTGACTTTGCCCAGCAAGGTACTTTTCACAAGTACTAAAAAAACCGGCAACATTTTTTAGTTGCGGCTATTATTTAATCTGTGGAAGAAATTTAAATATGTGTCTGTCAACACTACGTAACTGATGTTTCCTAATGTCACTTCAGTCGGCTGTCAAACTGTGTCGAAGTTGGTGGTGTATTTCGCGGGCCAAAAGTCGTGTCAAAAACTTTCTATAAAACTCGATTTATAATTACAGCAGGTAAGTAAGTTTCTTACCACTGTTAGTGTGTAATAAATACACATGAATGATCTTATATCCAACGCGAAATCTCTCATAAATTTGAAATTAGGATGGTGGGCAATGTCAAATTAGTTTTTCTAAGACAGTTGTTACGACTTTGCCCACCAAAATATTACCGTTAGGGTTGTCACCTCAATGTTAAATTAGATCTGAGATAAGTACGTATTTTCTTTTACATTCATTTCGGAACCACCTAAGTAATGCTGATAGATAAATTGATTAATTATCGTAATCTTTTGTATACTCTATGTATAAAGTGTACAAAGGATTACAATAATAATTAATCAATACATGTGATATAAATGTAAATTTTGTTGCAAAAAGTATTTGCAAAATAATTGACTAACACTGAGAAGCAAGTTAATTTCTATACCTATATATATTTTTTTGTTTGGTGATTTCTTTGTATTTTTGTACGCAGATCTCGATGAAACTTTCGAAATAAGTACAATTATGCTATCTATTAAAGGTACTAAGCAATATACTACGTCTCGCATCATGTTACCTCAATAACCTTATTTTGGTTAAGCGTATTAGTTTTGCTGAGGTCATTTTTTTCTCATTTATTTCAGGATGAATAATAAAAAAAAAGAAGAATATTAGAATCGCGAGCATACAGAAATTATTCAAAGGAAATGTTAGAGTTAGCGGTTGACATGGTAGAAAATAACAGGATGTCAAGTCGAGAGGCAGAAAAGAGGTTCGGGATTCCTCGACGGACGATTTTGAACAAAGTTAAAAAAATTCACTTGAAACCAGCTGGAGGACAAACGAAACTCACTGACGAAGTGGAAGAAAAGCTGGCAAACGTGCTGTTAGCTTCAGCAGATTACGGCAGCCCAATGACAAAAATGGATGTAAAAATGTTAATCTATAAATATTTAGAAAAAAATTCACGAATTGATTTGTTCGATGGCAAATTACTAATTTTAATATTGCTAATTTTATGATTGTTATAATATTTTTAGATTTATGTTTAAGAGCGAGCTACGTGATCGTAACGTAGTGCGTACCCCGTACTGATTAAAAATAAAAAAAAGTGACAACCCTAGTTCATCGTTTTATTTGAATGAAAAATTACAATAAAATTGTTGCGACTTTGCCCACTCAAATTTGACAGGTAACATGAACGTTTAAACGTTTAGTGTTGAGGTCCTATGACAGATTAACTATTTTTCTAAAATGATTCAACATTATGTTCTTAAGGTAGAAAGTACTGCAAATACGGAGGTTTCTGCAAAATGGGCAAACTTGTAAAAAGTACTATATATTTGGCCCGCTGTCCAAATTGAGATTTTAGCACATAAACATTCATTGTCTTGATATTATCATATATTCTATGCAAAGAACATTGCAATTATGAATGATGTAGCACATTCACAAATTAAAAACATTATTATTTAAAAAAATATTTAAAGTGGAATAAAAAATCTGGGCAAAGTTGTACGGTCTTACGGTATCTCAATAAATATATTGTTGATCTTTTTTTAGTATTTTTTTTCCGTGTACATGAGACGTACTTGTCCCAGCAGTTAGGTTATTGCCATGACGGTAATATGTATTTTTTTACTGCTAATAGGCAATGTTGTAGCAGGTACCAGAAACTTTTCATACAAAAATGTCGTTGACTCTAGGGTTGACCCAAAAAATACGGATTATTTTCTTAAACTTTTATTCACTTTGTAAAAAAATAAAACAAATTGCTACTTATGAGTAAAAATCACAAATGTATTGCTTTTTAGCAATGCTGGCTTTTACGATGTGGGCTTCTTCCTCAGTTGTCAACTCTGTAGGTCGACCAAATGGTTTGAAATGCATGTTTTTTTATTTATTAAAAATGGTCTGACGCGGGATCCCAAATTTCTTTTCCGCTTCGTATGACGAAATGATTTTTTTTCGTACGAGATCTGCAGCAACTTCTAATATTTCTACAGAATAATCGGCATAACTACGAGCTCCTGGTTTTCTCCTGCTTCGTTGTGTATTATTCGGCATTTTTGCATATAACTGCAACAAAGTTAAGACTTACTTAAATACAAAATCATGCCTGTAATCACTGAAGGGTCAGGCAGAGATACACCTCTGCCTCACCCTTACAGGCGATTGAAAACATAACTGTCGAAATAAAAATAAGAATGTTCTATTGACATAAAAAAATTTAACATTTTCAATTGAAGCTCTAACTCCTAGGTGATACCTGTGTCTCACCCGATTTCGGAACATTAACAATGTATGCAATAAAATTAAAATATCCTAAAACGAAGGGAATTTAGTGCATGCAAGCTCTTGAGTTTCGATATAACCGGGTTCCAAGCTGTGAAAATTTCATGCAAATATGACATTTATATAGTAAAAATATATGAATATTAAAATCCGCCTAGTGACAACCCTAGACCCAGGCAAAGTTGTGTCACTCAAGTTTCCAAAACAGTGCACAACATTGCCTACTAAGTTATTTTAATGAAATCGTGACCTTTTAATAAAAAAAAGCAATATGGAAAGTAGATAGTATGTTCTTACCCTGGGATGTTATAGCTGCACGAAAACACCTTTTCTTTAGCTAAAACAAAAGTTACACGACACTAAAAATTTGTTTACAAAAAATGAAAAATCTGTTGCCCTAATAATGTAAAATCACTACCAAATGGTAGAAAATAAGAAAAAACTAAGCAAACGCGAAATATCGTAATTGAAACGAAATAGGCAAACTTGGGCTTAGTTGGCAAAGTTGCAGCGTTTTAGGTACCTACTTATTGGGAGTAGGCCGAATGCACGTGTATTTTTCTCGCCGCTTCGGCCATCATGGCCAGGGAAGGACCACTCGATCCGCATACTGTCAGACAGCATGGCTGTTTTGCAGGCAGGCTAAAGAAGCATGCACTACCTATAATTGATGGCCGCCTCACGAAACAGATTCTCCGACACCTCTTTGTCATAGGAATCACAGACAGTCCGCTGTGCAGGGCCTGTATGGAGGACGACGAGACATGCAGCAGCACCTCGCATTATAATATGCTTCTAAACTCCCCGGTGGTCGCCACGTACAGGGCAAAGTACTTCGGTAACTCAGATACCGTCCGTGAGACGGTCAGTAACATCTAGGTAGGCGTTGCTGGCCTTAATCGAGGAGCTGGGATGGATCGAATAACCAAATTTCCCACCCGTACGCAAAATACGCACATTGACGTGGAGTTGTTTCCCATAGGTATTACCTACCTACCTAATAGCCATTGATTTATAAATATTGAAACGTTTGACCTTTAATGAACATACATCAGAATATTTTACATGGAGCGGCTGCCTATCTGATCACCAGAACAACCCTGTTACTGGATCCCTGCTATCGTGTTATCCAGGGCCACTAGGCACTTGGCATTTGATTTAGGAGTTGCTTTGTCGACTTATACCGCAAAGCAGAAGAAATGAGAGAAACTATAATGCAAGAGAACGAAGCAAGCTGGGCGCTTATGCCGGTGCCTTGCAGACCTAGGTGGAAATTCGAGCCTGGCTTGGTAAGACTGGTTGTGGGCTCCTACTACTATCCGCAGCTGCTCTTCGTATGAGACAATTGCCAAGTCGAGTAAATTGTCAATCGAGTCATGTGGACTATGTCCGTCCATGCTCATGCTTTTCGAGGCACTGAGGGGATCTCGGTGTTAAATGGACTTGAATGGATGGTCAATTTGAAGTGGGGTGCTAAAGGGGATTGAAGATTTTTATACGGAGGCATACCGACTGTCGCTCCAATTTGATTTTTTTTATTTATTCCGACCACGCATGATTCCTATTTAGATCGAAAGCATACCTTTGCCACGGATCTTCAAACCCCTTGGTTGAGCTCGCTTCGCTCGCTCATGCAACCCTGGTTCACTTAATTTTTAAACTTTACTAGGTACATACCTATGTCGTACTTTCTCGACATAGGTACCTACCTAGAAAAGTTTAGCCAAGGCCCCCGCGGTGTGCCAGTCACAGACTACAATACTGCATTTTCGTTAGACGTTCTTTACCACGACTTCCGGTAGGAGTAAACGAAAACTGATAAAAAACCGGGCAAGAGCGAGTCGGACTCGCTCACCAAGGGTTCCGTTCCATCATGTTTTTAAATTTTCATCGGCGAGGCCTAATTTATAGCGTGCAGTGTTAAAATTATCTGCCGAATATAGGCTTCGCCCATGAAAATTTAAAAACATATGATGGTACGGAACCCTCGGAGCGCGAGTCCGACTCGCTCTTGCCGGGTTCTTTTTTCTTGTCCCTGACGGGGGCACAGGGACACAGGCTTCCTCTCTGTGAGAGGGAGTGGGCCGTAAACCACCACGCGGGCCCAGTGCGGATTGGTAGATGTCACATGTCTTCGATTTTTAGTTTTAGGACATGCCGGTTTCCTCACGATGTTTTCCTTCACCGTTTTGAGAAAAATAAAAAGAATGAATCCTAAAAATAGCATAGTGCAATAATATGGGAGATACTTCTTAACTATATGGCCCATGTGACCCTCCCAGAAATAAAACCCGGATCCACTCTTGCATCCACGAACCGACACAGTCCTGCGACTGTGTCGCGTCCAGACTGGGGCGCGGGGCGGGCACGGGTGCATTCTGCCGCAGAACGCAGCCGCGCTCCGCGGACACGACAACACGCAAAGCTTCTGCGTGTTGTCGTGTCCAGTGCAGCATGACCAGATTAAATTTTACGAAAAAACCGACGCACCTCAAAAAAGTACTGAATAATGAAATATAATAGACTAAATCCGGGTAATTCCCTGAACATCAATGTTCGCGGGGACGATAGCTACGGTGTAACCATAGCTTTTTATGCAAAATATACCCAAAAATACTTACTTCCGCCAATATACCTACAAAAATACTGAATTGCTGATGCTCGGTAAAGTCGTAGAATATACCGAAAAAGTGTTAGGTAAGATACTGAATCTGGTCACACTGGTCCAGTGTTTGTCAAAATATGAGCGCGCGCACGTCGCGAGCTGCCCGCGCCGGCGCCGTTCAGCTCGCGCCGCTCATCGCGCCCGCGTGCCAGCTATGGACTGTATGGACACTTCAAAGGAAGTCCATATATATTTGAGTTCGCCGCGCCGCGCCCGCCCCGGGGCTGCACCCCAGCGTGGCCAAACATTTAGTGCTTGGCCAGACTGGCAGCGATCGTCCCCGCGAACATTGATGTTCAGGGAATTACACGCGCGTTCCTGCTCCCGCGCCCGTCCCGCACCCACGCCGGCCCCGCTCACCAGTCTGGACGGACACTACGTCTGATTATATTGCAATCTGTGGCAGTCGGCAAGGTTGCTTTGATCGACCCGGGCATGTGGCTGCTATTTGCCTCATGTTCCGAGTCGCCATAAAGTTTGAAATGGGCTGTACTGTAATGTGTGTTGACTTCTGGCCGCAGGACGTGGTGTTCCATCGCTTCCGCGGACAAGTACCACAGAACTGCTCTAGAGTTAGCTAGTGAAGTACTGTTTTATACTAACATAGTTATTAAGTTTTATTTACTAACAAAATTGTTACTATATTATTATGTATACTTAGGTTATGGTATGTATCTATGGGTCTTTGTTACCTGAAAATAAATAATAATAATAATAATCTTTATATAATATAAAAAACAGATTGTAGTACATAGTAACAGTTGGTTTATTATTATTATTATTTAGACGGTGCCAGTCAATTGTTGCTTCAATTTTATGGTATTCCGCAGCCAATAATGTAAATGGACCATAAGTTTAAGTTTTGTGTTTTGCAGTCAAATCACAACTCTGCAACACGCGTGTTATATTTTTAAGTCTGACAACATTAGCCGGTCTTCAATCTCCATTGTTCATGCCATTGAGATCGTGATTTCTTTACGCTGTATTTGAGCAGATCACGAGGAAATCGAGATAACTTCTTTTGTGTTGCAAGTGATTCAAATTTCCAAAAACCATGGCCTTACACGTACCTAAAGCTCCGGGGGTACCCTCAATGTTAAAAGATGGGGCACGGGTAAGTTTATCAATACATAACCAACAATTTGGGCGCCCACTCCGAACTGTTCATCTGTTTTAACATCTTCTCATAACTTCTTGAGTTTTCACATAACTTGCCAATTTTACGTAAAAACATGATGCTAGCTATAAAAACTAAGTCGTTTGATTTAAAAAAAAATGATGGGCTTGTCACACATTTTTAATATTAATGATATTCTAAAACTTCTGGAAGTATTCTATATCTCAGTTCAATTTCGGTCAGAGAATCGTCCTTTATTCTTGTAACGTATTGTTTTATTATAAAACATGACTAGCTGCAGTAATTTAATCCTTCTTAATTTAATATCATGACTATGATCTATAGAGCTTGAATGCTAACAACCATTGTTTCTACTGTTACTAGATGTTCTCTGGGCTGGAAGAAGCAGTTTACCGAAACATAAACTCATGCAAACAATTCGCTGCAAGTGTCCGTTCAGCATATGGTCCAAATGGAATGAATAAAATGATCATCAACCACATTGATAAGCAATTTGTAACAAGTGATGCTGGTACCATCATCAGAGAACTGGATGTAGAACATCCTGCTGCTAAATTGATGGTGTTGGCCAGTCAGATGCAAGACTCAGAAGTTGGTGATGGTACTAACTTTGTTATAGTCTTCTCCGGAGCCCTTCTGGAAGCAGCAGATGAATTGCTGCGTTTGGGTGTAACACCAAGTGAAATTGCTGATGGATATGAGAAAGCTCTAGAGAAATGTATGGAAATTCTGCCTAGCCTTGTTTGTGAAGAAATCAAAGATTGCAGAAATGTTAATGCAGTAATCAGAGGAATCACTCCCTCAATCATGTCTAAGCAGTATGGTTATGAAGATTTTATTGCCGCACTGGTTGCTAAGGCGTGTGTTGCTATTCTTCCTGAAAAGAACACATTCAATGTTGATAATGTGAGAATATGCAAGGTATGTATTGATATTTAATTATTCAAAGTAGTTTTTTGTTCCGCATAAATGAATTATATTTTTGTCGTAATATTTCGTCTGAGGGGGCCTATGTCCAGCATTGGACGTCTTACAGCTGAAATGATGATGATGTCATCTGAAGTGACTTATTATTAACTCATTCAATCAACTCAGTCTATCGCAGTCCACTGCTGGACATAGGCCTCTCCCAGACTGCGCCACAGCACCCTGTCCTCCGCCTTCCGCATCCAGTCTACCCCAGCCACCTTCTTTAGGTCGTCCGTCCATCTAGCTGTGGGGCATCCCACACTACGTTTATTAACTCATTGAATGCCTTAATTAGAGACACAATAGAAAGACAATTGTTTATGTTGAACTGTGTAACTTAAGACATTCAAAAGCTTAAATAATTTAATTTGGAAATACATTTCTTTGTTTTAGATTCTTGGATCAGGTCTACTTCAGTCTGAAGTTCTCTCTGGTATGGTGTTCAAGCGAGAGGTGGAAGGTGATGTACCTTCTGCAACAAAAGCCAAAATTGCTGTGTTTTCTTGCCCTGTGGATATTACCCAGACTGAAACCAAGGGAACGGTATTGATAAAATCAGCTGATGAACTTCTAAACTTCAGCAGAGGAGAAGAGTCTCAACTGGAGAAACAAATCAAAGAGATTGCTGATTCTGGAGTCAAAGTTGTTGTTGCTGGTGCCAAGTTTGGTGACATGGCTTTACATTTCTTGAACAAATATGGTGTGATGGCTGTTCGTCTTAACTCTAAGTTTGACATCCGCCGCCTTGCAAAGACAGTTAATGCTACTGTAAGTAGAGTTACAGAGGATTGACTTTTCAATCAAAATCTCAAGTACTTCATTTTATTTTTCATTGGTGTAAGTTTCAAATAAAAATAATTCTGTTTGGTTTATACCAGTAAGAATATTTTTATTGCCAATTAATGTACTAAATTCAGATTTCGATAAATTGAGCAGTTTTATATTTTAAATTAAGATGTGGACTAAGTGGTGGTGATCATTTTTTTCTGGCCTATTTCCTGTTCATGAACTCACCATTTATGTAAAAGTTGATCTGTGAAAACCATAAAATGGCTTGAGACTAAAGTTAACTGATATATTTTTTTAAGGTGCTGCCAAGACTTACTACACCCACTGCTGAAGAGCTCGGATATTGTGATTCTGTTGGTGTTGAAGAGCTAGGAGACACTCGCGTCATTTGTTTCCGCATGGAGAGCTCAGAATCACGCATATCCACAATTGTTATCAGAGGCGCTACTGATAACTACATGGATGACATTGAAAGAGCTATTGATGATGGTGTCAACACATTCAAAGGAATTGCACGGGATGGAAAGTAAGGAGTCCATTTTCGAAATGTAGTGTACTGACAAAATAATGTATTAATTTATGATTTGCCAAAATAATATTTATTACTAAGAGTAGAGTTTAATAAAAAGGACAACTCTTAACATAAAACCTTAAATTTCTTTCTTCAGATTCTTACCTGGTGCTGGAGCAGTAGAAATAGAATTGGCGCAGCAACTCCTTCAGTACGCTGACACGCTGCCGGGCTTAGAACAGTATGCAGTAAGGAAGTTCGCAGTAGCTTTGGAGAGCATCCCACGTGCCTTGGCAGACAATTCAGGAGCCAATGCCACAGACGTTGTTAACAATATTTACAAAGCTCACAAGGTGACTTGGATTCTATATTTTATTTCAACAGTATTCTTTGATAATAACTTGCATCAAATTAAATCCTTAAAAGAAAACTTTGTCTTTGGTTACTATTTCAATATTACTAATCCATCTATGACTGCATATAATAAGATAAAATGTGTTTTAATGTATTCTTTATTTTAGGAGGGCAACAAAAATGCAGGATATGACATTGAATCAGAAAACAATGGTGTATGTGACGCTAAGGAGAAAAACATATTGGATTTATATGTCCTTAAGTACTGGGGACTGAAATACGCCGTCGGCGCAGCCGCGACCATTCTCAAAGTGGACCAAATCATTATGGCTAAGAGAGCAGGAGGACCAAAACCGAAAGCGTCAGCGGGAAGCGATGATGAATCTTAAGTTTTATGCAATAGATCACAACTAATATTAAACTCGCAAAGTATTTTAGTTAAGTTTTCACAATGATAACCCTTCTTGTAGTTGGGTAAATATAAAGCTAGTAAACTGCATTTAATTTTAAAGAAATAATTTACTTTGAAAAAGCCGTAACCTATGTTTCTGTTGCATATTTATTTCTTTGTTTTAAAGTTTTATTCATTACAGTACCTATGTAAAAATGAATTAAAACTGACAGCGCTTTCGTGTCAATATATATTTGCTACAAAATTATAATACGTCGTCACGATTATAAACATTTAATAAAATAATTAACACAAATCGCATTTTCACTATTCTATGTTATAACTTTCCTAGTACGAAGTTTGCAGTGTTCTATATTAAAATCAAAGACATTAAATTATTTACAATAGACGGGACATAGCGAACGAAACCGTGATCCGATACTTGTTACCTAGGAGTAACAAGTCTCTCAGTCTAGTATGGTACGCCTGCGCGTCAAGTCGCATTCGTGTCCACGAGTCTCCACCAAAAGAAAAATATTTTCTAAGGAAATATGAGTTACGCGTTACGATTTTGCAAATATCATTATGGTAATACGACTGGTCCTAACTTCGGTTTATTGTTTGAATTATTTATATTTACTCAGTAATTAGATTTAAATAATTTTCATAGTAGTAGCTTTAGGGTGCGTTTCCACTGAAGCGAAGCTGGGCGGAGCGGAGCGGAGTTGTGCAGGAATCGTCCAATTACAGACGAGACTAGTGACGCGATGAGAATTTCAACAATTGTGATTGGTTGATTCCTGCACGTCTCCGCTCCGCTCCGCTTCAGTGGAAACGCACCCTTACTACTGTCGCGCAGAGATGTGATATTGTTTATCGATAATATTTATTACTAGCTGTGCCCCGCGGTTTCACCAGCGTTAAATTGAGGAAAAAACCTACTAAAATAATTATATTCCATTACTGTAAGAGTATTACATATGAATATTACTTATACCCTCATGACCAGCTGCCTTGCGGAGTTATTATAAGACTATGATATATCCTAAGATATTCATCTTTCTCCTAACATAATCATTCATCAAATATAAACCAGTCAAAACGACAATTATTAAACAAATAATTATGTTTTATTTCAAGGACAATAAATATTTTTAATTTACTACTTAACGATTTATTAAACCATTTTACCTTTTATACTAATCGGACTTCGGTCCATTACATGATAAAAGATTTTAATTATTACATTGTACAAACTTCGACATAAAATTATCGAAATCTTGTCCACACAGTCCACGTCTCTAGCTGGTAGAAAAATAGATATCAGGTGCGTACAAATATGACATCTATTTCAATGACGTTAGCGTGCTAAACAGAGTAAATCGGTTACAGCACCCTCTAGCGTTGAGTAGCTGAACTCGTTATGGATTGCTCGAATTTGATTGTAAGATGGAAAAATGGTCTTTATTGACTTTGACATGTAAAATGAAAACAACATTCAAGAATTGTAATAAGACTTAATTTTGAACAACAATAAATAAACTTTTCGCCAAAGTTGCATTTATAATTTGTAGATAATTTTCTATTCCGTGTTTATGCGAGACATGGGATCACAGTTTTTCTAAGATATTTCTTTGCATAGCCCCTCTATTGTATCTATCTTAAATCTCTTTGATTAAAATCCTTTCTGCCGTTTCTAACCCACATATTTTATAATAGTGCAAAACGGTGTAGGTACGGGCGGTGGCGTTAGTTATTGGTGATGACAAGTGATTTCCTATGCAAAGAAATATCATAGAAAAAAAAGTCATTTAAAAGATAAAAAAACCCGACTCCGAAACTGAAAAGCTACAAACAAGCCCGAAGAAGAAGCAGGCGGGACCCATTTGAATTTGAAAATATAATAAAAATGGCATGGGTCCCGCCTGTTTCCAACTTTTATTTAATTTAAAATGCGCTTATTTGTAGCTTTTCAGTTTTGCAGTCGGGTTTTTTTATTTTATAAATTACTTTTTTTATTTCCAGCTTTTTAGTTTACAAATTTAATGTGAAAGATTTCGCAAACGATTTAGTTCTTGGTACGTGTTTTTTACGATTTGTCACTTCGAATTACTTTTAACCATATAAGTTAAATATATTTTTGTAATCACCTTTTAAAACCCTTTATTTTGATACCCCACTCGATAGGTTTCGACAAAAAAAATTTTTTTTTTGAAACATTGCGCCAAAAATCGGCCATTTTAATTGTTTTTCAATTTTGATATACCCAGTGTCACTCTCACAATTAAGACGAATCTTACGGCACCTCTCAAGCTGAAATCGATCAAGCCGTTTAAGCGTGCCAAAGAAATATACATACATACATACATACACTCGAAAAACATAACCCTCCTTCCAGGGGTTGAAAGCGGTAAAGGTATAAGGGTATGGTACCGGTATAGAATTACGATACAGCTTCGATTTAAAGGTAGAACCAAAACGGCTGAGAATTACAGTTGTGGTACCGTTAAAAAAAGAATTATACATATATTTTTTTACGGTATCGTTATACCTACGAGTATATATTACTGATACCTTTACCGAAATAATTTCGGTACCGAAAAACACGATTACGCAACCATTCTCCTAAGATCGATTCGCCATTGGACTAATTCGTCGACAGGATCATTAAATTTATTTCCGCTTCCCCAGCAGAGTCTTTCACCTTTTTTTTTTTGTTGTCGGTGGGAAAACTTCAAAAGGCACCCGACCTCCGGGGTGGGAGGTCGGGGAGATTTTTACCTGACTAAAACCACCCCTGTGATCACCATCAGCACATAGGCACTCCTATGTGCTGATGGTGATCACAGGGGTGGTCCCGGTTCCTCTTAAAAGACCAATTCCGGAACCCCCCGTGCCACGCCTGTAAGGCACATCCCTGGGGACTGGGGAGACTGTAAAGGGGCCTCCCCTGAGCTTCGCTATGCACGGCAGCACGTGACCACTGTGCCACCGTCTTCCCTGGGGTCACTTGGTGGGCGAACAGAGTCCCCATTCTGTGCGCCCGCAACCCCAAAGGTCCACCTACCTTATTTGGTAAGCGGGTTTCGGCGTGTTAGGCACCAAGGCGGTTGCCACCCCGACGCCTCCTTCTCCAAGCAGGATCAGCCCTCTCCCGATCCCGGCGGCCTCCTTGATTCATCACGGTCTCACAGAAAGAGGCTACTACCGTCCAATTCTCTGTCCCTGCCAGCATAGCCCTCACTACTGTCGGCAGAGACAGGTCTCGCCCGATCCTGGCAACCAGGACCCGCCGCTCGGAGGCCCATGCAGGGCACTCCTCGAGCGTGCGTAGTGCGGAATCCAGGCTGCCTCCGCAATGGTGGCAATTTGCCGTGGCCTATCGCCCAATTCTGTTCAGGTACTCACCGAAGCAACCTTGTCCGGTGAGCACCTGGGTGAGCCTGAAGGAGATGCACTCCCCTCTTTTCAGCTAGGCTTCGAAGTGCGGTAGAATGGCTTCGACAACGCGCTTGCGCGAATATTGCGGCTGCTGTAGCCGCTCGCGCCACCGCTCGAGCGCGTCTCGCCGTTCCCGCCGCCTCAGCCATACAAATGCGTGTCCTGGCACACTATTCCCGCTTTGGCGGATATCGCTAATCTGGTCGTAGACCTTCGCGTCCATATCCGCCAGGATGTCCAGCGGCGGTAAGCGCGCCAGGAGAGTTGCCGCCTCAAAGGCTATCATTCGATATCCTCGTGCGATATGAATGGCCATTTTCCGCTGCAGCCTATTGACTTTACTCCTGCAACGTCGGACGTCTGACAGTCTGCTTGACCTAATAGGCGCCCCATACAGGACCATCGATCGCACGACACCCGCATAGAGGCGGCAAACTTCCTCCCGAGGTCCCCCGAGATTGGGCAGCAGTCTATGCAAAGCACCCTCTGCTTTCTCGATCCGGGGAACCAGGCGCTCGAAGTGCTCTTCGAAGCCCCACTGACCGTCCAGGGTGAGGCCAAGATACTTTATGTATCGCCCCACCTGGACTTGCGCATCTCCGATATGGACCAACGAGCTGGGTGGCTCTCTGCTCCTCGGCGTTATGGAACCATAACGCCTCAGGTTTCTGAGGCGCTATCTCTAGACCCAGTCCGCGGATTGCCGCCACGACTTTTGCCACCCCGAGCTCGGCAAGCTGGATGGTCTCCTCGAAGTTGTCCCCGCCGGCCAACACCAGAGTATCGTCTGCGTAGCAAACGATATTATCCCAGGTGTTACCCCGTGCTCTGGAGTGGTCCAAATTGGCATAAGAATATGCTTGTATAATATAATTTTATTATGTATTGATAGGCAGGATTTCCTTCCGAGTAACCAATTCATACTTTTATAACGTATGTCGAGTTCCTGTCTTTTCTTTTTGACGTGAGATTTCCAACGCAGTTTGGCGCCAAGAGTTATGCCAAGGTATTTGGCTGTGTTAGCATAAGGCACTTGCATGCCGTTTATGTAGATTGGGTGGTAATCGCAGTGTTTGTTAGTGAGGTCAATATGAATTGATTTTGACTCATTCAGTTTGATCTTCCACTTTTGTATCCAGTCATAAACTTTATTCACAGCTAGTTGAACTTTTTCTCCTGCTTCTTTGTGGCTTGATCCGGTAGCCATAATAGCAGTGTCATCTGCAAAGGTCGCTATGGTGTTGTTTTCCAGCTCTGGAATGTCACGTGTGTATAGCAAGTAGAGCAATGGGCCTAACACACTTCCTTGTGGCACCCCAGCTTTTATAGTTTTTAGCTCAGAATAATGCATCCTCTTGCCTTATTCTAAACATTCTGTTACTGATATATGATTCTAGAATGTCTGCAAATTCTGGAGGTAGCATGCGTCTGAGTTTAGATACCAGATCCTCATGCCAAACTTTATCAAAAGCTTGCGCGACATCTAGGAATACGGTGGCGCAGACCTGCTTGTTTTCGAGTGTTCTTTCAATGATGTTAGTTATTCTGTGTACCTGGTCTATCGTAGAGTGTTTTTCTCTGAAGCCAAATTGATGGTTTGGTATTAGATCTTTTTCTTCTATTATTGGTTTTAACCGTTTTAATAGCAATGTCTCGAAAAATTTTGATAATACTGGCAACAGGGAAATGGGTCTATATGATGATGCTTCATAGGGCGGTTTCCCAGGCTTCGCAATCATAATGACTTCAGCAACCTTCCATGACTCAGGCACATATTTTAGCATAAATGCAGCATTAAAAAGTCTGGTCAGCATTACAATTGCTTTGCGCGGGAGGTGTTTTAGTATTTCTCCTGTTATGAGATCGTAACCCGGATATTTCTTCGAACTTATGTTATGTTGAATTTCTCTCAGAACTTCTTTAGGAGTAACAAATCGAATTCTTTGACTTTGTGATAACTTTTCACTCTCAAGCATTTCTATGGAGCTCTCATTGGGTTGAAAAGTGTTTTCTAAGTATTGGGCAAACCTAAACGCTTTTTGTTCATTGCTTATGGCCCATTTTCCGTCGCTGTTTCTGATGGGCGGAATTTGCATAATCGGCCTTTTAAGTTTTCTTGTAGCTTTCCAAAGAGAGAAATCTGTTGATTGGTTATTGGTGAGCTGCACAAGGTGAGTGTTAAGACAGTCATCCTGAAATTGTAGAATTTTCCTCTTTAGTCGTTTAGTTAGGTTATTTAATAATGTTTTATCCCGCGGACAAGAAGATAATGATTAAAATGCTTAACAAGATATGCCGGTGGGTAAGGCAATGTTGGGTGGGTCAGACAATGTTGGTTACCGACTGTACCATACGTTTCAAACAAATTTCAAACATATTTTTCTCGAAAGTTTGATTTTTTGACTTACGTCACTTTATGAGCGGAGGTGCGATATTGCTATTAAAAAATAGTAGGAGTCAAAATATTTTTTCTTGATTTTCTTGTTAATAACTCGTTGCATTTATTTTCAGATTATATTTTTTTGAGGTACATTGTAGGTACATTCGTCTGGTAAATATTAGGTAACCATAAAATATCTATTACATTCATTATCAGTATTCACCCGTCATTCTGACTGTCAGGACTGCGGCTCACTTTATTATTATAATTGTTCTTGTTTCTTTGAGGTACATTGAATTTCATTAAAGGTATATTCAGGTACATTGCAGGTACATTCCTTTCATATACAACATGTTCATTTCTGCGACAGTACACCCATCATTCTGACCTAGACGTGATTTCAAATTTACGCAGTCGGCTACAGTCGTGTAATGTCGACCCACGCTGTCCAACGCTAACCGCTTACAGTTACTGTGTGTAACGTCTGTGCTTCCATTTCGACGTCAAATCTTACACTGAGCTCCTAGGCTAGGTCAACTGCCCAAAGTCAGATCCGACTGCAGATAACTGCATTGACTGCGCGCGGCTGCTGCGATGCAGTCCGTCTGATGGCAGCCTTAGTCAAAGAGTAAAGTAACTATAGAGGCACTTAGTGTAGATGTTAAACAGCAGAGGGGCCAGTCAATCATTTCAAAAGTAAGTCAATGGGGCCAGTTCACTGATTTCACTAGGCAGGCATTATGTAGGTACTTATTTACTATTATTTTATTTTTAGTACCTACTAGGTCAAATAAGAAAAATATTTATGCATAAATTCCCTTTATTCATTTCAAAAGGGTTATTTATTTTCCTAGTGCGACGCCGTCGGTTTCTTTTTTCTATTCGTTATTCACTCTCCAAATATTTCGTACTCGTCACACATCTACAAAAGAATTATAGAAATAATAAAAATAAGAATTACAAAACAATGTTGAAAAAGCTCTAGTTACTTATAGTATACTTATTTATTTTGACGTTACAGACGTTCAATAGTCGTTTTGCTGCTGTCAATTAGCTCGTCATGGTATGAAATTCTATACAACAAGTAATTAAAAAAACTAAAAAACCCGACTGCGGTAAAAAAAATTAACTTAATTTTTTGTCGGGTTTTTTAGTTTTTTAATTACTTGTTTTTTATTTCTAGCTTTTTAGTTTACAAATTTGAAAGATTTCGCAGACGATTTAGCTCTTGGTAGGTACGTGTTTTTTACGATTTGTCACTTCGAATTACTTTTAACCATATAAGTTGTATATATTTTTGTAATCACCGTTAAAAACCCTTTATTTTGATACCCCACTCGATAGGTTTCGAGAAAAATAATTTTTTTTTAAGACATAATACTGCGCCAAAAATCGGCAATTTTTTATTTTTTCAATTTTGATATACCCAGTGACACTCGCGCTACCAAGACAAATCTAAAGACGTATGTATGATCGTTAGAAAAGATCGTTTATTATTCAAAGATTGCCACAGCTAATAAATACTCTAGATAGTTACACATCTCCTTTTTCTATAAAACTTGTGATTATGATCTGTGCTTGTCATGTGACATTAATTGACAATTTGACATATTCAAAACCTATTTTCAAAGTAAACAAACCAATGATACATTACATTTAAGTTAATGCCTAGTACCTACAATTATTGCGGCTTTAAACATTTAGAAATCGTTTAAGGAGGAATACATTTAGAAGTAAAGAATTCAACAAGTCATACATCAAAATATCTCAAGAGCTTATGAATTTTAACAAAACAGTTTACAGGATTATACACACAGTGCAGTGGGTTTGTTTTGATAAGACAATGCTAATATTAATTGAACAATGAGTGATTTTGTTGTGATGTACATTATGCTTGTATGCCAAAGTAAAGTTATTTAAACTAAATTGTTTACTTATTTCTTACCCTACTGAATCTAACATTGAGGTATTAGAATAATGTATAGGTATATAAATTACACTATCACTGTAATGTTTTTAGAGAACCATATAGTTAGGTAATTAACAGTCTTTGCACAGACACTTTCTTGGAATCACTTGTCTGCCTGATCTGGTGGTGATAGCTTCCTTATCTCTCTCTGGTGTTGATTCAAAGTTTGTAGATGTATTAGATGAATCCGGGGTAGCGAAAGGAGAGGATGAGCATGAATTCTCCTTGGTAGGGATGTTATAATCTTGTGTAGGAGCTTCTATTCCTATCTCCTGTGACGGAGAGCACGGTCTCATCTCTGGTAACAACAATTGAGTTGCATCTTGGTTTTCCTGAGTTTCTAGATATTTAACAGGCTCTGGTTGCTGTTGACTCTGTGCCAAACCTGATTGAGACTGTTTTGACTTCTCATCATGCTGTTGCGGTTGGTCTGAAACAATATGCTTTAATGGACTCGAAGGGGATAAGAGAAGTGGAGTGAGGGGAGGTAATGCAGGAGTGGAAACAGGAATGCTATGTTGATTAGGCAATTCGATGATTGCTCTCCTGTTCTTTCTAATTTCCTTCCCTTTCTCTGTCAATATTAGGTAGCTGCGGGGCTCTTGTCTTTTTTCAGTGACTGTCCCATATATTTGACCATCAGGTAGAAATACTCTATTTCCAACTGTTAATTCAGGAAGTTCTTTAGTTTTATGTCTTTTATCATATGTCTCCTTAGCTTTTTCTCTTCTCTTATTGAGTTTTTGTCTGTATATTTCCAAATCTTGCACCTTGGGTTTAAGTGCTGTTGATGTCATTGGAATTACTGTATTCAAGAGTCTAGACATTGCAATTTCAGCTGGAGCTGGTCCCAATTGAGTGGGGGTTGTTCGGTAATGAAGTAATCCAAGGAGTGGATCTTCTGGATTCCTTTCAAAAATCTTTTTGATTATCTTTACTCCAATTTCTGCAGCTCCATTACTTTGAGGAAAGTGTGGGCTTGATGTGATGTGAGTAAAATCCCAATTTCTTGCAAATTCTTGGAAGTTTCTTGAAGAGAACTGCGGGCCATTATCGGTCCTCAAGATCTTAGGGATTCCATGTCTTGCCATGATCGATTTTAAGTGGTTGATTATAGCTTGGGAGGTAGTAGATGTGAGTGAGATTACCTCTGGGTAATTGGATAATATGTCTCTAACTACAAGATATTCTTTTCCTCTGTATGTGCATAAATCAGCCGCTATGATTTCGAAAGGGTATTCTGGGACTTCTCCACTAATTAAAGGTTCTGGTTTTTGTGTAGCTAACTTGCTGCATGTTTCACAAGTTGCTGACCATTGGATGATGTCATTATCCATAGTAGGCCACCACACTGCTTGCTTGGCTCGCTGCTGACCTTTAAAACTGGTGACATGTCCAGTGTGAATTTTGGTAAGTATGTCTCTTCTCATGTTTGAGGGGATATATAACCGTAGACCAATAGCTATTATATCTTCTAGTAAAATCAAGCTGTCTCTGTGATTATAGAAAGGTTTCAATTCTTCCTCTATGTATTTGTAATGAGGCCAACCTTCGTTTATGTATCTGTAGAGTTTCTTTGATACATTATCCTCTTGTTGAGCTTCTCTGACTTTTTGAAGTCGTTCATCAGAGAAAGGCATGTCTTTGATTATGCTGAGGAATGTTGTCTTGTCAAGTCTGTCTTCTTTTTCTAAGATATCTTTATCTTCTTCTTGTGTTGGAAGTGGTGCTCTTGACAACAAATCAGCTGTGTACATGTACTTACCTGGTACATGCACTATATTGTAGTTAAATGGTGTCATCCTCATGCGGAATCTTTGGAGTCTGGTTGGGAGGTCTGATATAGGTTTGGATCCTAGTATGGATACGAGTGGTTTATGATCCGTACGTATGGTAAATACTTTTAGACCTTGGAGGTATAGTTTGAATCGTTCACAGGCCATAGTTGTTGCACACGCTTCTTTTTCTATCATTGCATACCTTTGTTGAGTAGGTGTGAATGAAGAAGACCAAAAATGAACTGGTTTCCATTCATCTCCATGTTTTTGTTCTAATACAGCTCCTATTCCCTGCTGGGATGCATCTGCTGAGACTCTGGTCTCCAATTGGGGGTCATAATGTGCTAACTGAGGGGCTGAGGTTAACAGCTTTTTGATTTTTTGGAATGCAGTAGAATGTTCATTATTCCATTCTCTCGAAGAGTCTTTCTTTAACAAGTCACGCAGAGGTTTTGTCACATCAGCTGTGTTTCCTAGAAATCTGAGGTGCTGATTGACTGCTCCCATGAAACTTCTCAATGCTGTTAAGTCTTTAGGTATGGGTAAGTCAAGTATTGCTTTTACCTTGTCTTGAAGGGGTTGCACTCCATTGGCTGTGACTTTATATCCCAGAAATGTGCATTCTGTTGTTCTGAAAATACACTTCTCATGATTCAAGGTTACTCCAGCATTGTGAAGAGCTTTTAATACTTCTCGCAGGTTTGTATCATGTTCTTCTACTGTTCTACCATAAACCAGGGTGTCATCAACATGGTTTACACAACCTTTTATGCCTGACAATATTACAGCCATTTTCCGCTGGAAAACTTCACTAGACGAGTTCATTCCCATGGGCATTCTATTAAATCTATACCTTCCAAATGGAGTAATGAAGGTTGTGAGGTCTTTACAGTCTTCAGTTAATTCTACTTGAAAATAGCTTTTCACTGCATCAATTTTGGAAAATGTTTTGGCTCCGGCTAGTTGTGCTAAACATTCCTCGACTGTTGGCTGAGGGTGAAATTCTCTCATCACTGCCTTGTTCAGCGCTGTGTAGTCAACCGTGATTCTTACCTTATCGGTGTTACCCTTCTCTACTACTGGTACCATAGGAGCGCACCACTCTGTAGCGTGTGAGACCGGTTCTATTACCTTCATGTCTTGGAGAGTCTTCAAAGTTTTCTCTACTTGAGGTCTGATAGGTATAGAGATGTGTCGTGGCATTGTAACTGCATAGGGTGTTGCATCTTTCTTCAACTGTATGTGGTACTTGCCTTCCATTACACCACGACCTTTGAACATTTCTTTATATTCATCTTCAGGGTGGGTGTTGTTAGAGATTTGCACCTGCATAATTTGTGCTCCCTCATGCCACTTTATTATGCCAAAAGCATCACATTCTGGTAGTCCAAGTAGTGGGGTATGTTGGTCTTCCAGTATATATATATCAGTAAGTTTTGTATTACCTTGCCAAGTCATCTGAACATTTTTGCATATTCCACGTCCTGGTAATACTATGCCACAGGGTCCCAAAAGTTTCTCTTGTACTTGTGTAGGCTTAGGTAGTTTCAGCTTGATCCTAAGTTCTGGGCTGATCACTGTCTCCGATGCTCCGGTGTCTATTTTAAACTTTATCTTCTGTCCATTGACTGCTATGCTTGCAAATTTAGGTTTGGAGCGTGCTATCTTCGGTGTAGTAACTGAATCGATGATCTTCACTTTCTCAATACTTCCAAAGAAGAAGTTTTCATCTGCTATCTCATTTACACTCTTAGATGTACTTTCTTTTTTTTCCACTTTCTTTTTCTTGCACACAGCCAACCAATGACCACGGACGCCGCATCCATTGCACGTAGACTTTGTTGCTTCACACTCAGAGAACTTGTGTTTTGGTTTACAACCACATTTTCTGCACATATCTGATGTTTGGCCTTGCTTGATAGGCTTTTTAAATTTATTTACTTGATGTACCTCTGGTGGAGGGTTAGGTAGAGTGGGGTTTAGTACTTCCATGTTAGCTTCAACCATCTCGGCGTGCCTCACTCTATTAATCACCATTTCTAGTTTAGGTTCCTCTTCAAGGTTTTGGATAGCCTTAGACAATTCTGTATTTCTCATGCCGGCCACGATTCTGTCTCGTATAAGTTCGTCTTCGAGCTGCCCAAATTCGCATTTCTTTGCTAAGCCATGTAGGTCAGTTATGAAGTCATCTATGCTTTCTAGCTCACTCTGTATTCTTTGATTGAAGCGTGCTCTGGCATACATTTTCGTCTTTCTTGCAGTGTAATAGGTGTCGAATTTAGTTTTGACGATATCGTAGGACTTTTTATCCGAGTCACTCAATTTCATAGAGGTTAGTATGTCATTTGCTTTGCTTCCCAATAAGTATAAGAAAGTGTTTACTTGTGTTTCGCTTGGCATATACCTGAGACGTGTCGTTTCCCTGTACTGCTCAAATCTGGTGATCCAGTTTGACCAGTCGGCGGCTTTGAAAGTAAATTGTTGAGGCGGTGGTGTGGACACTCCGGGTAGTAAAGATGCAATATCCATCTGAGTAGTAAGACCTGATGCTGGCTGGGACTGTTGTGTCAACTGCAATTGTAGTTGTTGTATGAGTACCATTTGTGCATCTACTTGGCTTTTTAACTCGTCCATGATGAAAAATTACACTTTTTTACGGATCGCACGCGCTGTCACCATGTATGATCGTTAGAAAAGATCGTTTATTATTCAAAGATTGCCACAGCTAATAAATACTCTAGATAGTTACACAACGTATAATTTATTAAAATCCGTTCATTCGTTTAGAAGTTACGAGGGAACAAAGAAACGGACATACATACATACATACATACAGGTCAAACACATAACCCTCCTTTTGGGCTTCGCCGCAGTCGGGTAAAAAACAAGGTGAACAGTTTTTTTAAACGTCAGCGTAGCAGGCCTGCTAATAGGACGTCATAGTAGAAAAAAGTAGTGCAGTTCAACTTCTGCCTTGCTTTATGAGCTGATGGTAAGCCCCCAGCGTACTTGTATGATAGAGGTCAGTGGTAACAACCCAGTGTTTTAAGATGCTCGGTGGGTGGTAACAACAACAACCCTCTTAGCCGTTGACAGAGAATAGCTCATTGGCACTTTTGGCAACATTTCTTATTGATTGTCTTTTTTTAGGTTCTTTAGAGTAGACACTTGGAGGTTATAGTTTGATTTATTCTTTAAAATAACAGTACATTTTTTATAAAACTCTTCAATAAAAAAATGAAGTTAGAAAAAACAAAACAAATTCTCATCAATATATTTTATTACTTTAGATAAAATTTAAAAATAGAACGGTCCTGAAAAGCATAGAACCAGACGAAGGAATTAATCAGACCCTTAAAAAACCTACGTGTCAAATAAAAAAATTGTGGTTGTCAAACTTCAGCGACGGCTTTTTGCAGTTCTCTGGAGACAAGTTGTTTTTATTGATATTCTTCCATTATATAAGCTCATTTTAAGAAATACTCGAATATGTCTTCATATAAAGTAAGTAAATTAAGGAAAACACATAACAAATACTTCATTGAAATTTAAAATGGTTTATTCTCAAGATTTTCAGTAGTAAACAAACCCGTTGTATGCATAAATTAATAAAATGTATTCGTTACGAGTTCCATCATAAAAGAAGATGTTTGTTTACCGCCAGTAAATGTACCAAATACCAAGATGGAGAATTAAAATTTTGTCTTGTTTCAATTTACAGCCCATTGATTCCAAAAGAGAGGAGTTTCGAAGATACCTTGAGCGAGCCGGAGTTATGGACGCTTTAACGAAAGTTCTTGTGAGCTTATATGAAGAACCAGATAAACCAGAAGATGCCCTAGAATATGTTCGTAAACATTTAGGAACTGATGGTGGAGATGATGAGCTGGAGGCTGCAAGAGCTCGCATCGCCGAATTGGAGGCGGAGAATGCGCTGCTCAAGGGCGAAGCAGCTCCAACGGAAGGATAAAATTTTGCTCATAATTATTATTACTAATTTACCTACATACATAAATGACTTGTTCAATTTAAAGATCTCTTAAAAATGATCTCAGATAAAAATATTCTTGTTAATTCTAGAGAAATATAACTTAGTGTTATGATTATTGTGAGAGTATTATTTTTGTTATATGTAAGTATATCTTATTTGGCAGTGCAAGAAGCACTATTAAATTTTTTGTTCTAGTTATTATCTGGCTGTTTTATTTAAATGAAAACACAACATTATATTATTTCTTACAAAGTCCTGTGTGGCTAGAGCTCCACTGTAATTAGACTGGATTTCAACAACCAGGTTCGTTAACTCATTTCCACACTCAGCTGGGTTATGTATTTTCATGTGAGTTACAAAAACTCATCTTAGTCTTTTAGTAAGGTGTTTCAGGATGTTGAGTTAGGCTGGTTTTAGAGTCGCGCTGACCGCACGCTGACCGTCGGCGCTGACAGCTTGAAACGTATGCACTTCTAGGAAGCGTTTTAGAATAACGCGTAGCTATCAGCGCGTGCGTTTCATACGTTTCGGCTGTCAGCGCCGACGGTGAGCGTGCGGTCAGCGCGACTCTAAAACCAGCCTTCGATTTAAAAGTAAAACAAAGTTTGAACAATTGTTTTTTCAATGTAAGTATAAACATAATTTCCTTTCTTTAGGAATCCGTGCCCAAAGGGTAAAAACAGGACCCTATTACTAAAACTCCGCTGTCCGTCTGTCTATCTGTCACCAGGCTGTATCTCATGAACTGTGATAGCTAGACAGTTGAAATTTTATAACAGCAAATACTAAAAACAGAACAAAATAAATCCCATACAACAAGCGTGTTTTTTTCGGCATTTTTGTTCTCTTTATAATTGTATTTTTTGAGCGTGAGATAATTAATTTGCGTTTCTCTTAAGTCGCTCTTTTCGCGTATTTGTTAATTTTACTCACATTAATCGTTAGTGGAAGCTTGTAATTGGCCATAGCTGACACACTGTTAGTTTTCCTAAAATGAATAAAATAAAATTCTGGGACTGACATAGCCTTGACAGTGTAGGGGGTATTAAAAGAATTTGTCAAAATTCAACCCCCTTGCTGCAACAGCTTTATTTTTAAATTACACAGGTTTTCACCACATTAAGAGATTAAATGAAACAAACATTTCTAATGTATAACTGATTTAAATATTAGTGTTATCCTTGGCTAAACATTTACAGTTGAAATATTTCATGATTTAAACAACGGTGCTGATGAGTTCGGTGTACTTCTTCACTTTGGTAGCAACACTCATATCAACATACTTGTCGCCAATAGATACAACCATACCACCCATCAGAGATGGATCAACTTTGGCTGTGAGCTGGAGAGTTTCATTGTTTTTCAGGAATTTCTGGAACACCACAATTTGTTTACAGAACTTGTGTACATAGGGTTTATTTATAAACAATGATTAAAGTTCATCAAAAAAGTATGGTTAAACAGTCGCTAATCACTACATAACTTTAAGCAATGTTTATGAGTAAAGGGGTAAAATTTATTTTTTATTATTTTTATCATTAACTTTTGATCCGTAAGAAGGATAAAAGATAAAGTTTCTCTTGTTGTGTTTCACCATCCATGGTATAAAACATGTATTCTACAATGTGTATACTGTTGACAATCGGTAAAGACGTTATATACATAACTTGTCAATACTGTGTACAAAATAGTTAAAAATACATGACTGAAACAACATCAATACATGTTTGTTATACGTATGTATTATACATATTTTTGACAAGTCCTATAATAGACATGTTGAAAACAAGTACCACAATTCGTGAAACATGGGGTTAGAATCTTTGTTTATTTGAAAATAACACCAACATTCAATGAGACAGTGGATATGAACAATCATCAATCTGGGGTCTATGACACACCTTTCAGTGGGTTTCACTCTATAAGAATGATTTTGTGACCTAGTGACTACTAAGTTTACTTTCTAAGTGTAAATTTCAGTCTGCTACTGATCCAGGTCTTGTATCTGTGAATGATGACTAACAAAGGCGATATGGCTAGAATGGGGCTGACAACCAAGATGATGACTAACAAAGATGTATGGAGAAGTCATGCTGCATCAACCCCTAATAAATTAGGCTAAGGCAAGGAGGATGATGATGACTGAAGCACATTACCTTGAGGGCAGCTTCCAAGTTCTGTCTCTGGGCCTGGTCAAGAGGCTTGGCAGTGACAACTTCACAAGTAACCTCACCACGGTGGGCAGCCATCATGGTCTTAAATGCATTGATAACATTCTCCAACTTGTTCAGGCGACCATTTTCAGCCATAAGACACAACAAGTTGCCTGTTGCGGCAGACAGTTTAATCTAAAAATATACAATATAACATAATTAAATTGACTGACACAACATAACAATAATAACACATTTGCTAGTTCAACTGAAACTACAATATTACTGGTTTACAACTATACTGAACTATTTCTAAATAATTGGGCAAAAGTTAATCAAAATAAGTACAGAATCATAATCAACGAAGAAATCATTCTAACATACATAATCATTTTCATAGATAGTTCACATTTCAAGTCACTGCATTTGCATTTTGCAGGCAAAGTTACCATTTATAAGTGACTTCTTCATTGGTCAATTACATCAGCCGAGTATGAAGACCTGTATTTGATTACCAAGGCATTATTTGGAGGAAATTCTTAGAACCTTTTAATTAGGATTATGCCAGTTACCCAGCCGCACTGGGCCTGCATGGTGGATTATGGCCCACTCCCTCTCATCTAGAGTAGGCCTGTGTCCCAGCTTTGGGAACATTATAGGCTGATTATACTATGCCAGTTACCTACGAATAAGCCTGTTCCTATTATAACAATGCATATAATGCCATATCAATGAACAGTGATATTTTCAGTGAGTTTTTTTAAGAACTAGAAATTAAGAAATAGTTAAGTTAAAGCCTTCTTATACAGTAATGTATTTTGCTGTAGCAATCCTTGTTATATCAACCTGCAATGTAAAATTATTATACCCTTTCAAAAAAAACTTTTTTATGACCACAAAATTTTAGACAAGTACTAATAATATTTTAAGTAGTATTAGATTGCTTTCCACAAAAGAAACTTTTCACAATTCAAACCTTCCAGCTTATCATTGGTCTAAGCAGGACTGTAATAGCATTTCTAATACATTATTCATTGAAAAATCAATATGAATTTAAAAATTTTATAGATAATGTGAACTTACTTGACTAGCAACATGCTTTAGACCTTCCACTTTCAGAGTCCTCTTAATTGTTGGGTTCACGATGAATTCCTTCAGCTTCGGATCAGTCTTGATTGACTGTTGGAACGAAGACAGATCTTTCTCAACTGCATCCAAGGTCTTGGTTTTGGTGGCAGCAGAATATAGAGCTGACGCATATCTGCCTTCCAGTCCAAAAACTTGTATGGGAGTTTTAACAAGCTGGCTAGAAGCAGCCGACGTGCTCAAGCAACGAACCTACAAAATATTACGTAACATCTTCAACTTCATACAAAAAAAAAAATCAATAATAAAGTTTATAAACAATCACCAGCATATTTCCCTTTGTGACCGACATGATGATATAGGGATGTAAGATTAATTTAGAACAGGTTTATAAAAACGGAAAGGGCAGCCAGCAGGATTCGATAGATCGTTTTTTACCGCAGCAGCTACCTGTCAAATGTCAAAATTGACATAATATTCTGTCTGGATTCCAGTGCAGGGTAGCCAGAAATGAAGAATTTAAAACTTTTATTATTGTACACATAGGTATAAAGGCTCTCCCCCACAGGCGCGTTATTATTGGTCGATAATATTATCGGATGCGTTATTATTGCGATATCTGTTTTCAGTACATTTTGTATTAGGAGAGCCACGAAGTTAGACACTATATAGATAACTAGCAGTGCCCTGCGGTTTCACCCGCATATGTGTTGATCCCGTGGGAATATCAAGATAAAAACTATCCTACGTCCTTTCCCGGGACTCAAACCATCTCTATACCAAATTTCATCTAAATCGGTTTAGCGGTTTAACCGTGAAGCGGTAACAGACAGACACGCTTTCGCATTTATAATATTAGTATGGATAACGATGCAATAGAAGTAGGACGCTTGCGTACCTACGTCGTGCGGTATACCGATATGAGTTCTTAAAATATTTTGTATTGGGACGCATACGATCTTACACACACCTGTGTTAATATCTTAGTGCGGGCGGGAGTAATAACGTGTTGCTGTAGTGTTGGTTACACGCACACTCTAAAAATATCGGATGATAAAAAAGCTGTGTGGCATGGAATCGGAACGCATTATCGCAATAACGCATACGATATTATTGAACGATAAAAACGCGCCTATATGTCGACAACCTCGCGAGCCAAGTCAAGATATTCAATTAAAAGCAACTACGATGAAGAAAATTTTGTTGATGTCCCTAATAATATCACTTATCTATTAATAAAACCACATTGCAAAAGTCTGACCGCCAACCCCCTCATCGGGGCCGTAAGATATATAACGATGAGGGGAGTTGGCGATCCACACCGCAGTGTACAGCGATTTGAAGTGGGGGCAATAACTTTCCAGTCGCCACCCGGTGGCAACTGGGAATTTTATTCCTGATTGTATCGTAAATGACATTTCGATAACTTGATCTGCCTTGCCCTCGACAGCAAACACCTGTCGGAAGAATAGCGGTCGTCTATTTGATTTAAACTGACCAAATTTTTGGGTTTTGGACTTGTGAACAGCATGTAGGAGACTCCTAGGATAACATTGATTGATGTTCGACACGGTACGGGAGCGTATCGAGTGGTTGCGAATAGCTATGCTGGTGGCAATCTGTGTGGGAGCGATTGGGAATATTCGGTTCGGTACTAGGCTGACTTGTCGCCGATACGTTTGGTAACTCTTATGCATCCATACACTTGCGCCAACTATCTACAAACGTTTATTGACATTTGATGCTTCAGCAAGCCTCATTTAATTATTTGTGCATGAAAATCGACACAAATCGACACCAACTGCCGATTTTGGCCACGCACCACAAGATTCTTGTACAGCTATACATACAAGCCGCGTCCCCACTAGGGCCGCGCGGCTCCCTGAGGCCGAGGCACGCGGCCGTGCTTCGTGTTTTCTTATAATGGGGACGCGTTTCAAATTGCAAACAATAGCAAAAGCCTCACGAGGCCGGGCCTAGCGAGGCTTTGAGAACGCGCGGCCCGCAGTGGGGTCGCGCCTTAAGCCGATAGGAACAAAACTAATACCTATACTAATAATACTGATAAGAGTATTTACCTGAAATCTCTGATTATCTGAATCATGAAAGCACAACATAATACGTAGGTATATAGACATTTGCTCAGTAGGTACACAAAAAAAAACCGGCCAAGTGAGTGTTGAGTTTTTCTCCCCATACATGTAACAGGTTACAAGCATCTTTCTACACTTATAATAATAATATCATTCGTTACGTATGGGGATGCTTAGCGGTGCACATATCATATTAAACCTTTCTTTTCATCGATATAGTGCAAATAGTCTCCATGCAAACTGGCTGTGTAACATCTGGACGAACGGACAACATTTTTTTGAGTATTTCCGTTTTTACCCGACTGCGTCAGAAGGAGGGTTATGTTTTTCGAGTGTATGTATGTATGTATGTATGTATGTATGTATGTATGTATGTATGTATGTATGTATGTATGTATATTTCTTTGGCACGCTCTGTAGCCTAAACGGCTTGATCGATTTCAGCTTGAGAGGTGCCGTTAGATTAGTCTGAATTGTGAGAGTGACACTGGGTATATCAAAATTAAAAAAAAAATTAAAATGGCCGATTTTTGGCGCAATGTTGTCTTCAAAAAATTTTTTTTTCTCAAAAACCTATCGAGTAGGGTATCAAAATAAAGGGTTTTAAAAGGTGATTACAAAAATATATACAACTTATACGGTTAAAAGTAATTCGAAGTGACAAATCATAAAAAACACGTACCAAGAACTAAATCGTCTACGAAATCTTTCACATTTATTTTGTAAACTAAAAAGCTGGAAATAAAAAAAAGTTATTTAAAAAAATAAAAAACCAGACTGCGGTAAAAAATTGAAAAGCTAAAAACAAGCCCATTTTAAATTAAATAAAAGTTGGAACCAGGCGGGACCCATATCATTTTTATTATATTTTCAGATTCAAATGGGTCCCGCCTGGTTCCAACTTTTATTTAATTTAAAATGGGCTTGTTTTTAGCTTTTCAAATTTTTACCGCAGTCTGGTTTTTTATTTTTTTAAATAACTTTTTTTTGACTTCGGAACCCAGCAAAAACAAGCAAAAATCAAATCACGGTATGTTTGGGAACGGCTGAATGACACAGTATCTAAAGCCGGTAAAGTAAATGCCAGTGGAAGGAATTTAAAAAAAGAGCACTACCGTACTACAAAATCTACAAATTGATTGATGTACAAATCACGCTCATTGATAAACTTAATTTTTATATAGTTTCGATTCAAGTTTACATCAACATTTTAAAACCGTTGAAATTAGTTTCCTGTTCGCATAATTAGATAAATAAAAGTAACCAAGGTGTAGAGTTTATGACAACAAAAAGGAATTAGGTAAATATGTCGCGCCAAGTGGACTCGAATATTACTAAATTACTTGATGGCCTAGGCCTAGATGGCGATGATAATACTATTTGTGATTTTACTATTTCTGATCAAAATTCTGTTGCCGAGTCTCAAGGCATTACACCTACCACTCCATCTAATTTCAAACCGGTACTGGGCAGCAACGTCACTTATGTCGTAGCTTGTGTGATCATTAATGAGTCAAATGAGGTATTGATGATGCAAGAGGCAAAAGAGAGTTGCGCAGGCAAGTGGTATCTACCGGCAGGACGCATGGAAAAGGGTGAGACTATAGTACAGGCTGCAGCCAGAGAGGTTCTTGAGGAAACAGGTCTTATATTATGTAATCCTACCACACTATTAGTTGTAGAGACTGCTGGTGGAATGTGGTACAGATTTGTTTTGACTGGTGAAGTTAAAGGTGGTGAATTAAAAACACCTGCTAGAGCAGACAAAGAATCATTGCAAGCAAAGTGGATCTCTAATCTTCAAGAAATCTCATTGAGATCTAATGACATTTTGCATCTTATTGAGAAAGCCCAGTTATACAGTAATAGAAATCCGGATAGTCAATGGCACAAAGATATCCTACCAGCCCCCATTCATCATATCAAAGATTTATTGAGATTGGTTGTAGTTATAAAAAAGAGGAGTACAAACAAGTTGCATGTGCTATTAAGTGAGAAAACAGCAATTCATTTTCCAACATGTGAGATAAATCCTGGGAAAAGCATTCATTCAACATTGAGGAGGTTTATGGTGGAAATGTTTGGAGCTGATGTGGGTCAACACCGACCATTGGGATTACTAAACTTGGAACATGACCCCGTTGCTGATGGCTGCTGTCTTACTTTACTCGTAGCTTTTAGGGCTCCGCTTGAAGAAGTACCTCTTATAGGCAAGTGTGTCTGGCAAGAAGTATCCCATGAGCTTGACAAAACCTTGTTGACAATCATTACTACAAAAAATTCTTTAGTAGAACTACATGTTGTTCGTTAATATTACTGACACTGTTAACCTCTTTGGGGGAAGCTGGTACAAATTTGTACCGCTTTAGGTACACATGTGTACCAGCTCGTCCTAATGAAAGTGTTTACAATCATCACTAGGTTTATCTTTCATGAGAACTGGTAAAATGCTAACTGATGTTGATTGTTTCTCTGTACTCATGACATCTACTTATTATGTTTATTATGAAGAATTATCACTATTGTATCAACTGTTATTATAAATTTAGAGATTTATCCGTCCAATAATGTAGCCTTTTAGTTATTATGTACCTAGGTTAAATCTACAAGTTTGCTAGATCTGTTCTGATCTGATCTATGTATTATTTTTTAGTTACACACAAAATTCAATTGGGCAGGGCATCACCTGATATAATTGAGTTTATACAATAAATATAATCATTTCTATGTCCATAAGTTAGTTTGTTTAAGTAACTTCCAAACATAACACTATTTTAATCCAATATTCTAATCAATTAGGGAATGATAAGTAATTAATTTTTTGTCATTGGCAACTATGGTATTCTCTCAGTATTTTTTTGTATATTTTTTTAACAACAGTGGCATTCCATGGTTTTATTAACATAGTATTATTTAAAATATGTACCTCTCTTTTACTAGAAGTATAAAAGTTAAAATATAATTTTGTCTGATAGTACGTGTAATTGGGTAAAAGGACTGTTTGGCCAAGATTAACTATAAATGCAATAATTAATATAATTGACATACATAGATGACTGTCAAATAATTTGTAAATATTTAATTCTCATAAAAAATAGCATGAATTTGCTCACAAAGTAAATTGTGAATTTCTGAGTAGGTATAGTGTATTTTTATATGTATAATAACTGAATTGTTATAATTTTATTATGTCATGTTAGTTATTATAATAAAATTGTTTTTAACCAGTGACCAAATAGAACTATTATCCAATATAATTTTGACAAAGATGTTAATCATAAAATATTTAGAGGGCTTTAATACCTTTATTTTACGTCTACATTATGTAGCCAGCTATTCTTTATTGTATTAAGTAAATGTTATTATTTTTTGTTATTTTTATAATAATGCTAATAATCTTGCTTCAATTGTTTATTACTAATTTAATAAAAGTTTATTGCAATAATTTTTTTTTGCTTATCATTAAATCTCAATACCTGTCTTGCATAACAGTAAAGGACAATAAAACATTTTATGTATTTGATGATTTATTTAAAGCGATACAAAAAAACATTGCATTGACTAGAACAATCGAATAATATGTAACCTAATTATATTTTAATAAGTCTAAAATCTGGAAATGCAATAGATAACATTAATTGCAAATACTACGGTTGAAATGTCCCAATTTAGCTTGCATATACATAGCGCCATATGTAATACCTGGTCCAAACAATTAATACCGTATACGGTATTCATTACGATAACAGAAGTATCTTTCTCATTACCTATTTTCCAAACCATCCGATGATGGTTTTGATAACATTTTAGACAGGTTTACTAAGAAACTGTATTTAATCTATTAACTAACTAAAATAATATAGAAGTTGTTACCTACATTACAGTAAGGCACTGTTCACGCTGTGTCGTAATAGTAGTAGTAGATTTTTATTTTTTATCGTTGTGCCCCTGTTATTTCATACTGCACTCACTGGGGCGTAAGACTGTTCGCAAATCGCACTGATATCGACAGCTAATCTCCGTGGTATATCTGAACAGCTTGAGTTAGTTATATGTGTACCTGAACTAGACACGACCCGGAAGAATTAAGGTACTGACAGACGTGCTCATTACTAGCATGCTCAAACCAATCGGAGCACGCGAAACTCACGTGACTTTGATTTTCGCGTGCTCCTATTGGTTTGAGCATGCTAGTAATGAGCATGTGTGTCAGTACCTTTAAACTGGATGATTATCTGCCGTTACGTTACAACAAAGCGGGAACTATGCCTCACCCTGTGTCCTAATCGAAAGCGACTGTCTGTACCTACTCGCGCGATCAATCAACCAATCAAGTCGCGTTTGTACGTCTGAATTCATATAAACGATCGCGTATTCGCGCGACTATCGCTTTCGGTTATTAAAACGTACCTAATAACATATTTTGTCAATGGTATAAGATCACAATTTAATGTTATTTTAGTCGTTTTAAAGGGGACTTTCGAAGTGGCTTCTAAAACCTTGTAGAATATGGTCCATTTAAATAATATGGTGGTGATCATCATCGTGTTTATGATGTACATTTTTGTGCAACAGCTTACCTACTTAAACTAGCCATACAGGGGTAACAGTTTGAGGGTACCTATTTAAAACACAATTTGGGCATAAACTTACCCCTAGTAAAGATAAATGCCAAAGTTATTCGGTCTGAATAGGTGGAGAATACATACCTGCGCTAGAGCGCGGCTCATTTTCTTACCTAAACTTTGTTTTTTGTCTGAAATCATTGTCTACTGAGAAATAATCTACGATTATATTTTGAGTGTAACTTGGGGTTTATCTCAAATGCTCTTTAGTATTTCTTGATCCACTATCTGTAGACTATAGAGTTAGCACTTAGTAGGTACCTATCCTAAGTTTTCTCAATCTATTGCACAAGTCCGGCTCGCACTTGGCTGGTTTTTCTGATCTTACTAGCTTTTCTAGTAGAAAGTGCATTTGGCAATCCTAAGCATAAGTACGTGGAAACTTAACTTTAGGAATTACTAATAGAGGAAAATAGGATTTCTATAGTGCTGCAACATAATTGCGTAACACACTATCAATCACAATCTCAATCATTTTGAAGGATATTGCTAATCCATTGCTTCATAATATTATGTACGAAACACTTGTCTGCTCAACAACATAACGCAATGAATGTTGTTGAACTGTCAAAATGAAAGCCATTCGTACTGTTAATGTGTTGAAACAATTATTTCCATAATAATATATTACTATTTTGATCTTTTAACACCAGTAGCCGCCGTAGCCCCATGTCATACGTCCCCAGTCAACCGCACTTATATGGTAAAACTTTTAACATTTACAGCGCCTGTGGTCATCAGGCTTTGTTTCACCAACTTACTACTGACTTGGTGCTTAACATAGGTAGGTAGAGAACGACTGCAGAGATACCAATAGTGTTTTATTGTAAAGCCCATTGACTTATAGGAATATAAATTCGCCATGTCCATTTCTTGAATGTCATCAAGACAACATCCGTTCCCAAAAAAGAGTAATACAAGAACTCAAATCATCATCATCTGGCTAGCCTTTTCCCAACTATGTTGGGGTCGGCTTCCGAGTCTAACCATAGCGGCTGAATATCAGTATTTTACATGGAGCGACTGCCTATCGGACCTCCACAACCCAGTTAGGTACCGGGTAGCGATACCCCTTGGTAAGACTTTCGGGGTTCTGACTACCCGTAACGACTCAAAGATTTAAGTGCTTTCCGAGGTATGAAGGGGTCTTGGTGTGTAATGGATGACGGACGGACCGACCTCGGCAACCGTTGCTTACCCTTATAGATCGATCCGTCCGGCGTACAGTTATAATCAGTGATCGGAATAGGCAGACTATATTTACATAAACTTCGAAGAACAGAGACAGAAAGTGGAAACTTCCTTACATTTTTTTTTTCCTGGAATTCGGGAAAAATCTTAAATAAGTTGAAAATGAGCTTTATTTAAGATGTGTAAAGGCTATTTTTAACTAAACTTGCAATTAACAAATCTTAGGAATTTTCACTAAACTTGCTCGACATGAGCTCCATTTTCTTGGATGCACAAATTTATTCTTTTAAGGAATTCATTTTGAGTAACTTTTAGTAGCGTGTAATGTTGGATTTTTGGTAAATTTGATTATTTACATATCTCCATTAAAAAATCTAAAGGGGTGAGATCTGGAGATCTCGCAGGTCATCTGATTGTGCCGAGATTTGATCGATTGGTGCCATAAAAGTACAGGATGCTACTTTTCAAATTTTAGTCGGTTCGATTCCCGGGTGTGGCAAGCGTATGTTCAAAAATCTTTAAATGCAGTTTTGTTTCTTTTTAAAAATAAAGGAATGTTTCGTTTGAGTATAATTTTCTGTCTTCAGTAGGTATTTAGAGTACTTTCTCTCCAGGTACGCTTCGAAAATTCCACCCTGTATACAAGATAAAAAAAACCGGCCATGTGCGTGTCGCACATAGTGAAGGCTTCCGCAGTGAGGATTTATAATAAGAAAATACTTAATAATAAGTTTATTATTCACAGTAGTTCTCGAAAAAACTATGAAAAGCAAAATTATGTCTGAGGTTGTATTCGAAAACATCCCAGAGCTCACAAAATACCCCTAAATATTTTTTCGTATTTTCTCTACACCATTGTTTAGCAGTGCACAGAATACACCTTCTTTCCAATTTTCGTCTAGTTCTAATAATCTCCGAGTAAAATGGCTGTCTGACTTCCGGAAGGACATGACAATAATTATTACCTATAAGGGTTCCGTTTTAGCGATTTGGCTTCGGAACTCTAACAACGGTTGAAAGTATATATTTTTATTACTTTGGAACTGTGCAGTTTTCGAAGTGTGTTCTAGATCTCTACCTACCTTTGATAGTTTCAGACTTGTCCACCTCAACGGATAATGTATAATGTTGATAAGGTCTTGCTAAAATAAAAATATTTCACACTTAATTTAGGAATAAAGTAGATTAATTTTACAATTTGGGATTTATACTTAGATATTTCTTTGTTACAGCGCGGCAGATTAATTATGCAAAATAGACCTTATTTACCTTGCAATTAAGTCGTTTTCAATGCGCAGACATGAACAAAACTTCATGTACCTATTTGCAGTCATTTAACGCCAATCTGCAGGCTTACTCCACCTCTACCAAAATTCATTGATTCAAATCAAATTTTATTTGATTCAAATTCGAAGACAATAAAGAAACGAGCTGGGAATACAGCTGTTTAACGTAAACGTCTGATGAAACCCTTTATGTGATGACATGTGATATTATTTCCTGCTTAATACTGTTATCTCAAACCGTAATTTTACATTATACAGATTAATATAATAAATATTCTAAATGCGAAAATTCTAAATTCAAAGACCTTATAGCTACCTTATCGCCTTCTTTAGCAATAGTTGCAAGCTAAATTGCTGGAACACTGATAAAAATGTGGGATCCTGCCGTTTTGCCATAATTTCACAACCCAAACAAATTAATACCAATGCAATATTTGGAATGATTTTAGTACGCATATTTTCATTTGGTAAAACTTTTACTTGGCAGAATATTATCAAGGATAATGTCATTTAGGCATTTGGTCTTTAATCAAATGATTTATTACAGCAAACAATCTTTAGACAATAAACATTTAGTCAAATGATTTGTTATGAAAAAAATATACTTAAGTATAGAATTTTTTTTTTAAGAATTACATGGTTTTACTTAGGTACTTTTTTAATTACATTGCATGGTTGCGGTCGGTCGATAGGCGACGTAGGAATGCAAGAGCGAGCGAAGGGCACCACGTGGTTCGGTTTTGTTGGGTTACTTTAAACCCTTTTCACAGCAATAGGAGCCCCGCCAAGCGGGGCTCCGTCGACATTGGATGCAAGAGCGAGCGAATGACAATACAAATACCTTTACCTCATATCATATTAAACAGGGCCAATTGAAATCTTAGGCAGACAGAAATGGGGGCCCCGACGGTACTAAATATTTGGCTTATTTAATTTTGCGTAAAATATGTTATATAATATGAACAACTGAATTTGGCTAAATTAAAATTGGTAAAAGTACTAGTTGGTAAGCAAGTTATTGTTTAAACGTTCAGTTGCCAAACATTAGGTTTGCGTTACAATTTTTTGTGAAAAGTTTATTTGCTAAGTAATGATTTGGCAAATGAAATTATGCGGAAAATTGTTTGGAAAGTGATAATTTGGCAATTTCTTTTCGATGAAACAAGAGAGACCCCAAAAAAGTATTGCGCCACTTTAAAGGTAGGTACCATAGTGTTTAAATCAAGAAACCACCTGAGGATATAAATAAAATAAATTAATAATATGCAATGCAAAATACCTAAGGTCCTAAATTAGTAAAAAGTTTTTTTCATACACAATTTTAGTCAATTTTAACGTAGCCATATTTGCAAATAAAGTAATTCTTTTTTACTGTGTTTATTATAGTTCAAAGCATAAAATGGGATAAACATCTTCAAATTAATAGACATTTTTAGTCTACAGATTTGCATAAGTGTGATAAAAAACTTTAGGTAGGGCAGATAACCAATTAATCCAACTATACTTGTTAAAGCGACTGAAATAGGTAGTAGTCTGTCTAAGAAATCCTAGTGTAGCTAGTCCTAGTTGGTCGGTCAGTCTAGTTTACGAGATGCAGGCAATTTCAAGACTGGATTTTGCCTGGGACTGTCCTTTAATTGTGCTAAGTATATGATTATCTTTTAAATGACTATATAATTTATATGACTACACAAATTAATCAATGACTTTAATTTTTAACATTTCACTCATAATTTTATTCTCAGTTTTCATGGTAAGCTCGTAAGTGCTTTACAACTTTTGACAACAATTCCTGGAATTTAAACTTTACCAAGGCTGAAACTACTGTCACATAGATAAATAATAGTCAAAATAAACGTATCGTTTTTGACGTGTAAGTGACATTCAACCATGAAGTGATAAAGCAATTACGAGGTCGACTATACTAACCTATCATATTCAGCCATTACAACCTGTATGACTAGGGTTTTGCGAAATTTAAACCCACACATATATTTTGTTTCTTTTAAGAGAGCTAACAGTCATTTAGTTACAATCAATTATACAATTCCGCATAAATACATATATGTATGAAATAAATAAAAAAGATTTTATTTCTAACAGCAGAAACAATTTCTATACAATAACGGCAAAACTATTTCCTAATAACAGCATTATTAAACAAAATCACAATTCTTATTATGAGTAACTTGGACAAAGCCTCGTCATGTATAATGGATAAATACAATGAGAGTATAATGTACCTAGGCACTGTGCATATGAAGCAGGTCTACATACCATTGATATATAACTAGCCCTCAAGTTGTATTCCTTGTATCCACGAGCTCAGATCAGCTGATGCGGGACAGTCTAGGAAGTTTTGTTCAGGTTCTTCCGAGTCTAGCAAGCGCCGCGCTGCCGCCTGACCTGATAGGTAGGCCCCGTGCGCGGTGGAGTAGAAGTTGCTGTGGGTGTGCTCTCCAGCAAAGAGCAAGACAGGCTGAAATGATATAACAAAAATATAATCAGTATGGTTTGTTAACAAACAACGCTAGATGCATCATGGCGATGGAATAGATGAAAAATGGATATAGGGGATTTTTAGATTCCGTGATTAGAATATTATAATGTTTCTAGGTGACTTTTTCAATGTCAGTGTTTTTTTCGATATGGAATCTTCCAGTCACAACCGCAGTGATTATTTTTATTTTTTATAGTTTTTTCGACAAATACAGCCTTATGTTTCGCTCGAATAATAAGATGATAGATTAAATAAACATGGTTAACAAATTCTTCTACCTATATGTTGATTCTACCTTTTAACTAAACATTAACCAGTTAAATGCCTTACAGAAACAATTAAAAAGCCATTGTGTCTCGCGTGGATCCACGTTTCGGCATACAAAGGTTTAATCATTCACACACATGAAATAAAAGGATTGGAAATCGCCTTCAGGATACTGACCAATTAGACACTTAGTTCTTATGAGCGTTTACGCTGTACGACATTTCATACAAACTTTCAAGCCCTTATTTTCCGAAATGAGTGAACCGATTTTAATGAAACTTCGTACGCATTAGCAGAATACAAAGGTCTAAAAAGTTTGTAGAAAACATTTTCGAAAAATAGTGTTACAGCCAAATTAGACTGATTTTAAATTTTCCATAGAAACAGATATTTCCAGTTATCTTTTTTTAAATAAGACATTTCGAAAATGTTCTCTACTAACTTTTTAGACCTTTGTATCCTGCTTATACGTATGAAGTTTCATTAAAATCGGTTCATTAGTTTCGAAAAATAAGAGCTTGAAAGTTTGTATGAAATGCCTTACGGCGTAAACGCTCTTATGCATAGTTTTAATTGCCTAATTAATGTATTAGTAATAAGTGTTGTTTAGTAAACTCTGCAATTAAATATGTACTTTGCATAAAGCAATATAAAGTCACATCCTGGTTTATGCAATTTTGCAGATCCTGCTTAGAAAAATATTTTTTTCTAGTAACATTATATATGAAGACTGTATGTTTTTCTTCCTACTTAGAATTGAATCATGGTGTAGAACAGTCATTGGAATTATCAATGACAAAACTTAAAGCCTTCTTCCATCCCATATTTGGTTTATCTAATAGGAATAAGGGGGTCTTTCATGACTATGCATATTTTACATTTAACATATTTTATTACCTGATAGGAGTACTACAAGTAGAATATAAAATAAGATAATTCTCAATAGGTACTTTATTACATATTAGATTTCAAATTTTCAGCCAAGCTATACATTTTTTGGGGATTCAAGACTACATTAACTAGAAGAATATAATATTGTTTATACTATAAATCAGTGACAGATCTACCATTTTGCTCATGACTGGCTTTTTCTCTAGAAAAACAAAAGTCAGGCTTGGATCATAGTTGTCAACATCAGCTCTGGGTAGTGAGCATGTATTACTGAGTGACCAGGAAAGCATTAAAGGCATATTGAAGTTCCCATGCTGAGCCAATAAATTTGTTACAGTAAATATTACCTTTTTATCATGTACATTTCTGAATAAGGGCTGAGCTAAACTTTCAATATCACTTTGACTAGCTCCCACCCCTATAGCAGTGTATGATCCTCTTGTAAATGGCTGCTTTTTCCAACTTGTGCTGAAAAGTAACAATGTTTATATCAACCAAACAACAAAATATGTGGTTATCATATTTTATTGAGTACTAGGCTCTCCCCGCGACTTCGTCCGTGTGAAATTTTACCCTCCCATTCACTCATTTACCCTCTTAGGGGTACCTACTCTTCTCAAAAAACACACCTTCCAAATTTCTTGTCTCTAGGAGCAGAGGTTTAGTCTGTGCGTTGATATATCAGACAGTTAGGACTTTGATTTTTTTATATAAATAGATAATAATAATAACTAGCCTAGCCTTTTCCCAACTAAGTTGGGGTCGGCTTCCTGTCTAACCAGGTGCAATGATTATCAATATTTTACAAGGAGTGACTGCCTGTCTGAATCATTTCATTCATCATCATTCTCCTGCCCTTATCCCAATTTATTTAAGGTTGGTGCAACATGTCTGAATATTTAGATAAAAGTAACAAAACACTTACCAAACACATTTCTGAGGCTCGGGAACAAATGGATCATTCAAGAATTTTCTTAGTATCTTTGTGCAAGTAGTTGATATTTCCTCATTTGATAGTGTTTCCATATAATCAGCCTCTTTCCCTGACAGCCACCCTAATAACAGAGTTTCTGATACTTTGCTAAATGAGTATATTTTCTTATACCATGAGTCTGTTATATCTTCAGGAGTAGAAGAATTCTCCCATAACAACATGATCTCTGTGATCTCTGGATTTAAAAATGGTCTATCATATTCTAAGAAAATTTTATCTACTGTACTAAATAATAATCTTTCAAGGGATTCCATTTTGTATTGCGGCAAAGAGGGTTCAAACAAGTTCGAAGCATTATCTTTTAAAACACCCAGAGGAATTGTACATATCACATGGTGAGCGTAGTAAGACTGCCCATTTTCACATACTACTTCAACATGGTTAGGGAACTTTTTCTTTGGTTTCCGAGTAACATCTGTTAATGAGGTACCTTCACCAGGATTCACTGTTTTGTCAGAAGGTGTTTTGGAAACATCTTCAATCACTGTTTGATCAGAATCTTCAGACTCTTCACCCACATCTTCTAAGGTCCGTTGTGAACTATGATCACGTGAGTCCCAAATAATTTTTTTCACAGCATGATCTTTTAGTATTTTATCAGGGGCAATATTTTTGGTGAGTGGTTCCAATATTGAGCTGTAGCCTGTTGGTATCATGATATTTCCCCCTTGTAGCTCAGTGTAGCTACCTAACTCAAGGAGATCTATCTCATCCATACTGTTACATCCAGATATACATGTTTCTCTTTTGAGTAAGCAGTCAAATATTAATCTTCGTAATTTCTTTTCTTCTGAAGACGGTAAACGTTCCAGATATATAGTAGCTTCTAAATTGATGTGTTCACCAACACTATGGATGTCAGGAGGGGGTAAATACTGACACAGGAAATATTCCTCGCAACGTCTCAGAAAACACACGTAAGCTTCATGAATCTCGTGAAGTACTCCGAAGGGTACCTGCTTCCCGTCCTCTGTTGCTGCTATAACCTTATGCGGCTTAGGTATGTTTATGATATTTACAAGACTGTTGGCCATTGCTATTTCGAAAATTGGATTACCTAATACTCCGTGAATCCAATTGGCTCCCAGCTCAACATTCTGATTTTTCATTGGTATTGAAATTATACGACCACCGATACGTTTTCTAGCTTCTAAAATTACAAAGTCCTGCATGCCATTTTTGAGAAGATAATTGGCGGCAGATAATCCAGCCATGCCGGCGCCAATAATTAAGATATTACACTTAGTTGTATCACATTTTTTACTAGAATTTATGTTTTCGTCGCCCATAATATTGAAAATTGAATAATACTTGTATTATTTTGTCAGTATTGTCACTGCACTTTTGACGTTCAGCTGGTTACGACATCTTTGTCCTTCACGGAAAAAAAAAGTTTTTAAAGTTTGTGGTAAATTGTATGGGTTTGAAACGGTGGTTTCAACCTAAGTTTAAAACGGTGTAGACAGTGGTTTGAAACCAAATTTCGTCGTATTTGGTTTCATACCACTGTCTACATTGTTTTAAACTTGGTTTGAAACCACCGTTTCAAACCGTGTATATCGTGCTTAACTTACGTTTTACCCTTTATAATAGTACTCTATGGTTTTACCAGGCATGACGTGACCTACGTGTTTTTATAAATTCGATCCTAATAATATTATAAATTCGAAAGTAACTCTGTCTGTATGTTACCTTTTGACGCTTAGGCGTCGTAAATTTGGCAGAGAGCATAGTTACTTTACTCTTTGGCAGAGAGATAGATTGCATCTCGGGGAAGGACATAGGATAGTTTTTATCCCGATATCAGGGGGGGGGGGCAAAACTTAGGGCGCTTTCAATTTAGACGTTTCGTGCCGGACCGCTGCGGTGCCGAAGCGGTGCGTTTGTCGTATTGCGCACGGACGGTCGTTTGTTTTCATACAAAGCGGTCCGGCACGAAACGTCTAAATTGAAAGCGCCCTTTAACCATTGACATATAAAAAGTATGGACTGGAAATACCTACAAAAAAAGGGTGCATACCTACAACTCGTTTTGTCGCATAAAATGGCTGCCACTGCTAGGGTTGTACCAATCAAGGAACATAGGTGTTACTATTATCGAGTATCGATACTAATAATATGAGTCTTACTAGTTATCACGTTTGGATAATAACTTACTAAATTAAAGTCCGTTGTAATTACGGTTGCCAACCATACTTTATAATAACGTATCCTACTTTATTTTCGGTAAATATACTTTACAGTTTTGCATAAAAATAAAGTGTGCGAAAATACTTTATTTATAATCTTTTGTGATGCGTAAAACGAAAGACTCATGGTTAATTACTGAACTATTTATCGATAGGTACATACAAGTCAAAAAAGAAAATCTTTTATTAGAGTTAGAATTTTCGGAGAAAAATATTATAGTTATGCTTAAGACAAACAAGTTGTGAAGACAAATGGCAATATAATAAGATACCTACTTATAAATGCATCTGATAGCGTAAGTACCAAATGTAACAACTCTCTGTTACCGTCACTTCAGCTTTCACTGAGTTTTTTCGGTAATAAATCTGCAGTGGCGAGAAGAGAGAAACAGATAGTCCATAAATTTAATAAAAAACGAGTTATTTATTTATTAAAATCAGTACCAGAAACATTTTGAATACATTCTAAAAATTGTGGAGTTTCTTGCCAGTTCTTCCCCATAGGAAACAACCAATTGGAACCGTGCACCTAGCTTCTGACGTTTCCTAAATGTCCATGTAGGTTTATGTGAAATAAAATATTTTAATTTCGGTGCTGTGAACCAGAGGCCGGACCTGGCAAGATCACTCGGACCGAATAGGACACAGAATTACTTATGTTCACATCGCAGAATATGCCGATGACGTTTCATCGGAGAAAACTATTACGGCAACGGTACAACCCTATTCCATTTGACATGTTATTGTAAACAAACAAATGAATTAACAAAATATACTAAAATGGTCTATTATACGGAAATGAACCCAAATATCAATACTTTAGCCATAAATTCATGATCGCGTTACAAATGTATCATCGAATGTGTATTATTAAATGTATTATTGCATGAAAACCGGCTACTAACCTGTGCAAAGACATTAGAAGGTTTATTTTCATTCTTTCTTGCACCACACTTCACAATACAACACACAGACATGTTGAATTGTTGTTTTCCAACATTTGCATGCAGTTTTAAAAGGTAAAATCCTTGTAATTTTCTCGCAAATCTCAATAATACAAAAAGTAAACAACCATTTGACAGCAAAACTACCACGAAACTTGTCGCAAAAGATGGCTGCTACGGCACCTTACCTACAACTGTACTACGTCACGTCAAAATGTTGCCAAAATAAACAACAACTTAAAATATTGTTGTCTCTTTTATCAAATACGATTACCTTATTAGAAAGAACGAGACAAAACGATATTTCGTATTCTGAATCATATTTCACTCATATTTGTATAAGCAAATGTATGTATAGAATAACGCGGCCTCTCCATGTTTTTCCTATCTCAATGCCTTTAACACTGTGTTCATTTCCACAGACGACAGCGACATCTGGAGTTTGGTGGGTTAAAAAAACTTGGCAGCCATCTTGTCTTGTTTGTCAAACAAACGTCATTGTCGCCGGCCATCCAGTGTTACCAACTTAGAGAATTTTCCACTAACATTGGCGGTTTCGACTACTTTCGACCCCTCTTTTAGTGGCGAAATATTGCTTTTAGTGGCTGGTGGTTTTTCTAGTGATTTAGTAGAATTCAGTTTCAATTACTGAAAATACTATCACTCAACCACTAAGCCACTCAAACGTTACGAAATATATTATTTTTACTTCATTTAATTTTCAGAAGTATTTACTTTTACTGTGTAGGTAAATTCTAATAAAAATTCTATAACAAATCAGTACCTACCCAAGAATCATATAAATGTGAAACCGATGATGATGCAGACAAAAATTGCCTCTATAGTTACTTTACTCTTTGCCCGATATTCCCACGGAATGGACACTTATTCGGGTGAAACCGCGGGGCGCAGCTAGTAATATATGTATACATATATACTTACCTACCTGTGTAAGTCTGATGTAAAGGTATAAACAGACTGGGTCGATCGTTGACGACCATAAATTATGATATTAGTTACTTTACTCTTTGATGATATTGAAAACTGATTGCCTCGAAACTTAAACGGTACCAAATCTGAAATCGATCTATGATCGATCGATGAACGTGAACCACTGACCGATCATCATTAAACGTGGGTTATCTTTACCAGTAAATTCTACACCTTAGATGGACTTCGATTGAAAACAGTTTATTGTACTTATATGTACGGCATAAACCCGAACGAACAAGCGATGTCAACCATATATTATGATGATCAACTCGCGAAGTAAATCGATCGAAGCAAGTTGGAACGTAAATTGGTCGAAGCAGGACGAAGTCTATTTTTGGCAGTCGAGATGCACCCTTTTTTACCCGACTGCGTCAGAAGGAGGGTTATGTTTTTCGAGTGTATGTATGTATGTATGTATATTTCTTTGGCACGCTCTGTAGCCTAAACGGCTTGATCGATTTCAGCTTGAGAGGTGCCGTTAGATTCGTCTTAATTGTGAGAGTGACACTGGGTATATCAAAATTGAAAAAAAATTAAAATGGCCGATTTTTGGCGCAAAATGTCCTTAAAAAAAATTTTTTGTTTCTCGAAACCTATCGAGTGGGGTATCAAAATAAAGGGTTTTAAAAGGTGATTACAAAAATATATATAACTTATATGGTTAAAAGTAATTCGAAGTGACAAATAGTAAAAAACACGTACCAAGAACTAAATCGTTTGCGAAATCTTTCACATTTGTAAACTAAAAAGCTGGAAATAAAAAAAATAATTTAAAAAATAAAAAAACCCGACTGCGAAACTGAAAAGCTACAAACAAGCCCATTTTAAATTAAATAAAAGTTGGAAGCAGGCGGGACCCATACCATTTTTATTATATTTTCAAATTCAAATGGGTCCCGCCTGCTTCCAACTTTTATTTAATTTAAAATGGGCTTGTTTGTAGCTTTTCAGTTTCGCAGTCGGGTTTTTTTATTTTTTAAATTACTTTTTTTTTCTAAATCCGATTTTACACCACCACAGACTGTTGATTATTGCATTGCAACTGTTTGATACGCCTTTGTACTGAATCGCACACCAATCAATATTACCAAAAGAGTCCTCTAAAGGCTGTGAACAAATCCAAAACCCGAAAATTAATGCAAATTGATACACTTACTATAACCACCAATCTCGAAGAAACTTTAGAGGTTTTTTTCTCAGCACAGGCTGTTGTTTTACGCACTTTTGGGTTTTCAAATATACTTACACTAAAACTTTTAGGTAGAGTAGATATTACAGTAGGTACTCTACCCAAAAAAAAAATACTACTACACAAAAGCACCGGGTGTTAAAGTACAGTGGTTCCCGCTTTCTTTTGCAGGGTGGGCAGAGAGGATGGAGTAATTATAAAGATGTATCCCACCAAAGGCGCCAAAAACATTTTCGTGTAAAATGTTCCCAAGCCGAGACCATTTTGCTCCCACTGTCAAAAAGATAAGATCTCGTGTAGAGCCAAGCTTCTAACTCTGCACGCCCTCAACACAACTCAAAGTCATCAACACAACTCTCTAAGACCAAGTAATCCTACTGAATGACTATTTCATGAAATCTTGATATTTTAGGATTATACTAACTTAACAAGTTGTGTTACTGATTCTAATGATTATAATTACGTAAATACATATTTGTTACGGTCGCGAATCATATTTTAATCAACGTACATACAACTTAATACTGACCAGGAAATTGCAAAACGTAAGAAAATTTGAATTTCGCGGGGTACCTTAGTGCTTCCCCGGTTAAAATCTATTAAAGTTTGGCAGATTGTAGTTGCTTCATGTACTGGAGTCTGTACTTATGCCAGAAACACGCGCAGCGACTTTAGTTGACTTTTTACAAAATCACACAAATTTTGGCATCGCTAGTGACAAATCAGCGAGTTAAGCACGATATACACGGTTTAAAACGGTGGTTTCAAACCTAAGCTTAAAACAGTGTAGACAGTGGTTTGAAACCAAATTTCGTATGACCCTTAAACGTCCTTGGTAGAAAGGCCTGCGTTGCAAACCAGTGGCAGAAGCGTTGGTTTAAAACTTGTTTGAAACCGTATGGCTGCTTGTTCAAAACCGCGCGAACTACAGTCGCGCTTGCTGCGTTGCAAACCAGTGGCAGAAGCGTTGGTTTAAAACTTGTTTGAACCCGTATGGCTGCTTGTTTAGAACCGCGCGAATTACAGTCGTGCTTGTGCAGGTGCACCTGCACAAGCGCGAGCGTGCAGGTACTAGTGCAGGTGCAGGTCCTAGGTGGCGAGCGCAGACGCACACGTTGCGTCGCTCTGTGTTTAATATGGCGAACGAACATCACGAAGTCATAAGGGAATTTATAGAATTATACAGAGACTTGCCCTGTCTCTGGGATTTAACATGTGAGACATAAGGACACGAATGAAAAAAAAAACTCTTGAGATATTTTCTTTCCTTTTTTCCTTCACTTGCACACAAAAGTGCAAGACTCACCCCAACTTATTGTATTTGTAACCCAAGAAAAAACGGAGGAGGTTCTCAAGTTGACGCGTATATATATATATTTTTTTTGTATTACCACGCATTACTTTTTACAGAGTAGTCCGATTTTGATAATTCTTTTTTCGTTTGAAAGGGTATACTCTCGTGTGGTCCCATTGTCATCAAGTTGGTATCTGATGAGAGTATCCCATGGAAATCGAGGGAAACCCTCAAATTTTATAGGCAAACCTAGCGATTTGGGTATTTTTTAAAGTAACTTGAGCATTTGCTCTCGGAAATCATCATTTGGTAAAGTGGAGCTGATGATGAAGACCACAGATGGCCATCGGAACTACTCAATGATAAATATTTCACGGGTTACGATTCGACTACTTTAATATGGTTGCTAAGCAATTTATGCTCATCTCAAAGACTACAATATAATGCGGTGTAATAGACAGGAAGCTCTCTTCATTTTGTGTTGACAGCACAATTCGCCATCTAGGAGTCAAGTATTTAGTTATTTTAGTTACAGCGGAAGATGGTAGATGGAGCTCTATTAATAGTCACCGATATAGATGGTAGATGGAGCTCTATGATATTATTATTGTGTTGGAAATTTTTACATTGTCGTATAAATTATTGTTTACTACCTATTAATGTTTTTTTAACAATTACATAATTATTAAAAACACACTTAATGTAGTAGTAAACAATAATTTATACGACAATGTAAAAATTCCAGATTTTTAACTGCATTCGGAATAGGAGTATGAATGAATGTACTCGGAATATTAAAGACAAGAACAAACTGTTTATTCTTATAAAAAACACACAATTACATACAAATTAAACATTTACTAACATATTAAAATCAAAATCATGTAGGCTGAGAATGAGCACTTTTCTTTCCTAGTCACTAGACATCCAGGTACACAACAAGAGTTTTGAGACATGATGGAACTGCACTCAGTGTTCAGTTCAGTATTCACAATAATAATATTATGGGTCCAAACTATAAATAGTGCCTATGCTCACTAGCGAAACAACCAGAATTTAATTTTATTGCAAAAGCAAAATCCGAAACTGACACTCGCGCTGACAGACATTTCAATTAAAGTGTTACCAATGCAACAATAACAAATTCCCATTGTTTAAATGAAAAAAAAAACACCTTTCAGAACCGTTTAACAAATCACTATAGACTTGTTACACTTGGTTTAGGCTTAATTTTTATTTTTGTTGTTTAATGTCCAATATTTTGAGACAATTATTTTATGTATGTGTTTGTTCGTCACAACATCTCCCGGTATCATCACTAAATATTTTTATATTGTATCACAGTATTTTCGTTTGCTACTTGGTCGCTAGGGGCGCTAGGAGTAATAGTGTTCTGTGTGATGTTCCAAGCTGCCATAGCATGGCTCATCTCAAGGCGAATGGTGAAATGGACCAGATGGTGGAACATACCAGGGGAACTCCTCAACAATTTTATTAACGTCCCTGCATCGGGAAAAGCAATATTTTGTAAAAGGCGATGAGCAAGTTGACACTATGCCATTGTAACTTAGATAGAGGTAAAAATTTAGTATCCGGGGGCACGAAAACGAGGTGATGGGGGGGTGGAGGGGGGAGGGGGGTGTCCCCTCTTCCCCCTGGTACCACTCCCATGAAACGAGGACGCACCATTCTTGAGAAAAACAAATTATTGTAACCTAACCTCAAAACACTTGTTTTCAATACAAAGTTGCTTCTGCACGTCTCCGGCGCTGCGGGAAGTGCAGCCCCTTCGCCCTTACGTAACAAAGGATAGGCACCCTGGGGTGCCTATGCTTTTTTACAGCGGGCGGGGGCTACACTCCCTCCGCGCCTCCGGATTTTTAAATACACCCTCGTGGTAGCAGCCAAAAGACTACGTGGAGTCGGGGTGCCCCGATTCGGTTTTGGGACAGATTCAACCTATTGTACGTGGTGTCGGGATGCCCCGATTCGGTTTTGGGACAGATTCGACCTATTTCAACCATAAAGTGGGGTACTCTAACTTCCTTTTGAACAGAATTTCTAGGTACATAACAAGACAAATAAAACAAAAACACTACGAAGCACAGAAAGCACATTCACGCAACTCGGAAAGAAACGGAATGAACCACAGAGTACCTAGTTAATAACACTGACAGTAGCAGAACAGTTCTTTTTTACGTTCCGTTTCACGGATTTTACACGACATTTTACACCACAGACAATATACTGGTACAGATTTGGTTGTCAATCGCCTATTTTAACGTTTCGTTACACTATTTATCTGATTTGAGGTTAGAAACCATTTTTATAAATTTCTCGAAAAATATGCATTTTCGTTTAATAAGAATGATAACGTTATAATCAGGAACCCATCCCCTATCACCTGCAACCACTGTCACCCCTCACTTCGTGCCCCCGGATACTAAAGTCAAGCCAAGCTGAAAAGCAAAAAATAATAAACTTTTTTCATAAACTAATGTAAGTATACCAAAGTAATTTTGAGTCGGCGCCAAACAAGCAAATTAATCAATTACGTAAAGCCTGATGCGCGGTCAAAATTACTTAGATATACTTACATTAGTATAAGAACTTAGTTATTATTGTTAAATAAAAAAGGTTTATTATTTTTTGCTTTTCAGTTTTTTCGGCGGTTTAATTTTTTGTTAAAAAGTTTTTATAGATGAATATTATGGCGCCATAACGTTGTTCTAAATACGAGCGCACTATACTTCCTCCCTGCATAACGTTCTTTGCGTACTGAAATGTTGTTTTTAAACCGATTGGCAGGCATTTCGCAACAATAACAACTTCAAGGTCACCTTGGTTTGTAGACTGGTTTCAATCCGTGTATATCGTGCTTTACTGCACGTGTCCTAGTCCTAGCATTAGTAGGCCATGTTTATGGTACCGCACTATTAGTAAACTATCATCGTAACTTGGGAATCCATATTAACCGTAGACAAATAGTTGTCATATTTCAAATAGTAAGAAAAATTTCCCATCCCTAGTTCGCGGATCCTTTCCACTTCCGCCTAGACATTTCAAATCAAGTTTATTTATCTCTTTCACTCCACACTTATGTCTATAATGTTTTCTCACTTCAATGACCTTTGAATTTGCTGAATAATAATAATAAAATCTTTGTTTACTTCGTATACCTCAGCAGTGTTTTTGTTATTGTGGCTATTCCATCAATTGAATTTATTGAAATCCCACATAATTTCATTACTGTTATCGCGTGTAACCAAAACATAAAGTGGAATTGACACAAATAAACGTGAAACATTCTATTTATTGAATCTATTGTTTGTCTAATTTCGATATCGAAAGTCATTGTGAATATCAAGTGCTTACAAATTTTGTTTAAAGGGTTGTGTGTTGTTACAGTTATGTAACCGAAGGATGAGATATCTTAGTGTATTTATGATAAAAATATTCGTTTATATATAGTACGAACTTCCTATGTAGGTTCTGGTAACAAATAAAGTTAGGGAAATAGTCCCAACACGTGGGTTTCGCTGTGAATAAATCGATAGAGACGTAAGACGCGTGCGCCAATCTCTATCAACAAGACTATTATACGTCAAGGTCACTGGTCACAAACACGTGCGATGTCGGATTCTATTTACACACATGACTTTCTTCTCGAGCCAGGTGTAGAGATAAAACAGGAGTCGTCGATAGAGATGGGTACGATGTCTGCCTCCGTGCCCATCCCGCAGCGCCGAGTTGATCTCGGGGACTTCAACACCGATCTAGATCTGTGTCTGCAAGACAACCTGGTGGGCTCTTACAACATGCCTAATGTGGGCTACAATAAGCTTGTATTTGAAACTGACACATCTAAAATGGAAAGCTTTAAAATGGATGATGATGACATATTTCAAGTTGATAAAGCTGATTTAATACTTGGCCCAACACTGGCCGAGTTGAATGCAAATCCGGATACATTATTGGATGATTTGAACTTTGATGATCTCCTTCTGCCTGAAGAGAGTGGTTATTGTGTGCAAATAGGAGGAGCAATGAGTGGTTCACGTCGTGGCCCAAATACTATACATCCACACAATATAATGGCCTCCGAGAGTCCTTGCAGTCCTTACAGCCGTGCTCAGCTTGCATTTTCCCCAGCAAGTCAACATAGTTCAGCATCATCTAGCTTTGCTCAGCCCATGAACCAGTTGCCAGAGCTGCTGCTGCGCATGGATGGGTACAGTGGTGAGATAGCTTTGGGGCAATCAGTTCCAGCATCTACTGTGCTGCCACCATACCCTACAAGTGTAAAGCCTCAGCAAGCTCAACTCTCCTCGTCTGCACCTACACACCTCACCATGGAACAGGTGGGTTTTTATGAACATTGGATGTTTATCATTAATTAAATTAAAATAATTATTTCAGACTAATTATTGCATCATTCATAAAATAGAAAATAATAAAAACACTCATATCAAAAATCAAATGTCATCTCGTTACATGAATCTGGATGCATCTCCCCAGCACTGCAGACTCTGACCTCAGACCTCATCCTTAGGATTCTGTTAAAGCCCCGGATCTCGCAAATCTGAAAAGGTGTTTTCTAATGCATAATAATAACAATGTTTATTTGGACTCAATAAAATATAGTCTAAATACAGTTGTATTCCTAAGAACTAGGATACAAATTAATGTAAGTGAGTAGACTAAAACTATATGAACTCCCGAATTCCAAACTAGGTAAAAACCTGTATCTTGGAAATCAGTCATAACGGAATAAACATTGACTCTTGCATCAGCAGACATGCCCAATGTTCAGCAGAAACTAGTGAGCTTCACCAGAATAATAAAGGTGTTATTCTATTGTATGCAAAGGCTTGCTGGGTGTAATAACAGTATGCTTTTAATAGCTTTTTTTAACTTATTTTAATATTTGCCAGATCTGGCAGCGTCGAGAGCCACGTAAGCATCTGTTGTCTACCAGCTCATTGGCTGAAGCTGGATCTGCATCTTCTCTGTCTGGAGGACTCCTCAGTCCGGGTACTGGTGACTTCTCACAGGATGAAGAGGACCGTGATGTTGAGACAGATGAAGATAGTGACAGATATGAGGACCTCTCTTCTGATGGTAATTTGTAGACATTCATCATTATTATGTATTTTTGACATTTCAATATGAGTACAAAGTAGGAATTGTTGTATAACATTGTGAAATCATTATAATTAATTACAGAATCAAATGATGAAACAGAAGGTAAAGAGCGTCGTCACAGTTCTAAGAAGGAGAGATTTTTCTGGCAGTACAATGTGCAAGCAAAAGGCCCAAAGGGCCAGAGGCTTATCTTGAAAAACAAATCAGAAGACCCTCATGTCCTCAATTTAGTCACTGATCCGGTTTTCAGTCCCAGTTGCAGTGTCAGGGGTATTAAACACAGGTAAGAATAATCAAAACTAAATTATACATTATTTTTACCTATGGCAAAGCCAAAGGAGCCAAACGAGGGTTATGATTTTAAAAGGCTATGTATGTATGTTTGTTTGTTCCCTCATAACTCTTAAAATACCTGCTTATTGTGTTTTGACAAATCAGCACCCTTATTGCATAAAAAACTATTATTACTCTCAATTTGAATGATTTTCAAGCATATTGCTAATCTATTGCTCCCTATATTCGAAAAATGTGTCTGCTCAACAACGTAAATAACGCAATGAATGTTGATGAACTGTCAAAATGAAACCCATTGCTACTGGTAGTATTACGCAATTACTCTGCATGTATCAATGGAAGCGTTATGTTTTTCCACGGGTTGTAGACTGTATGACATCACATAAAATCCAACATGGAGGCTTACAGCGGATTTTTTAGGGCTACCGAAAAATTAATTAAGATTAATAAATCGTGTTAGATATCTTATGACAGGTTTTAAGGAGTACTTTCTGAAAATATATAATTATACTTACTAACCCCTAAATAATAAAAATAAAATATAATGTTAAAACTAGGGTCTGACGGAAGGTTCGGTTTCGGCCATCCGAAACTGGCGTTCGTGAGTTGACGTGGTTTTGACAGCGTAGTCTTCCAATTCCAATTTTTATAATAATGGCTCCATCGTTTTATCGATGATTCTGCCAATGTCAAGGTTGAAGGAAACAAAGTGTATTCGCTGAGATTAATCGGTCATATTGCCATAAGTACGGTTTAATTATAACTGGATCTGTTTGAGTAACCTGTAAGGACAACACAATAATTATATTTATTATGACAAATTGTTAATAACCAGACAACACAAATTAATTTTATTATGGGACAAACACAATGAACCACCACCGTGGGTTGCTATGTTAGAGCTTGATATTATTTACTAATAGAAATTTTTTAAGTGTTTTAATTAGTGGAGAATCAACGAGTGTTAAGAGGAATGGGATATTAATGGGTCTGGGGAAATTAGGGGGGAGAATGTCATATAGCGGGACTAAAAGATTACGACAAGAGAAAAATATGTGCTCAAGAGTACCCTCCTCTTCACCACACTCACAAAGGGAATGATTCCGAATACGTAGTTTTGCCAAAAACACTGGAGAGCAAACATGTCCTAATCTGAGACGAATAATGATAGATGTGATTAATTTATTACATTTCTTATTTTTGACGAACCAGGGTTTAGCTGGTAAGTTGGGTTGAATATTGCCATAATATTTGCCCTTGATTACCCTAGATCTTTGCCACAGATCATCCCAAGACTTCATGAGACGTGGCTTAGCCAGGCAGCGAACGTCCCGAGCCGGAATGTTAGAGAAAGACGTACAACCGGTCTGGATTGATTGCTTAGCATAGAAATCAGCTTCTTCATTGCCCAATATGCCTGTATGTCCCGGAATCCAAGCCAAGACAGTTTCCAGGCCAGACTGATTTAATCTATAAAGTATTTCCTTGATTCTGAGAATAATTACAGAGTTATCTTTGCTGCGAAATGGAATTTTCAATAAATCTTGGAGAGAGCTAAGAGAGTCTGTGAGTATCAAGGATTTATCAAAATGCTGTTGATTGGCATCAATGTATTTTACTGCCTCTAATATTGCTAACGATTCTCCTGTAAAAATAGAACACTCAGGTGGACTCTTAAAACTTAAGACAACTTTAAACTTAGGTATGTACACGGCGGAACCTAAATGAGATCCGTCTATTTTTGACGCATCTGTGAATAATAAAATCCAATTTGGCCATTTATTCTTTAAAATTTTATTGAAAAGATTGTTGGGTTCGGGACTTTGTTTATGTATACCAAAATCTAGTATCACTCTGGGTTGATAGATTACCGAGTCATAAGGAACTAGGAAAAGGGGATGATTATCCAGTGGCATAACTGGAAATGTAAGAGACTTATTATTATTGAAGCTGTTCACTAATAGAGGAGGGGATTTATTTCTCCAATAAGTTGAAGTTTCGATAGCACAAGACAGGGGACGAAGAATACTAAGAAGAGGGTGTGAGGGAAATTGAGACGCTGCCGAAAAATACCTATCTGCCAAAAATTGTCTACGGAGATGAAGTGGAGGCTCAACACATTCCACTTGGAGTGCATTAATTGGGGATGATTTCATTGCACCAGTAATAATGCGTAAGCACTTAGATTGGAGCTTATCCAGTTTACTCAAAGCCAATTTACTGCAAGGTTCTAGAATAAAACATCCATAGTCAAAATGGCTGCGTACGATGGCGTTATAAAGCATTTTTTGTGAGGCCGGATGAGAACCCCAACGAACTCCAGATAAAGATCTCAAAACATTGATGGATTTCTCACTTTTATTAATTATATATTGTAAGTGAAATAAACCTGTCATTTTGGAGTCAAGAACAACGCCCAAAAATTTTACTTTATCTTGAATCACAATCGATTCTCCAGCAACAGAGATGTTAACTGGAGGGATATTTCTTTTGCGGGAAAATATTACGGCTTGACACTTGGGAATAGAAAGCTCCAGTCCATGTTCCCAGAGCCAATCGTTTAAATAATCAAGAGCAGAGTTCAATTTAAGAGCACCACTGGACAGAGAAGAACAACTTATGTATAAGGCAATATCATCAGCATACTGAAGGATATTGCAAAAAGAATTAACGGTCAAGTCAAGGGTGGCGGTGTATAGGTTATATAAGATTGGACTTAAGACAGAACCTTGCGGGAGACCCCTCCAGACAACACGGGAAGACAGAAGACCGCCTTGAGAACGTACACGAATGGAACGGCACATAAAGAGATTAAAGATAAAATTCACCAGTCTCACGGGGATACTCAGCTCAAGCATTTTCTGCCTGAGTAGCGGAAGCTGGACGTTATCATAGGCTGACGAGATGTCAAGGAAGACCCCAATAACATGTTCATTATGAGAGAATGCAAGCCTTATTTGGGAGGTAAGAATGCTTAGACTGTCGATCGTGCCCGTACTACGTCTAAATCCAAATTGAGTATTGGAGAGTAAACCACGACTTTCAAGGATCCATTCCAGTCTGTTTTTTATAAGATGCTCTGTGATCTTTGCCAAAACCGACGACAAAGCAATAGGTCTATAAGATGTCGACAGATTTGGATCTTTCCCAGGCTTTAAGATGGGGATTATGATTTGGGTCTTCCATGACTCCGGAATATTTGAAGATAAGAAAATTGAATTAATAATAGTTAAAAGATATAATTTTGAGGATTGACTAGCTTTAGAGATAAAGGAATACGTTATACCATCTATGCCTGGAGAGGTATCTTTAAGGTGATCTAAAGCACAAGTAAGTTCTGCAAGCGAGAATTGATCATTCATTCTGTCAGTTGTAGAAGAGGGAATCAGAGTAGAAGGAAAGCAATCTAAATGAGGTACGAAGGGGGGGGCTAAACTATTAACAAAATTATCAAGCCAGATAGAAGGGTCATTAGAGGAAATATTTTGATCCTTAAATATTCTTCGGAAGTTATTAATTTTACGCCATACGACCGTTAAAGGGGTACGAGGAGATAAAGATTCACAAAACTTTTGCCAACCTACAGCCTTCTTCTTGGCTAAAAGTCTCGTGGCTTTAGCCCCAGTTTTCTTAAAATTTATATAATTTTCCATAGTTAAGTCCGCTGTATATGAATTTTCCGACTCGTTGCGTAGGCGAACCATGTTGGTACATTCTGAATCCCACCAAGGGGGGGAAGGGATGAGACCGCGCGACGAATTCTTAAGCGGTATAGTTTGATCAGCAGCGGCCAATATACAGGAAACGAAATCTTCATAGGCCACTAAAAAATTTGAAGGATCTACAAGAGGGAGACCAGATAACTTGGAATCTAAGGCAAGAGAATACTTGTCCCAGTCCGCATCTGATAGTCTATATCGCTGTAAGGGAGGAAGAGCAGGAGGGGGAGTAAATGATTGGAGAAACTTGATTAAAATTGGGAAGTGGTCGCTGCCGTGGGAATTAGGTAACACGGACCAGGAGAGAGAATTTACTAGAGATGGAGAGGACAGTGAAAGGTCAAGTACACTATTATTCTGGCCAGGAGGTACCCTGCGAGTCGGAGAGCCATCATTTAGTAGGCAAAGGTTTATGTCATCCATTAGGTCAATTAAAAAGGGAGAGGATGTATCTATGTAGTGGGACCCCCACATAGTGTGGTGACAGTTAAAGTCTCCTAGCACCATGAGAGGGCCCTGTATGGAAGAAAGAATGCTATTGAGTTCTAATATAGCTCTACTATTTGGGTGGGGGATATAGCATGAAACAAAGGAGATGTTAAAGGCTTTCACTGCTACTACATGGATTTCGTCGCTGTGAGCAGGGATATTAATTTGAGAGAAAGGGATGGATCTCGAAACAAGCAGGGCACACCCTGCCCAGCCATCCGGTCTGTCGTCCCGAAGGCAGGAAAATCCCGGAAACCTAAACACGGAACCCGGCACCAACCAAGTCTCCGAGACGGCAAAGAGGACAGGTTTATAACGATTTGTTAAATAAATAAGCTCATGCTTTTTCCTACGGATACTTCTACAATTCCATTGGAGGAGAGTTGAGGGGAGCATTTTTGATTATAAGGGTTTGGAGAAATTGTTGTAGTAGGGTAACGACGTTGTTCGGTAAACTATCACTAAACTTACTGATGATGTTGATGAGGGAGCAGGTAAGGAGCTCTATCAAGTTATCGTTTGGAGTGAACGAAGGAGTGGAGTCTTCAGTGGGAGGAAGCAAGGCACAACCATTCGGCTGAGAGAAGGAAGGAGTATTGGTAATATCTCTATGTGCTTGCACATCATAGGACTTACCTAACGGGGTTCTTGGACGGGGAGTACGAAAGACAGTCTTTGTGTAGGATTGAGAGAGAGGTTGAGCAGGGGAGTGTGGGGGAGATTGTAGAGAGTATGTGGTTTGTTGGGAAAGCTGCATTTGCTGTGACGGAGAGTATGGGGAGGAGGTGATATCAGCATATAAGCGCTTCGGGTAAGGAAATCTCAGTGAGGCCTCAGAATAACTAATATTGTCCTGAGACATAACAATTTTAATTGATTTTTGGCGAGCATGTTCCGGGCATTTGGTATCAGTCGCCTTGTGAGCTCCTCGGCACAAGATGCAAGTAGAAAGATCATCAGTGACTGCGCAATTATCACCAGAGTGTTCTTGGCCACACCTAAAGCAACGAGTCTTTGAGCGACATTGTGTACGGATGTGTCCAAAGCGGCAGCAATTTCTGCATTGTATTGTAGGCAGTTGGTATGTACTTACAGGGAGTGACGTTTCATAACAAAAAACTCTCTCAGGAAGTACTTGACCAGTAAAGGTTAAAACTACAGTAGTTGAAGGGATCCAGGTAACGGCATCTTCTTTTTTGGATTTAACGTTCAAACGACGGGCCCTAATTACTTCTCCGCAGTTCTGGGGAGTCCTGATTCCTTCTACCAATTCCTCTAAGGTCCAATCTGTTGGAATATCACGAACCACTCCCATTCGAGACACATGAAATTTAGGGATGTCTGCAGCAAATTTGTAGTTGACCAAAAAATCGTGACTTTTAAAAGCATTGGCAGCAGCCGCTGAAATGAATTCTAAACAGACCCTGTTTCTTCCCAGTGCTTTTATACTACCATCAACTATGTTCGGAATTGTATTTTGGTGGACGAGTTGCGCAAACTTTAATAACCTTATCGACTGCCCAGCAGACAAATCGGGTTCCGACCGCGTAACGTGCACAATAAAAGGGCCCTTATCCCTTGAGTTATACAGTATTTTAGAGTCGGATTCGAAACCGGGTTTGGAGAATACTGACTGATAGGAATCTGATGGAGGGGTACTTTTTTTAGCATCCGATTTAAGCGGTTCATCAGACTGACGTTTTCGAGACTGTATGGGTTCAATCAATGGATTAGCACCTCCCCCATCAGGGGGTTCATCGTCTTCCATTTCCCTCATTTTAAATGAGGGAAATGGGGAAATTACCACTTACAACACTACACACAGCAGGCAGCAAGACACACACACAAAAACCAAACAAATTCAGCCACTCAAAACAGTAAAATTCATAAAATTCACAAGAAATTCACTCAACCACGTGTTTACAATAACACATTGACAAGAGCAATCAACGATTTCCAGCGTAGTCTTAGTAGTGGGTTAAAAACAAAGAGATGTAAGATAGGTACAATAAAGAGGCTATGCAAAGAAATGTCATAGAAAAACTGTGATCCCATGTCTCAGTAACGCCATCTAGCATAATATAGCAAAATTAAAGCGGCATAATCACAACAACGAGTTCAGCTACTCAACGCTAGAGGGCGCTGTAACCAATTTACTCTATTTAGCACGCTAATGTCATTGAAATAGATGTCATATTCGTATGCACCTGTTATCTATTTTTCTACTCAGGTAGGGATGACGACAAAATATCGATAATTTAATGTCGATATTTATACAATATAATAATTAAAATCTTTTATCTTATGTAAAGGACCAAAGTCCGATTATTATAAAAGTTAAAATGGTTAAATGAAACGATAAGTAGTAAATTAACAATATTTATTGTCCTTGAAATAACATATTTGTTTAATAATTGTCGTTTTGACAGTTTTGTATTTAAGGAATGAATATCTTATGAGAAAGATGAATATCTTAAGAGATATCATAGTTTTATAATAACTCCGCAAGGCGGCTGGTCATGAGGGTATAAGTAATAATCTTAAGTAATACTCTTTAAGTAATGGAATTTATTTATTTTAGTGGGTTTTTATCCTCAAATTAACGCGGGTGAAACCGCGGGGCAAAGCTAGTAATAAATATTATCGATAACATAATCGGTAAACAATATCACAACTCTGCGCGGCAGTAGTAAAGCTACTCAACCATAGAGGGCGTTTATTACAAAATTAGCAAATTTTCTAGATCTATTTTATGAAAATTATTTAATTCTAATTACTGAGTAAATATAAATAATTCATACGAAAATAAACCGAAGTTAGGTCCAGTCGTTTTACCATAACGATATTTGCAAAATCGTAATGCGTAACTGCATATTTCCTTAGAAAATATTTTTCTTTTGGTGGAGACTCGTGGACACGAATGCGACTTGACGCGCAGGCCTAGACTGAGAGACTTGTTACTCCTAGGTAACAAGTGTCGGATCACGGTTTTGTTCGCTATGTCCCGTCTATTGTAAATAATTTAATGTCTTTGGTTAAAAATAAGTGCAGTAAACACAGTTTTTTTTTGGGAGTTGTATAAATAGAAGTCAGTTCAAAATCAAAAATCAAAATATGTTATTTCACATAAACCTAAATGGGCCAGAAGAAACGTCAGAAGCTAGGTGCACGGTTCCAATTGGTCGTTTCCTATGGAGAAGAGCCGGCGAGAAACTCCACTACTCTTTTTAAAAATAACCATTACAACTTTATTAAATTCGCACTCCACTCCTTGAGAGCAGTGGTGGCCAAGTGGTAACGGCCGCGACTTACGAGTTGTAGGTCGTAGGTTCGAACCCAGACAGGCGCTTTACTTTGTGTAAAATATTTCCTCACCACTGCTCTCAAAACGGTGAAGAAAAACATCGTGAGGAAACATGTCCTAGAACCAAAAATTCGAAGACATGTGACATCTGCCAACCCGCACTGGGCCCGCGTGGTGGATTACAGCCCACTCCCTCTCACCGAGAGGAGGCCTGTGTCTCAGCAGTGGGAACATTATAGGCTGATTATGGCACTCCAGAGCCAGAAGATACATACAAGTGACGCTTAGTTCGTGGCTCACCGAACATTTCACTTATTGGATTCTTGCTTTTTGATGAATAAACGTTATGTTAACGGTATGGTAAAAATAATTATCTTTTACAATGTTTTCCAATTACAGTAGGTATGGAAGGAGAGCGTAGGCCTCTCAAAAAGTACTTGATAAAATAAAAAATGGTCTACAGATCTAAAGTCTACAAGGTCTACAAAGTCCTCACATCTATTCTATACATATAATAAATCTGTAGAAGGGTCAATTCTGTACATTAAAAATATTGAAAAAATAAATAGCGGGGGGTGTTGCTGGATCGATACCAAACCCGAATATGTGATTAAAAAAATTTTTGTCTGTCTGTCTGTCTGTCTGTCTGTATATGCAGGCATCACGTGAAAACTAACGGTTCGATTTCGATGAAACTAGGTATAATTATACCTTATTATCCTGGGCATAAAATGGGATACTTTTTATCCTGGAAAAATACGTAGAAAAAAAAAATCTTATTTTTCAGTTTTATTCATAGACGTTGTTCTGTAGAACCGCGAACACACGTTGCATTACCCGCAGTGGATAATTTTCCATTTCAATTTAAGAGAATACAGTTTCTGTAGCTTTGTGTTACGCCATGACAATAAATATGGCTCAAGGTCAGACCCTAGGAGTTGCTGGCGTAGATCTTACCGCGAGTTGTTTTTCACACGGGCAACTTTACGTAGCTCTTTCCCGTGTGAGCAGTCCAAGAAATCTTCATCTTCATATTCCGGACGAGCTCACTAACAATGTTGTGTACGCTGAAGCTTTCAATTAACTTTCTGTCCCATTGTCACGATCACTTTTTTATTATTGCAAACTTTTCGTCACTGTCAGTAATTTACTGCTACATGCTACTTATCAAGGTCGGAATTACTATGAAAAAAATACTTACTACAGAACGCGAGCTTAACAGCAGTAGCTCAATAGAGGGATCTCCTTAATTATTATAGGCTTAGCCGTATTTGGGTCCAATAGATATTTATAAGATGTCATTGTCAGAGTTACTCAAAATGGAGAAATAAACCATCCACGCGAAGACCGACATCCGCGCGGACGGAGTCGCGGGCGGAAGCTAGTTTACAAAATAAGAATCTATCAAAAGGATAAATACAGAATAAAATATAAAAACCTAATAAAACCAAGTGATATGATTGCCATTACAACCACTAATAAAGAGGTGAAAAATTAGAATTGTCTGTATATAATTTCAAATAATAAAAAGATTATGTCAAAGAAGTATGTAAAAAATAAATAAAAAATAAACATCGTAAATTGAGAGCTGCTAGCTGTTAATAGACATTTACATAGTTATGCCGTTAATGAGGTACCAGGGAAGCCACATGTGCAGAAGGAATTATTGCCAAACTACCTTGTCTCCAAAATAGTCTTTAATGTTATAATATGCTTTTTTGATAAGGACACTTTTGATGAGGGTTTTGAACTTTCCATCGCTAAGTTTTGTAACCGGCTTTGGCAACTAGTTATAAAAACGGATGCTGTTTACAAGAAATGACTAAATAGTTAAGCTAAATTTAGGTATCACCATTTTTATTTTTACTACGTGTGTTTTGTATTATCGTTTATTTTTTTTTTTTTAATATTCTGAAATTTTATAAGAGGCTTTTATCCACAGTGGCATGTCAGGCTCATCATATCGTAAAAACTATTATAAACTAAATCTACAAATACAATATAAATTATTCATATTTGGACCGTTTTTCACATCAAATCTGGTACAAGTAATTTTTGCTTTGGATAAAATAAATACAATGGGACAGTTGCAAAATTAGCCCTTTATCAGCCTAAATTATTTGTAACAAATGTATGAAAAACGACGGGTCTCGGAAAAAAATGTCAATTTAAATAACTTTTTCTTAACTTCGGTTTCGGCCAAAACTTTAGGAGGAGCTGAAGGTTCGGTTATGGTTTCGGTTTCTTCTGAAAATCGTTTTTCGGTCGGACCATAGATATAAAAAAGAAGGAGATATGTCCAGTAGTTGAAAATGTATTAGAACTCGATGTCGCTAGGTTGGCCCCACCACCGCGCCTCTAATACACATGTACTTCAGTAAAAGCAATAGATACAAAGTCGCGCACACATTTGCAATTCATAAATCAGAACGTACTACACAATCAATTATCAGCGTGCATTAACATGCACCGTACAACTTACTCACACCAAAACACCTGCCGCCATCGTTGTGCTGTGCAAAAGCCATTTATTTTACATATACGCTAGTGATTGACTAAATCGGAAAGTTATAGATTCTTCTATTTATAGTATTAAAAAAATTTGGGGTCCTGAAAATAAAACAAATAAAAACATAAATGACCAGAAAGTATTATATTATTATAAGTAAACAAAATGTAGATTTAAAAAACCTACTAAAAACAGTAAAAAACATTATTTTACATATTCTCAGGCCTTCCAACCGTACTTAAACGTCATCTTTTCAATTCTTCCAACCGGGTTAAAACGGTTGACATGTTGTAAAACAAACTATAATAGCAATATAATATTCGTTGGGCAATCGACATTGTTGCCTACGTTATTGGATCTTCACAATCACTATCTCGCCGCAAGACACAGCGTCTGTACTATGCGACGCTCCGCATAAATAAAGTATCGTTTTGTAATTTTTACATTGCTTGTCCAGTCACTTAGTGACATACTTAGGTAGTGGTGAAGGAGCAATGTATTTACTGCAAAAATAGTACAGCCGCTGCGATATTTGAAAACCAAAATAGCGTAGTAAAAGCAAGAAATATTTTAAGATTTGTCGTTTTTCATTCATGATTTTAAAGACAAGTACAGTAAAATACTTTTACTTACATAATATACGGTGAGAGATTCCATGAGATACGAAGTTTTTATTTGGACTTCGGGATTGTACAGGAAACCACTGAACAACTCGGCATTTTTATATTTTATCACGATCACGGTCGAAAGCGCACTAGTTCGCGGAGACGGCCATTTGTCTAGTAAATGCCCATACTGCTCATGACGCGTGGACAGACACGCCCCCTTGCCACTTCTCCTGTTTTTTACATTTCTATGGGTCGGACACTATTCAAAGATAAAACCCGACTACGACAAAAACGCCAACTATGAAGGTGTACACTATGTCAATTGTTTTCAGTTTTCGTATAACCGGCGTCACGCGTAATTTATGCCTTAGGTAATTACAAGACATATTTGTTTACACATTTTTGGTGGGCGTTTACGTAACTTCCTTTTATAGTTGGTGTTTTTGTCGTAGTCTGGTTTTAGTTACCTATTAACTTTTTTTTGAGATATCAGTCTATCTTATTAAGTTTTCAAATATTTAATGTGATTTGCAGTGGAAAAGCCAGGAAAGGAGATGGGAATGACTTAACACCAAATCCGAGAAAACTATATTTGATTGGCAAAGAACTAGATAATTTGGGCAAAGTAATAAATGACATGATACCTGTTAGTGAACTACCATTCAATGTAAGACCCAAAACGAGAAAAGAGAAAAATAAACTTGCATCACGGGCCTGCAGGTTGAAGAAAAAAGCCCAACATGAGGCGAATAAATTGAAACTACATGGTTTGGAGCAAGAACATAGTAAGTATATTTTACAAATTATTTTATTTTAGAACTCATACAAACTTTTCAGGTTTTCATGTTGCGCTGACCTTAAATAAATCGAGATATGGGCAGGAGATTGATGACAGACTTTACAGATTTCAGAAAATTTTTATACTTTAAAAATTTTAAAGTATAAAAATTATCTGAAATACTTAATAATTTTGAGAAATCTTATTCTAGTAAATAAAAATAAATAAATATGGATATAGGTATTAAGCGAAAAAAAACCTGTTAACTAACTATAAATGTGAATTGTGTTAAGAATAGTACTTTCTTTAAACTCCTTGGCTAAGATAATTCACTTTGTCTCACTTCAGGGCGTCTCATGAATGGGATAGCACAAATGAAACAAATAGTGAGCAGCCGAGTAACTAACTCACAGAACAATGTCGACTGGAACTCACACATCACGAACATAGTTAATACAGCTACAGGTAATTATATCTTCATATTTGGGTTCCTACAGTTGCTGTTCCTTGTACACAGGACGACATATCAAGCTATACATTTCCAGTATTAGCTGACCTCGCATTGTACAAGCTTTTCGTACAATGAGAAGTCAGGTTATACTGGAAATGTATAGCCATGTCTTCGTGTGTACCAGCCATAAATTAAAATGTATCTCATTTTATTTTGATTTATATTCTTGTTAGAATGACAGTTGTACTTACTGTGTTTATTCTAAAAAAAACTTGTGTCATTAAGATACAGTTAAATTAGATTTTTGCCACAAAATAACTTAAAACAAACGTGCTATGACATATTGTACATGATAGGAATACCATTGAGGTGTTTGCATTGTTATGTAGTCATGATAATTTAAATACCTAAATGATAATATTTCTTTGTTACAGAGATAAAAATCGGAGGCAAAACTTCAGAATTCGTCAATAAAGTTTTGGACAAAGTCAGATCAGGACAAAATAATGGTGGATTAAATGATATAATATAAATACATAACACTACAGATGTGAGTAAAAAACGAAAGGCTGTTCAATGTACCTCCAAAGTTATTTAGAGAAGAGAGTTTATGTCTATCATATAAAAGCTTAATTGTCGAAGACAATTTTATTTTTGTATGGTAAGAAGAATAGATTTAGTCACTAGAAGCTTTACCAGGCAACTAGGGGGAATATTAATGTAATCCTCGTCTAATATTCTTATGCCATAAGTTAGGTGTCAGTGTCATTTATATTTTAAAAGTTTATAATATTATATCCTTAGGGCTACCTTACATTATGTTAGTAGTAAGCACTGACAGCATCTACATTACATTGGGTATGTAATTTAAATGCTAGTAGCGCTTATTTAAATTAATAAATACACAAATAAATCACATGTGTACCATTAACGAAACAACAGTAACTGTATCACAAAATAATGATAATGTCAACTTTTAAAGTGGCTCTAGTCAGGCACTAAATATAATGGTAACGAGAAAAAATCTTTATGCTGTTTCACATTCCTTACTAATATTAAGAACATTCAAGTTGGAAATATGTTCAGTAAAGCAAAACATCGATACTGTGTAATATTTCTTGACCACACACATTATGGGTTTCTCTAATCTGTAATGTTGTACATGTACACATAAACAAATAGATAATGTATTCATACAATATGGGAAAGTAGTGATTTATATGTGTATAACATAAATATAGTTTTATACAATAATATTCTTCTCCTTAATTCTTAAAGTTCTAGATTTATCAAAAAAATATTTTATCACTCTGGATATAAAATAATTTTAAATAGATTGGTTGGCGACGGATCCTTGTAAAAATCGTACAATAGGATATAAAAGTAGTAAGTAAATATGACGGCACAACATACATTCGTAGATGTATTTAAATAAATAGATAGTTAAGCATGGCTTAGCTATTTTATATTTTTTACATATTGACACATTAAAGATTTTAAAATAATTACATCGTATTGGGTGATAATTTTATATTTATAAAATGATGACTGTTATTCTTACCAAAAATATAACAATGTTGAATATTGTTGTCTCCATAAATGAAAAATGTGCAGTAATGTCAAAATATCTTCTATTTTTTATTCGTGATCGAAAACGCTGCTTGATCCTCTAGTGAAATTAATTCATAGTGTAGTGAACGTCATTTCATCAATGAAAAGACGTGACACTGACCGATGTTAGATTGTAAGTCATAGCGTACTTTGAGCAGCAAAATCCTAAAGCAGTTTTCATTTAAAAAAATTAAAATGTACTAAATCACAACTTAAATCTATATAAATAAAAATAAAAGCTTTTCGTTGGTAAGGGCACCACACACTTGAGAACATCACTTGAGAACGGCTGGACCGATTAGGCAATTTTTTTGTTTTAAATTTTCGTAATAGTCTGAATTAGGTTTATAGCGAAAGAACAATTGGAAAAGATTACCGGAAAATGTTCAAATTCGAGAAAAACTGAAATTTTTCTATGAGAACGTTGTATTAGAATATGACAGGACAACGTCTGTCGGGTCAGCTAGTGCTAGTAGCAATAATAGGAGACATGACAGGCGAGGTGACACACGCCGCTGAGAATTATTTTTTGCGCGCTATTTTCAACCCTATTTTAGTAGTGATTTAGTTATCAATTTTAAAACGAAAACTGCTTGAGCATTTTTTACATTGAGCATTGCTCAGAAAAGTATTTGCAACGTTGTGACGTCATTTTAACCCATAGGAAGCGTTTTTGTTGTCAATTTATTTAATCAAAGTTATCAACGATTTTATTGAAAATTCTTAAAACTACACGGAATTAAAGACATTACATCATATTGTCTAAATAAACAATCGGAGTTAATTATCTAAAATCAGTTTAATGCCCTTAGATAAACATAAAAGGTGAAGATACGTTACTTGATCACAGTGCGTGGCCCTACTAAACTAAGTCTCTCTCTCTCACACGCGGATCACCGTCTAAGACAGCGCATGTCGATATAGCTCAATCATTTCAGTTTTTGTATATAAAAACGCATCAAAATATCTTCTTGTGTATTTCTTGTGTATGTGTTGCAATCACTCAAAAAAGAAAAAATGAGAAACACGGGATTACTTATCACGCGTAAGTACACCAAAAAATGTTAACTGGTTGAACATTATAATTTTATTTGTTGGTTTCGACATTTTTGTAAGAGCGAGATAGATAGATAATACAAAACAGGCGTGAAAGACATGATGCGAACGCTACCTCACTGTCATTAATAACATCGTAATCATTCGACGACTAACGCGATTGCGCTCGCACGTCTGTGTCAGGTGTCAGTCCTATCTCTGTCCTTGTCTGTCGGTAACTGATAGTATGTAACTCTGATCAGAGGGGCAATTCTCGTCATTTTAAGAACGTTCACAGTCTTATCTCAGTCTATCAAAATAGCTCTAATTTCCCTACAATTTGACAAGTTTCTGACATTTGTTTGTCTCCGAGATGAGACTGCGACAAGATTTTGAACGTTTTAAATTAATTGGTCTTCTGATCACAGATGTGTGAGTTTCGTTACGTCATGTAAGTATTTGTGCACCGCGTCGTTTTAGTGATTGCGATGTTATAGCATAGGTAACGTATCTTCCTTTCTTTTAAGTTTATCTAAGTTAATACCATATTTTATCCATGACTGATTGATTATATCACATACAAACATGAAAATACGTTTTTATTATGCTGTACAAAATATTTATTGATTTATATTACCTGATATTGTTTATGAACGATCTGCAATATAAGTATAGTATACATTTAAGTTACAAAATAAAAATATTTATAATAGAAACTACTTTTAATATTAAAGAAATGAAATAAAATTATACTTCATATCAATCTATTATACATATTCGAATTTATTCATTAATTTCGATTATACTAAAATGAGGTAGAAATTATGAAATAACAGAGTTTAGGTCGCCATGTATCAATTCTGTATATTGGGCCTAGATAGTGATAAGCATCAAATTAATTGGGGTCGTATAGGAAAGTGTTAAAGTCAAATGTGAGTTGTTCCAACAGGAGAAAGAGATGGAGCTATACAGGACGAGTAGCTCCGTCGCAACGGAACAATTACGATATAACACTTCCCTTTACGGTCTCTGGTCCTAAAACATGCTACCACTTACTCAGATGTATAAAAAGAAAGAGCGGCCCTGATCCTGTTTTACAACAAATAATCCGGCGAAAGGCAAAGCAAGAAAGAGATGATGAAGATTAAAAGGTGTCAAAGCTGTTGTTGACTCGTAAAACTGCAGCGTCTTTACAATATGAGCTGATCTGTAACTAATGAGACACGTATTTGTGTCTCATTACATTTACATTACCGAAGTTAACAAGCTTGCTTAGCAGACGAGGAATTATACAGGATGGCGATTTTGTTACCTGCATCTGTCAAAGGAGCGATTCTACCCGTCATTTTTAACGACCTTCTCTATGAAACACTTAAGAGGAAATGCAGGTGGTCGTTTCTCTATAGAAACGCTCTGGCCTGTTTTCTTTCTGGTTAATGACCATAAAGCAATGATTCATTACAGAGTAATAAATATTAACTACTTGTACCTATTTTTTCCTTTTTGATGATACATTATTTTTATAAGCATTAGAACCCTCAAAAAATGCCGATTTAAACCGCTGTCAACAGAGGCCTAGTGTACAAATTTGACAACTATTAATAAAAAAAGAAAAACATAGGGACACAGTATATATCCTTCTTATTCAGTTTATGAAATCTCTTTTAAATTGGTCCAATATAGGACGAAATAGGCGAGAGCCAAACCTCGAATTATGACTTTTTGCTTAGACTTTTTCAAAAGTCTCTCCAACCGCATTTCCTCATAAGTATTTGATTCGTGAAAAAAAAAAAACAAATTCATATACTTACTTACAACAAGTAGGCACTTTCGATGCTTGTATGAATTTTTTTTTTTTTTTAATTTGACTGAGATTTCCCTTCAATTTCCCTTCGTATCCTCCGGAACGTGGATCCACGCGAGACACAATGGCTTTTTAATTATTTCTGTAATTACGGCATTCAACCGGTTAATAGCGAAAGTTGTTTAGAATGACGTGTAGAATGCCCTTGCATGCAGGCAACTAAATATGTATGTTTGGTGTTAGCTCACTTTACTTCCGTTTATTTCTTGATTCTCCTGAGAGAAGTCATATCCCATCAATTATTTTAATTTTTAATTTCTAATACTTATTTATCGGAAATCCATTCTCTTTCAAGATAATTCTAACTTTGTATTTTCGCGATATCTTTTAAGTAACAATGGAATGTTGGTTGTTAACCATGGCTTTGGCGAAATTATTTGAGGAAACTTTTCCATTCGATTTTTCACCAAACTTTTCGTCATAAAAACGTAGACCTGTTAGGAATATTTACTTCAAGTGATGATAAAAAAAATACCTCAAATAAGTGGTCGGATTAAGCTTTTCTTATCTTAAAATTAATGTTATATCAATTAAAATGAAGCATTCGGAAGCTCCAATCATGATGCTTACACAGTGTTGTAGTTATGTAGGTAAATGTAACTCTGAATTTAATATTTTGTGATTGTATATTTAAATTTTATAATGTCGTTATATTATGTTTGCTGTCTAAGACTAATTTGTAAATATATTATGTTTTTGTTAATTTCTGTTTATTCTTAAAGGTGATTCTGAACGATCAGGAACTGTATTGAACACAGTCTCATAAATAGCATTACATAACATGACTACGAATTGTTCAACTGAAGTAAAACTTACAAGTCGGGGCTAGTCACTTTTTAGGGGAGAGAAGCCTATTGCGCCTCGTCGACTGTCTTATAATACACTGCATAATTGCTCTAACATTGCCCGTTCTCACTAACACTAGGCGATATTTAAATAATTAGTAAATATAGATTACACACTGTTGAATTTTCAACGTTCGGCTCAGCGCCGAGAGTTGAAAATCCAACAATGTAATAATTAATTATAATTGGCATAACATTTAGGTGTCGCCAGTGTTAGTGAAACAGGCATAAAAGTTGCACTTTAAAGCAATGAAAATAGGGTTTATTATTCAATGTCGTAAAAAAGAACCTCTGCAGTGCAATGAACCTTGTGCGAAATTAGAAAATGTCGATTTTATCGATATAATTCGTGGTCATGGTTGGGCTCTAAATTTTATAAAGTTCAAGTTGGATTTACTTCAATGTTTTGTTATTAAACATTGTTTAGGTACCTACCTATACATCTAATACATAGTATATTTTTGTTACATAACAAACCAAACTCAAACTGGTCTGCGATCCAATAGGCTGTGGTTATTTGTATATTTCATAAGTTTTCTTATGTTACTTTTATTTACTTTATTAAATATTTTTAAACGATTGTCAAATGTATGTTAATGTATTAATGTTGAATAAAATTTTACGATACTAAGTATTAATTTTAGAAAAAAGTCTTTATTTTTGACTTTATCACCATTCACCTTAAAACCTTCAATGTATTGGAAATTCCTCCTTTGCTCTTCATTTTCTGTTTACTGTAGGAACAGTTACTGATGCCCTCGGCTCAGTCCATGCGTAGCATCTCTACCTAATCTGTGGTGGCGTCTCCGGTTGGTTTAATACTCAAAGGAGCCATACCATCAAAGCTGATGTTGGCGACGTAATATGTTATGTTACTTTTATCGATTGATTTCGTAGACTGATATAGATTTCCAACTGTTATTCTATAGCTTGTAGAACAAAGGATGTCCGTGACTACCGCCGGACCACCAACGCCAATCGCTTTGATATTTGGTAAATAATTAGTACTCAATTGGTACTAATTAGTACTCGAACCACAAAATTGGTACCTTAGTAGTTTTCGAGAAAATCGACTTTGAAGGTGGTCCGGCGGTAGTCACGCTCCCTTCAGCAGGACCACCATGAGCGCCGAAAAAGGGGGCACGCTACAGGTATTCTAAGTATACAAATAATTAGTACCCATAAATGTGATTTATTACGTAAAAAAAACAGAACTGTAACAATTGTATTTACCGAGAAATCAACGATGATAACTTTCTCGCAATTGTTCAGCAGGACCACGATTTTAAATGTTGATTCCAAGTTAGAGAAGCTTGTTGCTTTCCTCAAGCCTAAATAGAAAATTAGTACCCTGCAAGATAAAGTTAGTACCCAAAATTCGACACTAGTACTCCAGGAGTTTACGAGATATACCATGCCATTGGTGGGGTGGCGGTAGTCACGGTGCCAAATTTTCATTTCAAGATTTCCCTATTAAAAACTCTGTGATTTCTTCCCAAATTTGTACAAAAATTAGTACTCCTAAAGAAGTTAAAGCGACCAAAAATTCAGATTGCCAAGTGTTGTATTTTAAGAGAAATTAGCTTTCATTACTTTTCCATACTAAATCTTCGCGTATAACCCGACGAAATTAAGTTGTCAATGGTATTAAGCTGTTTAAGAGATGTACACTTTTTTTCTTAGATACACTGTTTGTATGAAAATTTAAATAAGTATTGAACTGTTGTTAATACTATTCAGACATCCATAAATTTATGTGCACGAGTGTACACACAGCTCAATACCATTGACAACTTAATTTGGTCGGGTTATACGCGAAGATTTAGTATGGAAAAGTAATGAAAGCTAATTTCTCTTCAAATACAACACTTGGGAATCTGAATTTTTGATCGCTTTAACTTCTTTAGGAGTACTAATTCTTGTATAAAGGGAAGAAATCACAAAGTTTTTTATAGGGAAATCTTGAAATGAAAATTTGGCACCGTGACTACTGCCACCCCACCAATGGCATGGTATATCTCGTAAACTACTGGAGTACTAGTGTCGAATTTTGGGTACTAATTTTATCTTGCAGGGTACTAATTTTCTATGTAGGCTTGAGGAAAGCGACAAGCTTCTCTAACTTGGAATCAACATTCAAAATCGTGGTCCTGCTGAACAATTGCGAGAAAGTTATCATCGTTGATTTCTCGGTAAATACAAATGTTACAGTTCTGTTTTTTTTTACGTAATAAATCACATTTATGGGTACTTACTAATTATTTGTATACTTAGAATACCTGTAGCGTGCCCCCTTTTTTCGGCGCTCATGGTGGTCCTGCTGAAGGGAGCGTGACTACTGCCGGACCACCTTCAAAGTCGATTTTCTCGAAAACTACTAAGGTACCAATTTTGTGGTTCGAGTACTAATTAGTACCAATTGAGTACTAATTATTTACCAAATATGAAAGCGATTGGCGTTGGTGGTCCGGCGGTAGTCACGGACATACAACTCAAACACACTAATTTCAAAACACAATTGCACTACTGATCGCTCTAAGTCGCACTTGAATATCGCTTCGATGTATCACTTCGATCGCTTTTTCCAAACTGTGTCGGTCGTGGCGTTTCTCGGCCTTATATAGCGCCGAAGAGAGTTCTAGAACCTTCCATTGTAGAAACATCTAGAATGTTCGAGTACATACAGGCCCCGATCGACCAGATGTCCATAGTTCGGGAAAGTTCTAGAAAGTTCTCGCACCGAAATTTCTATAAGGGTCTTGACTACTAGTTCCGCTACTCGATACTAGATGGCGCTAGTGTTAACTACTGTCGCCATGTACTAGGCATTAATTGTGGCGCGCAACATTACTATTTAGGTATTTATTAAAAAGAGAAAAGGACATGAAAAATAATATTATTATTAGCCAAGTATAATATTTATGTAATTTTAACATCCCATTGCGGTTGAAGACGTATTTTTTTTCTATTTGTGGGTGGAGAAAATTAGTTTTAAAATGTCGGGTCTAGTTTTTCTGATTTGTCGATGTTAGTCTTTGTAATTAAATTTTATCGATTAGGTACTTATGTTTTGTGCTATCTTATATTTGATACCTATTCAGATACAATTGTAATGACATGAAAAGTAATGTCCTGAAAGCGGGACTGTCCCGCCCAAAGCGGGACGAATGGTAACGTTACCTATACCTTCTGTACAAAAGTAAAGTCCATATTTCTTTATGCTAAGGTTCAAATTAATCATTTTCAAAAACCATGTTGGTATCTAGCCTAAGCAAAACAGTAGTCTCAGCTCATTCTGAAGAAGGAACTTGAAAATCTAAAATGCATTTTTAGTTACGCTTGTTACTTGGGGTGGGTTGGACAAATTAACCGCGACACGTGACTAGCGACATCGTGCAATAACTCTTTGCGTTTTTGAACATACTGTACTACATCCTGCTACAGCTGTTGTTCATGGAGGACATTCAATTAAAGTCTTAAGAAAACGCGTATAAATTTTATTTTATACATTTCATCAGTACTCTGTTAATACATACATAGTTTGAACTGAATTTATCATTCAAATGTACAAGTTGGAGTTTAACAAATTGTCACGGTGTGTCTTCTCAACATGTGGAATTATCTTCAATTTTTCCAATAAATCAAACAGTTCTTGTATTTGCTGCTCTTCAGGGTGCTCAATATAACATACAACAGCTACAGCAGGCATGTCTGTGATTTCTCTCCAAGATAATACTAAAATGAGAAAAAAAAACCAATTGTTAATATACTAATATTATAAATTCGAAAGTAACTCTGTATAGGAAATTGAAAGTTGTAATAGTAGGTACTTGAAGAATGTATTACCTCCGGCAGATACACCAGATATTATATTGGGTTGCTCCAACTTTGAGAAAGTGATGTCCAGACCATTTGAAGATTTTTTACTTGTTGATAGGCTTCTGATTACATAGTCTTTACTGACCAGTTCAGATACTTGGTATTCTACAAGTGGTTTTGTCAATATTGCTATAACATCAGTGCTGATAGTGATGTATTTTTTCAACAACTCAACAATTTCGCTGCTCCGAACTAAATCGTAATCCTTTATCATACAAACATAATTATTCATTTTCCTAGTCCTATATAAGCGTAGATTAACTTCTGCACAGGCATTGACGAGTTCCAGTTTATGGTGAGCTCTAATACACTCATACAAGTATCTCCCTTCTAATATTATGAACGTATCAATTTGTTTAGGGACTTCTACGTTCTTTTCCAGATGTAAACTGTAAAAAAAAGAAAACACATGAAAGAAAAAACTGAAACCCAGACATTTACTTAGAATGCGGCACCGGTACAAAAAATCCATGTCCGTGACTACCGCCGGACAACCAACGCCAATCGCTTTGATATTTGGTAAATAATTAGTACTCAATTGGTACTAATTAGTACTCGAACCACAAAATTGGTACCTTAGTAGTTTTCGAGAAAATCGACTTTGAAGGTGGTCCGGCGGTAGTCACGCTCCCTACAGCAGGACCACCATGAGCGCCGAAAAAGGGGGCACGCTACAGGTATTCTAAGTATACAAATAATTACTACCCATAAATGTGATTTATTACGTAAAAAAAACAGACCTGTAACATTTGTATTTACCGAGAAATCAACGATGATAACTTTCTCGCAATTGTTCAGCAGGACCACGACTTTGAATGTTGATTCCAAGTTAGAGAAGCTTGTCGCATTCCTCAAGCCTACATAGAAAATTAGTACCCAAAATTCGACACTAGTACTCCAGTAGTTTACGAGATATACCATGCCATTGGTGGGGTGGCAGTAGTCACGGTGCCAAATTTTCATTTCAAGATTTCCCTATTAAAAACTCTCGTGATTTCTTCCCAAATTTATACAAAAATTAGTACTCCTAAAGAAGTTAAAGCAATCAAAAATTCAGATTCCCAAGTGTTGTATTTTAAGAGAAATTACCTTTCATTACTTTTCCATACTAAATCTTCGCGTATAACCCAACTAAATTAAGTTGTCAATGGTATTGAGCTGTTTAAGAGACGTACACTCGTGCACATAAATTTATGGATGTCGGAATAGTATTAACAACAGTTCAATGCTTATTTAAATTTTCATACAAACAGTGTATCTAAGAAAAAAAAATATGTACGAGTGTACATCTCTTAAACAGCTTAATACCATTGACAACTTAATTTGGTCGGGTTATACGCGAAGATTTAGTATGGAAAAGTAATGAAAGGTAATTTCTCTTAAAATACAACACTTGAGAATCTGAATTTTTGATTGCTTTAACTTCTTTAGGAGTACTAATTTTTGTATAAATTTGGGAAGAAATCACGAGAGTTTTTAATAGGGAAATCTTGAAATGAAAATTTGGCACCGTGACTACTGCCACCCCACCAATGGCATGGTATATCTCGTAAACTACTGGAGTACTAGTGTCGAATTTTGGGTACTAATTTTATCTTGCAGGGTACTAATTTTCTATGTAGGCTTGAGGAAAGCGACAAGCTTCTCTAACTTGGAATCAACATTCAAAATCGTGGTCCTGCTGAACAATTGCGAGAAAGTTATCATCGTTGATTTCTCGGTAAACACAAATGTTACAGTTCTGTTTTTTTTACGTAATACATCACATTTATGGGTACTAATTATTTGTATACTTAGAATACCTGTAGCGTGCCCCCTTTTTCGGCGCTCATGGTGGTCCTGCTGAAGGGAGCGTGACTACCGCCGGACCACCTTCAAAGTCGATTTTCTCGAAAACTACTAAGGTACCAATTTTGTGGTTCGAGTACTAATTAGTACTAATTATTTACCAAATATCAAAGCGATTGGCGTTGGTGGTCCGGCGGTAGTCACGAACATAAAAACCGCTGGATGCTGGAGACACAGAAGCGGTCGTCGTGGCGATGCTTTGAGGTCAGTAGTGGACGTAATCCACCTTCGATTGCATTAAGATCATCTCAGATGGCCATATATTTTGACAAACTCACTCGACAAAATTTTCGCTATAAAGAACATCATCCCAGTCTTCCCATGCAGTTCGACTTGAAGGTTCGTTTATTTCACCAAAAGTACTCATTCTTCAGTTTTTATATAACAGAAATGTAGTAACAGGAATGTTCAAGATTAATTTTCAAACAACAATGATTTGTGTATTTTGTGTTTTGATGAAGCTGTCAAAAAAGTCAGTCAATGCCACAGACTACTTAGAGATACGTCAATGCAATGCTTAGATGAATGAAGGTAACTTCTCTTCTTAGTCTGTGGATGAATGAGTCAACTTCAAAAATCCAAAGACAACCAAATTTTTATTTTCACGGCCGGCTGGCCGATGCCGCCAATGTTGTCAAATGTATGAAAACCACAAAGTATTTTTGTTTTTTTTTTTGCCATGAGATCTGGTAGACTTAGACAAAGAAAAGTATAGACGGCGGGTATCTCCATTTCATTTCCACAAGAAAGGGATAAAGTACCGAGTTATTATAAGTAACAGAAAAGGATAAAGCTATACTATTTCCGTCTCTCAGTGCGTGCCAGTTTTTTCAAGGCAGCTACTCATGTAGCCTATGTTAGTTAAGTTAGTTTTTTGGTAGACCTATACAAACTTATATAAAAGCATATATTATAATGTACTCCACAGACTAAGAAGAGAAGTTACCTTATGTCCTCTGTGGTAGTAAGTGTTGGACCACTGACCTCTATCAAGTACTTGTATTATAGAGGTCAGTGTGTTGGACGCATTTCAATAGGGTATCATTGTAGATCGAAAAAATTACACAATGTTTGTAAGAAAGGATAGATACCAATAATCTAAATGCAAGTTTGTAGCTTTGAAGGACCTTTGCTAACTGCGTGGTGCGCGAAAAACCTCGAAATGCACGGACTTCTTTTAGTTCTTGATCCCAAAAAATCAGTACAGTGCAATTTTTTTGCGACCTGATGTTATTTTTTGTGTCTACATAGTAGTAGGTCAGTGACATCCACACAAAGAATTGCCGGTTTGTTAGTTGCCGCTGCCCCCACCCCAGCAGCTCAAAGTGGCTGTATGTGTGTATCGAGCATTATATTCCTAAAAAAAGCCTACCGTTAGCTTACCTTAATCAGCGAGGCCCCTAACACACCACACCACCTTCAAGGAAAGTGTCGAGTCTACGCTTATCGTCAGTTAAAATCCCCATTACTACAAAATGTTTAAAAGTTCACTATATTCGCCGTTTAATTTGTCTGTGTTCGCGTTGAACCGTTGAACTACGTTGAGCTTGTGCATAGGAGTAACCTTGACTTCACTGTACGATTTTATTTTTTTCGCATAAATAATCACGCTCTGGAAACCGAGATGCTTAAGAAATATATATTTATTGTACATACTTTACAATAAAATAAAATGGTGTTTTAATATTTTTTAGTTTATTCGACTATTATATTCTCAAACAATAGTCGAATCGCGTGTTGAATGCTTGATTTATTTTCACGTTTATTGACGTCGAAATAAACTACTCAATACTATCGCAAATCGTAAATTAAAATTCGCCAGATATATTTGATGAGAAGTGTATTCATTTGAATAGTGAATTATTTTGATTATAAAGTCATGTTAAAGGTTCCTTTTCTTTATATTGTGTCATATGATAATATCTTTAATGATTTAATGAGGTATTAAAACGTTTCATGGATTTTCTTTACAGGATAAAGGACAAGTCACTTTTGAGGATAAATGGCCTGCTATGCGCCCTATAGTTTTGAAGCTACTGAAACAGGAGCCGGTAACGCAAACAGAATGGCAAGATCTTTTTGGTTCTGTCCACTCTGTGTGCTTGTGGGATGAGAGAGGACCATATAAGCTAAGGGATGCTCTCCAGCAAGATATAATGATGTATATAAAGCAGGCTCAGAATCGCGTCCTGGCTCAGCGGGAAGACCAAGCCCTTCTAAAGGCATATATTGCTGAATGGGGCAAGTTTTTTACACAGTGCAACTATTTACCTACTCCATTTCGACAATTAGAAAACTCTATCAACAATGTAAGCAAGGTGACCAGTTCAAATGCATCTAGTACTCAGAAGAAGAATAACAACAATAACATAGAAGATAGTTTGGTAAGGAAATTGATGTTAGATTCATGGAATCAAAGCATCTTTGTGGACATCAAGCAGAGATTACAAGATTCGGCCATGAAGCTGGTACAAGCTGAACGTAATGGTGAATCGTTTGATTCTCAGCTGGTTATTGGTGTAAGAGAATCATATGGTAAGGTTTTCATGGTATTTTGTTGTCATGTTTCCTAAACATAATTATAATTAAATTAAATAATAATCAATAACTTCTTTGCAGTTAATTTATGCTCGAACTCTGTGGATAAACTCCAAATATACAGGGAAAACTTTGAAGCTGCTTATATGCAAGCAACAGAAGAGTTTTACAAACTAAAAGCCAGTGAACAATTACTGGTGAATGGAGTTCAATCTTATATGAAGTATGCTGATCAACGTTTGAAAGAAGAAGAAGCTCGAGCTCACAGATATCTGGAACCAGGAAGTGGCAGTGTTACAGCACTTACACAATGTTGTGAGAAAGTTCTCATTGGAGAACACCTTCCCACATTACTTGCAGAGAGTGCCCCTTTGATTAAAGCTGGTCAAACTGAGAAGTTACAACTTATGTTCCGTCTTCTTGATAGAGTGCCTGAAGGAGTAACACCCATATTAAGAGATCTAGAGGCGCACATAGTATCTGCTGGATTAGCAGATATGGTAGCTTCTGCAGATATAATCACTTCTGATTCAGAAAAGTATGTGGAACGTTTATTAGATTTGTTTAAAAGTTTCAGCTCATTGGCTAAAGATGCCTTTTTGGATGATCCAAGATTTTTAACAGCTAGAGATAAGGCTTACAAATGTGTTGTTAATGACACAACAGTTTTTAAATTGGAACTACCATCTTCAGCTCTAATCCGGGGCAGCAAAGGCACAGCTCCAGAAAGTAAGTGTCCTGAACTCCTTGCTAACTACTGTGACATGTTGCTGCGGAAGACGCCACTAAGTAAACGTTTAACAAGTGAGCAGATAGAGTCAAGGTTAAGAGATGTATTGTTGGTTTTAAAGTATATAGAAAACAAAGACGTTTTTATGAGGTATCACAAAGCACATCTCACTAGAAGGTTAATATTAGATTCAAGTGCAGATTCTGAGAAAGAAGAGGACATGGTAGAGTGGCTCAGAGAGGTGGGAATGCCTGCTGACTATGTTAACAAACTAGCTCGAATGTTCCAAGATATTAAGGTAAGTGAAGATCTGAATACTCAGTTTAGAACTGATACCACAAGACATGATGCTATAAACATAAAAATACTCAATGCTGGAGCATGGGCACGTGGATCTGAAAGAGTTACTGTAAGCCTTCCATTAGAGTTAGAGGACTACATACCTGAAGTTGAAGACTTTTATAAGAAGAAGCATTCAGGACGTAAATTGCAGTGGTATCATCATATGAGCAATGGTACAATCACATTTGCCAATTCTGTTGGTAGATTTGACTTGGATGTCACCACATTTCAAATGGCTGTCTTGTTTGCATGGAATCAAAGACCAATGGAGAAGATCAGTTATGAGAACTTGAGACTTGCAACTGAACTCCCTGACCCAGAACTTAGGAGAACTTTATGGTCTCTTGTTGCTTTTCCAAAACTCAAAAGGCAGTTGTTGTCCTATGAGCCGGCAGTTCAGAATCCTAAAGATTTTACAGAGAATACAACATTTTGGGTAAATCAAGAATTTGCTCTAATAAAAAATGGTAAACCTCAACGTCGAGGAAAAATTAATTTGATTGGTAGACTTCAATTGAGCACTGAGAGATCTCAAATAGAAGATAACCATTCCATTGTTCAGCTTCGAATATTACGGACTCAAGAAGCCATTATAAAAATACTAAAGATGAGAAAACGAATCACAAATACTGCTCTCCAGGTAAATAATATTTTTTGAAAATTATTGAAAGCATTTTCCTATATGATTGATACAGTCAGTGACAAAACTATTGGGACCACCAGACTGATAAAAATTAAACTAAATTAAGAAAAGTCAATAGACTTACTATAATCTGTTTGCTGTGCTCATTCTGAAACTTGTTCTTAGTTCTTCAGGTTTGAATTGTTTTTCCGTCCTGGTATTTATGACGTTAACTACCTTCCCTTCTGTATCATATCCGACAGACCTGCTGGAAATAACGTCGCTTATTTTGGCGTGGAAATTCGATTGCTGATGTATTCTATATTATACGACCCTATTATCATTCACCATGTAACTGAACCATTTAGCATACAATGCAAAACGTAAAAGGATCACCCGACTCGACCGATGTTTACGCTTACGCGGAAATTACACTCTTTGTAATTAAACTCATGATTTTTTTATAAAAAGTATTGCAGGCGTCAGCAAAGCTCGCCGAACAAAGTTATGTCGTAGCACTAAGCGTTTGGAGAACAAAATAAAACCAATACAACAATTTTACCCTAACCAAAGACTATTTACTGCCGCAGATGTTAAGGATAAGACAATAGAAATTGATGCTTGTAGATGAGCAATTACTATACAAATTATTTTGTTTTTTCAGAGTGAACTAGTGGAGATTTTGAAGAACATGTTCTTGCCCTCTAAGAAGATGATAAAGGAGCAGCTAGAATGGCTCATCGAACACAAATATATGCGACGAGATGATGAAGATATCAACACATTTATATACATGGCCTAAAATTCATTATTGCAAGCGTAAATGAATAAAATAAAAAAATTGTTTACCCAGGAAATGTTTCTCTCTAAATCATGGGTTTCCAACTGATGGGCGGGCGCGGCAGTTCCAATAACTACATTTTAATTTTTTCTTGGTATTTGAAAAGGTTTAAAATAAATCTAACCTTTCCGAGGCGGCGTAAAAATTTCGTGCTCGCTCTTACATTATTAAACTTTTTTGCATTAGCCGACAAAGTAACTCGGAGAGTGTTTTAAATGAAAGTTAGGGAGAGCGCGTATGTTAAAAGTTGGGAACCCCTGCTCTAAATGAACTCACTTTTAAATCAATTTATAGGTAGTCAAGTTTAATTGAAATTAAATAATAATTTTATTTACATTTATATTTGCTTTTATTAAATACATATAATAGTTCAATGTATAAAAATAAAATACATAACATTAATTCTTTGCTGGCTCGATTGTCTCTCCACCTTGAATTTGACCCCAGCCAATCAACCTGGAATCAAAAATTGTTAACTTATGTAGAGGATAGTAAAATTTCTTAACTTAGAAAAAACTTGTTTTATAAATCACAATCATTACCTACTAAATTCAATACAATATACCTAATTTGAATCAAACTATTTTCATACATTTAAGTAATGTTAACTCACCTCCAATGATTTTCAACTCTCCTGCTAAGGGCTACTTTTTCTCCGATTTCGGTGCACACAGGGTTTGTCAGAGCAATTTTGGCCAAATCGGCTTTGGTAGCGATTACCCTCCCTCCCGTGCTCAAGGATCCAATGTTTACCAGCAATACCTAAAAAATACAACAAAAATTAATGTTATCCTGATATTTATTATTCTTCCCTGATATTTTTCATTCTTTTTAAGGTTCCGTACCAAAATGGTAAAACGGAACCCCTATGTTGAGACTCAGTCTAATAATAATAATTTTTATTAGATAGTCTGTCTGTCTGTCACAGCTGGATATCTCAAGAACTACTAATGCTATCAACTTGAAATTTGGGATAGTTTTAGATGACGTTTGCCCAACTATTTTGCAATTAAGAAAGAAATAAAAATATATGCATATTTTTTGCAACAGGGACTGAAAGGGGGTCAGAAAAATTCAAAGCGGCCCCTACTAGGGCATGTGGGGTATCTTATGAAAGAGCGCAGTTTGAACATTCTCAAACATATTTTCCTTTTTTAAGCCGCACAGTTTTCGAAGTTTGATGAAAAATTTAAAAAAAATGCCCCCCCCCCCCCCCCCCCTTATCTCCGAAGTTTGCAAAGAGAAAAATCTAAAATTATTCTATGTGATAGAAGTTTATGTAAAGATTATAGGAAAAATAAAATGAAGTCTCTAAATAGCACACTTTTACACGTACAAATCATTAACAAAAGTTACATTAGTCCCACTATCGGTCAAGATATAAAACTGCAATATTCTACACCGCAGTGCACAATGTTAACACATTGAAGGATACACACGAGACACAATAGAAGTTTTATTGTTATTACGTCGAGGGGCGTTAAGTGTCCCGGAAAGTGTTAAAATTCTCTGACGAATGATGTTCTGAGGTCTCGCCGATGAAAAATTAAAAACATAATGGTACGGAACCCTCGGTGCGCAAGTCCGACTCGCTCTTGACCGGTTATTTTAACACTTGACTCCAAAATGTATGGCTTGGTGCTTCAAATAGCAAAACTTATGATTTTAAATGCCGTAATTACAGAAACAATTAACAAGCCATAGTGACTCATGTGGATCCACGTCAAACGAAGGGTTAAAAGGTGAATAATGACTAACGGCCTTATTACAAAATAAGATTTATCTTTAGACCCAGGTTTAAACCATCCAGCCATTTTTAAATTTCGAACTATAATCCAACGAAGCTAAAGTTCTTATTACAAAAACTGACGTTAAACCCGAGTCTAAGTTGTCAATTTTGCATTAATAACTTTACGTTTGTCGGAATAAAGTTCAAAATAGAGTAACTGGCTCGAAGGTTTAGGCTAGGTCTAAAATTAGATCTCGTTTTGTAATAAGACGGTAAGAGTCTAAGCCTTGTATTACTTACTTCGTTTTTGGTCAGCTTTTGTACTTTAGCCGCTTTTTTGTCACCCTCAGTGCGCACGCCAAGTAAACGTTTCAATAAGTAGTATGAAACTTCAAGCTTCACAAATATTCCGGGCAGAGCACCAACAGCACCAAGGACCTATAAAAGCAAAATTTTTTATTTATTTCGTCTTCGCACGAGAACAAGGGCAAGCATGAGTGACATCATGAAAAAAGACGGAATAAGTTTACTAAATATATCAACGATCATGATTATCTTTCGTCAGATGTTCTGACGAAAGATAATCATGATTGTTGACCATACCGGTAGGTAACTAAAAGGATTTTTTTTCTATTACTACGCAAGTTATTTTTTCCCCAATTATACTTGGATTGATGATTACAGTGTGTTATTAACATGTAGCCATCCCCACTGATACAACAAATGTAATTAGTGTTATGAGTTTTTAGCCACCCGTTTGTTTTCCTGGGGAACCACGAAAAAAAAACAGGTGGCTTATTCTTGATTTTTCGGGCACTTGAGTGCAGAATTTGAAACTAAAAATTTAGGATACCATTTGGATCAGCTTAAAAGCTGGATCCACGTACCTGTCCCACAAGTCGGTCAGCACGGCAGAGCGTGGGCTCAATTTTGGTTCCAACGCCGATGAGACCTCCGGGCACGGCGTATTGAAGCTCATTCTGTTCCGCGAATAGAGACACGATACGGGAGAATATGGGACGGCACGTTAGCTTGCCGTCGGCATCCTTGCTGACTAGCCCCGGTCGGACCTGTTCAAAATAATGTATTAGAATAGCACGAAAAGTGGTAAACTAGAGGGGAGTAAAGCATATTTTGACGTTCAGGTGACGCCCAAATAGAGTCTCTGCAAGTGGCACTAGCAAGGGCGCCGTGTTTGCTTTTATTAATCTGAATCCTTTGCCGTAAAGTCACTCTTAGACGAATGGTAATGACTCTGAATTTATAAAAGTACCAGTACATACGTATTGCATTCTGGTATGTATTTAGATCTTATTTAACATAACATCACACGTGTGTGTTCCCCAATGGAAAAGATAAAGGCAAGGGTGGTAAAGGTATTTAGAGACCTGTCCGACAGCCGGCGATTAACGTGAAGCGAGTAGAGCTAGCTAAACTATCTAAAAACGAGTTGGGGAGCAATAAGCACTTATCAACATTCCGTAAGACAGTCGCACAGGTATGTGTGACAGACGACGCTAGCCCACTCTTACAAAGCCGAACTTTTTCTAAAAAACAATGTGCCATATTTGTGGCCAGGAACTACTACTGCTAGTTTCTCTTCGGAGAAGTATTGTAGTTACCTCGATTTCCATTCCAACAGTGAGCACTCCCTGCAGAATAGAACCACCGGCGACACCTCCTCTAAGGTCGTCGACCTCGCAACCAGGTTTGTTGACGTCAAAAGAACGAATGACAATCATCCGAGGCGGCGATGTGAAGTCTCTCAGAGGTACCGGGATCTTCTTTGTGATGTATTCACATAACACCTAGAAACATTTTTTAAATATTATTTTATATTCCCAGCCAATTCATGCTATAAATGGCTTATGCTGCGCCTACGCATTGTAAAGGTGACGCCGTGGTTTTAAGTCGAGGAGGGTGTGTTATATGGATTTTTAATTATAGAACTAAGAGCAATAGCGCACTAGCGGCTTGGCCGCAGCGGCCAGGTCGCGGCGGCCATCGAGATAGATACATTAGTATGAAATCGCCATAGAGCACGCGCACCTGGCCGCACGCGGCCAGCGGCCACACCGAGCCGCAGCGGCCAGCGAGATCGAAGCGACGCATTCGCGGCTCGTGTTCAGTCGCTGGCCGCTGCGGCCACTGAGATCAATTGCATTGTAGTTAAATCACCAGTGTGCGCGCACTAGTCGCTAGCCGCTTTCACGTAGCAAGAGTACCCAATATTTTTTCCTTTTCTTTTTCCGCTTCTTACTTATAAGATACAAAAGCACTGCTATTTCCTCAACGTCCATTTTGAAGCGCGCTGTATGTGCAACTGACGATCGTAGCCGCGGTTTTGGCCGCGTTGCAAATCGCAACCCCTGCGGCCGGGCTGCGCGACCTGGCCGCGCTGCCAGGTCGCTAGTGCGCTATTGCTCTAAGATGTTGTGTAGTTATAATAATATGTTTGTGTAGAAATAAAAGAACTTTTGGTTTTGGTGAAAATGATTTACCTCTATGTTATACTTCAGCTGAGCTGATATAGGTATTATAGGTGCACCTTCAGCTACAGTGCCCTGCACGAATTTCACAATTTGTTCGTGTTGCTCCTTGGCTTGGCCTTCCTTTACCAGGTCTATCTTGTTTTGCAATATGAGTATGTGTTTTAGTTTCATAATCTCAATGGCTGCCAAGTGTTCACTGGTTTGTGGCTGGGGGCAAGACTCGTTACCTAGACATAACAAAGGTTTGGTTATTTCAGTTTTATAGCAAGGTATTCTTCTGAAATCATAAGACAGCTGTTCTCAACATATGTGCCGTTTCACGATGCTGGCTCTGTTACATCTGCGAGGTTCTGGTTATGGGTGAATGCATTGATTTAGACAGTTAGCCGGCCAGCGCGCGAATTTTATCTATTGGTAAAGTAAACAAACACAAATTAAAATAGAAAATAGGTGGTACAATTAAAAGCTGTGCATACCTGCGATAAGAAGCAATGCGGCGTCCATGACCGCAGCACCGTTAAGCATGGTGGCCATAAGAATGTCGTGCCCAGGACAGTCGACGAAGCTCACGTGACGCACCAACTGGAAGCGGCCTGTGCAGGCGGGTCGTAGGCACGGGAAACTATCGTCCTTCGACGAACCGCCCGATATAAAGCTTGTAGGACGCGGACATTTTGGATTGTCACATTTGTAGATTTTCGCATTAGCGTAACCTGTAGCGAACATTGTATTGGGTTATTTTAATGTATTGCTTAGAGGGGAAGGAGGGACGAGCTAAATACCTATGGAAGGACCGGTCGCAGCAATCTACATAAAAAATTAAATTAAAAATTTAAAAAACCCCCGACACAAAAAAATAATAAAATTAAATGTAAATAATTGGAAAAGGATCAAATAATTTAAAAACCCCCAACTTAAAGAATCTAGGTAACGAGACTAAAACAGATAAATTCATATGGCAGTCGGGGGGACCTCTTAGCATAGAAGGTGTTCCACAGAACGGTCCCCCGACTTCCATATGAATTTATCTGTTTTAGTCTCGTTACCTAGATTCTTTAAGTTGGGGGTTTTTAAATTATTTGATCCTTTTCCAATTATTTACATTTAATTTTATTATTTTTTTGTGTCGGGGGTTTTTTAAATTTTAAATTTAATTTTTTATTTCATGCTTTTTGTAGGGACTCCTTAATTTTTGTATTTCATTTCTTTTATTTATTGCGTTTAAAAAAAAAATTTATAAGTAGTTGAAGAATAATTTTTAAGACTAAACAGATTTGTTTGTTTTATTATATCCTTTTTCTAGTTCTTCCTTTAGTTATTCAACTTTCCGACAAGTATTTCATAGCTATTCGATATCTAGGTTATTCAGATCTAGTTTATAAATTGGGACTGCGACACTATCTGATGTAGAAATACGTTTGTTAAGTAGGATAATTCCATTCGTAAAAATGGTCAAACTTAGTGGTCGTAGGTAGGGGAGGTAGGGGAGCATTGGGCACTTTTTTACATAAATGTTAATAAAACTGTTATTTTTTATCATAATCAAAATTTTATTCCAAATATATCGAGCACACATATTTGGCAGTAATTATTGCTAAGGAAAGTTTTGGTATTATAATTAGTCTCAAAGTTACAAAAGATCTTCGAACACATGTCCAAAGTGCCCAAACCTCCCGGTGGGAGGGAGGATTGGGCACCCCTGTAGGGAGGTTTGGGCACTGTATTTAATATGCACGATATTGCTTTACTATCCTACTATGCTTGAAGTATTATATAACATTGCTATAAAAAATTGTAATACAAACATTTTTTCTTATCATAGACTTTAGAAAAATTAAACAATGTGACTTAGAATCAATACTGCACGATGTTAGACTTAATTAAACTTATCTTATATTTGGTATGATCCAGAGAGGCTTGTCAAATTTATATTTTAAGCTGCCACGTTTCATCCATGTCGTTGGTGTAGGCAATTTTGTCTTTATATCCTCCAGGGGGACGCTGGCTACGTCTTCGATGTCAGGAAATATAAACGTATTTCTTATTTTACTCACTCTCATGAATTTGACAGTTGCCATGGATTGATTAACCTCTTCGATTATTCCAACATAATGATAGACAGTTTTTTTGGTGTCAAATTTAACCAACACAAAGTTATTGATCTGGAAATTTCTATCCAGAACGATCACATCGTCTTCATCAAAATCTTCTTCCGATTCAACAAGGGCTTCGTCAGAAATGGAAACATTTTCTATTTCATCATCGCTGCTAATCTTCCTGTTTTTCTCTGGTTTGGAAGTAAGTTCATCAGCAAGCTTTGGAATTGGTTTTTGTCCTGTATTTTTAGAGCATTTTCGATTTTTGTTGAGCTCTTTGATCTTATTTTTTCTTTGTCTTTCTTCTTCTTCCATTTCTATAAGTCTTTTCTCGGGTGTGTCCGTCAATATTCTAGTTTTTCCCTTCTTCCGTTTCATGCCTTGCAATTTCCTGGGGCCGGCCTTCGGGTATGGTCTTACTAAATCCGGTGTTACGTTGACAGTGCACAGTGTGTGTGTTACAGTCTGGCTTCTAGAGGGAGATTCCAGTTGAGATGGCCCAGCGACTTCCACATTTGAACTTGTACGATTCTCTAGACCCTGATTTTCTTCTGTTGAAGGTTGTTCCATGACAGGTTGGTCTGCAATCGATTGTTCTGTAGGAACATTATCCTCTTCCGGCAAGCAGCGATCAGTTACAGAAGAACAAGCAAAATCTTCATCGGAGAAAATGTTTGTATTGAGTGGCCATATGCCAGGTTTTTCAAATCCCTTTTGAATATTCTGCAACTTGAATGCAAGTGGGATGGCTTTTGCTGCTAATTTTGGGATTTCATAAATTGTTACCGTTTTTCCAGGATTGCTTACCATCCAATCTGTTACAGCAGTGTTATAATAAGTTTTGAGTGGTCCGTAGACAGTCAGGTCTAGGGGTTGCAGTTTATGGCTGCAGTGCGGTGGGAATGTCATTAAAACAATGCCTGATTCTTTACAAAAATCGAGAACTGGTACTGAAATATGGCTCTCATGATTGTCCAGCAGCAAAAGAACTGGCGAGGAAGGCGTTGGTTTTGCGTGTTTTGCGAAATGGTGGATATATTTTAAAAAATTTGGTGCTGTCATCCACCCTGAAGGATGTGCTGCTCCATCTGAACCAACAGGGGCATCATTTAGCATATACGTTTTGAAATTGACCCGTGGGAATATGAAAAAGGGTGGTATTGAGTTACCCAATGCATTAATACCGCAGCAAACCGTTACAAGCGTCCCCCTTTCAGCTGACGTTACTTGCCCAACTTGCTTAGTGCCTCTGAGAGCAATCACTTTCTGGGTTCGTTGTACTGTTGATAATCCAGTTTCGTCTATATTGTAAATAGACTCAGGGCCGAAGCGATGCCGTTCATATACAGTTATAAGATTTTCAAAAAAATCTCCGACATTTTTCTTATTGAAACTTGTGGCCCGTGAGAGACTGGTAGCTTCTGGTGTCCTTATCGAAAGCTGAGGTTGTCTTTTAAAAAATCCCCTTATCCAATCTTTGGATGCAAGTTTCTTCTTTGTCCAGTTATCTGGTATTTTTTTTTCAATGGCAGTGGCGTATTCATAAACCAATTCACGTGCCTTCATTTTTGACAGTCCATGGTTTAGTTTAAACGATGTTACAAGATATTCTGAAATTTTTTCTTCTTCATCTTTCGTGAATATTTGATTTGATATAAATTTAGAAGAAATATCTTTCACGACGCTACCCTGCTTTATATATCTTTGAAGGTTAGACCTGGGTATATCATATTTCATCGCAGTAGTTTTAATTTTTCCTCCTTTAGAAACCTCTTCCAATGCGCGCAAAATAACATCTTTGGGGATTTCACGTCGCTTATTTTTCTTTTTAAATGAAAACGGCATTGTCCTGAAAAGAAATGATTAACCATTCAATCCAATAGGCATGTCAAAAAAGCACAAAAGCATGACACCAAAATACACTAAAAACAGAGGGAGCATTGGGCATGCCCAAACCTCCCTCCTACCTGCGTGCCCAATGCTCCCCGTAACCTCACTTTTCAAATAGATTTGAATAAGTTTATTTTTATCAAATGTTGAATCCTAATTGACAGGTAAATATAATCTTCATTAAACACAATAGAAGAAGTTAACAAAGATACTTACACTTTCTTGCAGATTTCTTTGTTATGTTTCTTCAAATCACAATCAAAATATTTACTTCTGTACGCAACAAACCGTTAAGCGCGTGTAACTTGACAACCAAGTGAAATGACAGCTGACACTTTTGACAAGCGGTGTTGCCAGTTATTAAACTATAGTTCTGTGGTAGAAAACAAAAAATATCTAGAATAGATTTTGAGGAATGAGGGAGTGCCCAAACCTCCCGACTGCCCAATGCTCCCCTACCTCCCCTACCAGTCATCACCCCACTTTCCTCATCAATCTAGGGCATTGATCAGACAAAAAAATATTTTTCAAGTTTTTAGTTTTCATTTCGTTAGTCAATATTCCTCATTCCCTTTCAATATAGTGTACAGACGCCAGCACATCAAGCTACCCGAAACTGTCAAATTTTCCCAATCAACTTTGAACCATAAGCTTTAGCGATAAAGTTGAAAATCTATTAAAGAAATTTGACAGATTGTAGTAGCTTGATGTGCTGGCGTCTGTACATTATTCTACTTGTCAAGCCCTTGCATTTAATACCTATATTGAAGGAGTTGTGAAAAAATATATAATTCGCCATTTTGTAGTGGCGGCCATCTTGGATTTGAAATTTGTCATAGTGTATAGTATTCTACTATTCAAGCCCTTTCATTTGATACCCATATTGAGGGAGTTGTAAAAAAATATGTAATCCGCCATTTTGTGGCGGCGGCCATCTTGGACCGATTTTCATCAAACATAGCTAAGAACACTCCCGACTAATTCACCTTTCAAACAAAAAAAACAAAATCAAAATCGGTTCATCCGTTCGGGAGCTACGATGCCACAGACAGACACACACACACACACACACACACAGACACGTCAAACTTATAACACCCCGTCGTTTTTGCGTCGGGGGTTAAAAACAAAATGAGTGGAAGGAGTGTCACTGACTCTGGCAGGGCCACCATCATCAGGGATTTTAATTTTGATAACACAAAAAATTTGTCTCTGATTAGTCGAAATTTGTCGCCTTTGGGGAGACTCTGTCCAGATCGGCCACTTATAAACCCTTATATCTTTCGAACCAGTGACCAACAAATTCTGATATTTGGCGATAAATTTTGACTAATTTTTTGTGTTATCTAAAATAAAATCCCTGATGGTGGCCCTGCCAGAGTCAGTGACACGTAGGAGGAGGGTAAAGAGGCTTAACGGCTCTGAAGTGGTCATAGCTTAATAAATAACATTTCGCCGATTCGACCAGTAGGTAGGTATAATATACATATATAGGTACCTATAGTAGAATGAAGATGAATCTTAATTCTGCTGAATATGATGATCAGTTAGTGGAAATTCCAAACTATAGACAGGCAACCGCTGTTTACTAGCAGTTTCGCATTTTCATCTCACTTCAGAGTCCAGACACACTTCTTAGTTTAGATAAGTGTTTCATGCAGAAATAAAATTATGTTTTGGTAAAATAATACGTTTTTATTACTAACTAAACTAAGAAAATTCGCATTAAAGAGTTAAATGTCTAGAAATATAAAACTATCGTAATTCTATCAATAATGCAATGCATTGTAAAAATGTTCAGTACACTAACATGCTTGTACTTAACAAAGTTATAATATAACCACAAACTTAAAATAAACTATCAAAATGTAACATGGATTCTTAAACACATCCATTTTTACTATAATACTATCAATATTATATAGTAGTTGTATATACATAAGGCAATGTAATCAGCACCTTGAAGTTTATTGCACCATTTAGACGAGCTTAGTACTTGCCATTAGTAGCTAACCATGTCGCTTGTCGCCAAGAAAATAAGATCGCCTTTTATTGGGCATTTTCAGCTCAGCGGTACCGTCCAGCGGCCGGCAAGGGCAACGATAATGTATCAAAATATATTCTGTCTTTTCACTTGTCGGCGACGGTTTTGATTATTCATAAGGCTGCTTTTCCACAAGAGATGTGCTATGCAGGTATGCTGCGAGGATGTGAAAGCTAAGCTACTAAAATATGCGACCGTTTCCACTAATGCTAAGCTGTGTAGCAGAGCGAGATGTGCTACGCTATGAAGATGCGCCGCCGTGGGGTAGCTGTGCGAGGAAGTTGCGCAGCTCGAGCTATGCGATGCTTCGATAGTAGGGAAGGCACGGGGAGTACTCTGCTCTGCACATAGCTACACCACTCGCGCATCCATAGCTCCCATCCATGGCACGCATCCTTCCGTATAAAAAACATAGCTAGTTGAACCCGTTTCCGCCAGTGCTATGCTATGTGGACCAATGAAAATGATTGGTGGATATCAATCGCATCCATAGCAACGTAGCATAGCACATATCTGATGGAAAAGTAGCCTAAATGATACCTCAATCTATGCAGCCGGGGCCGTCGACGACGGCGTATACGGTACCAGCCAGTTGAAACGCTGTACTACTTTTAAGAACGAAGTTCCTTAACACAGCTTGCGGTAGGAGTTGACTGGTAGAAGTCCTCATGTAAGGAAAAAGCGCTATGCCTCCTCCATACAAATTTCTCTGTCTCTTCCAATTATTAAACGAGTGTGTGTATGCGTGCGGAACTTCATTTCTGATGGGGATCCCCCGACCACATAAATATAATTTAGTTTCACTAATACTAAGCGCTAATTCAGCATGTTTACACGCAATTTACTTATAGTGTTAGCGACAAGTACTAAGCAATAGTAAGCTCGTGTAAATGTGCATACATTTATTTATTTAGGTAATTTAATTATGGGGCCGTGCACGAAATCGACTGATATTGATTATTTTTGATCGCTGTTTGTGAGAAAGGGAAAATAATTTAAACAAAAACGATTATTATTTGAAAACCCGAGTTTTGCAGGTGGTTGAAAATATTTTTCAAATAAGTATTCATGGAAAATCACTAATATTCACAACAGGTTTTTCAAAAACTTACGCGAGACTGACGTTTGATCATCGTTTTATAAGAAACTACTTAAGAACTGCGACCGACAATAATGGTTTTGCGTTTATAGTCACACAGACTTGTTTCAATTATTTCAAGTTTTAATAAGAATTTGACAAAAGAGGGTATTTTTCGTGCAAGGTCGTGTTTAAAACCGTTACAATAATTAAATACACAAAATGTTACATAATTATTTAAAGATAACCTCTATTCAATGTTCCACATTTTATGGACAATACAGATAGTATTGTCCATAACAACATGTTGTATAATTCATCTGTATAATATGTATAACATTATTACAAACAAAATCCATGCATCTGCGTTTGGTGTGGTGGACCAGTCTTTATTTGAAAATAACGATTCAGAATAGTCATTTATTATAAGACTAGCTTTTGCCCGCGACTTCGTCCGCGTGAAATTTCACCTTCCCTCCTTTCTGTGGCTGGCTGTGCGTTGATATATCAGTCAGTCAGTCAGGACTTTGAATTTTATATATATAGATGGAATAAGATGGAAACAACTTGAGAAAAATGGTAGATTAGGAAAGCTTATCCAATACCACAGATAATATAATACTAGCGTACCAATACTAATATTATGAATGCAAAAGTGTGTCTGTCTGTTACCTCTTCACGCTTAAACCGCTGAACCGATTTAGATGAAATTTGGTATAGAGATAGTTTGAGTCCCGGGAAAAGACATAGGATACTTTTTACCCCGATATTCCAACGGGATCAACACTTATGCGGATGAAACCGCGGGGTTCTGCCAGTTTCTTATAAGTAAGTATTACATCAATTACACCACATGTGCACAAGGCTGTCTGTGAAACCAACACAATTATTATATCAATAATAAATTGAGTCTCAAAATTAGACACATTTCTATAAAATAACATCAAAATATTTGTGATACAGTTGTCATTTCAAAATATGTCAAAATTGTTTTCCACAAAAACATAGTTTACTACATTGCAAAAATATTACTCACAATATTTTTTAAACTATTATTTCAGTCCATATTTGGTATTTCCATATCCTTACCCATAATTAAGAGATATTTAATGGAAACAATTTTTTTGGGTAAGTAAGGTTGGCTTATCATGCATCAAAGAATGATAAAAATTCTATACAGCATAATGAGATTCCTTTAATTTGCTGAAAAACTAGATCAAATAATGGGCAGATAGTATATAATAATATCTGCCCAATATTTGACCTATTTTTAAAATTAAATTTCATATCGCTTTTTGTATTTATTAAGAGAAAAATCCTGTATTTAAAATAAATATTTGCGACATTTTAAAGCACCACATTTGCATTCTGTAAGATTTCTAAGCATAGCCCTATTTTGTTGCTGAATTTCAAATCTAGACTTGACAGGTGATACTGGTGTGTTACCCAAAGTAGCTTCAGACCCACTTGGTATATCAGTATCATAGGAACTGTCTTTACTAATACTAGAACTGTTTGTTTCAATATCCTCACTGTCTGAAGCTTTTTGTAAATAATCAAAACAGAGTTCTTCACCAATTTCAATATCACGTGTAGCAAATAAAGCTAACATAGGCAGGTTGGGATCAAGACAATCAGCCCACACTGCCCACACACCAAGATTAGGATCACAGGAATGATTAATAAAATGCGAGACATTTCCTAAATTTGCTGCATCCACTACATATGGATTTTCAACAGAATTAAAATCCAAATCAAATAAATATGTGAGACCATTAGCATCATACTCTCTTCCTCGTTTTTCAGCTTCTTCAAATGTAATAACTTCTCCAACATATTGACAAAGAAATTGTCCTTGCCTTATCTTTTGTTCTGTTTTTACTCCCCATCCACATCCATTGGCGGTTCGGAAAATACTCAATTTAATATTTCTGCCACCTTGCACTACACGATTACTGCATTCTGATGAACATTTACAGGCTTTGTTACATTCGTAAATTGGGGTACCTGATGCAACACGAAGTCTTTTATTTGCAGTATAAGCAAATAAACCAGCTTGCATGCCACAACATGCTTTTGAGCGACAGTTGCAAGCTGTACACTCGCACCCAATGGGTGGATCATCAGGGATTGTGACACCACTGCCAGGTATACATTGATTAATATAGGTAAAATTTTCTGGAGGACCAGCTAAGTCAAAATTATTCTCTACAATGAGCTTTTTGCATTTATCAACCTGATTTAAATGTTCCTCCCATTTTCTTAACTTGATTAACTGCTGACATCGTTTTCTCGTTACAACATAGAGTTGCAAAATATCTCTTGCTTCTTGCACAAGTCCTGTTGCTGAGGCTTCGTTTTCTTCAGGTAAAATGATCATTGCAAGCAATTTCAATGTTAAGCTTTCTTTTAATTTTGCAATATCATTGTCTTCTATTTCATCAAACCTTTTTAAAAGGTTTTCTTCACTAAGCAGGTTTCCAAATGAAATTTCTTCCTTCAACTTTTCCATTTCATTGCAATATTTAAATTCTTCATCCAAAAGGAACTGTTTGAGTACATTAGGGCAGTTGTCAAGATGTTCAATTGGTTCCCATGTGTTTTCACTGTCTGGCCATCCTTTCCATTTTATGTAGAAGTACTCCTTGCCAGATTCAAACTTGAAGTCAAGAATTCTTTCAATAATGAATTCTTCAGAATCTTGTCTACTTTTCTTTTGTTTCTTTGGTGCAGGCATTTCTAATTCCTCATCAGAATCAACATACAAGTTCCTCTTTTTAGACCTCTTCATCTTTTCAAAGAACTCATTTTCATGCCTCTCATCAGTTCTTTCGCGATACATTTTAATGACCGTGTTGGACAGGCGCTCTGCAACATACCATGTGTTTGGATTAATTTACATCAATCTTACAAGATCAAAAAGGATTACATTATTACTTTGGGTTCACAATACATTTCACATGGTATATTGCAAAGCATCTGAACAAATTAATAAAGTCTTTCTAAATTTCTGCATTTCTCTATTGTATAAAGTAATATTATTGAATTTTTCTAAGTATATTTTAAAAACATTTTGTTCTTTATGGTATTCTTAGGGCTGATTTTTCCATTGTCAGATAACTTTTATTCAAGGAATAAAATTGACGTTTGACAGTTTTTGTATGAAGTAACTGTCAAAATTTCAAAATTATTCCTCAAATAAAGTTATGAGATGATTGAAAAATCAGCCCTTAGTCAAATAAACAAAACACCAACATTAAATCATCATTTAAAATGTAATTTGCTATTTAAACACTCAATCATCAATTGGTTCCTCAAAGACATTCAGATAGAATATTTGTCAAACTCCTATGGCTGACCCAAAACAGCATTAGTGACTTTGAATCTTGATCATTTACCAACTATGTTGAAGTCGACTTTGTTTAACTAGATGCAGCTTACAGTATTTTACATGGCAACACAGTACTTCTTGGATTATTAGTTGTCAGACTTTTGGGCTTCTGACTGCCCACAGCAAAAAAAATCAGCCTATAACATTCCCACCACGGTTACACCAGCCACCTCTATGAGAGAAGGACTGGGCCGTAATTTACCACACATGCCCAGTGTGGGTTAGTGGATGTCTCATGCACATGCTCGGGCTTCTGATTGCCCATTATAAAAAAATATGGGAGCATTTTACTTATAGGCTGAAAAACAAATGATTGGGATATACATACCTAACTTGATAGTAATATTCCTCTCCAGTTCATTCTTGAATCTTACAGTCTGCACTCCTGAAATAGCCTTAACTACAGTTGACTTGCCATGAGCTACATGACCAATAGTGCCAATGTTTATAGTGGCCTGCCTTGAAATGACTTCAGGTGACAAGGCTGACAATTTGGTAACATCCTGAAAAAAAAATAAGAAAATAATATCTAAATAAATAATTATTGTGTACAAAATTGACTCTGACTTTACTGTCATATTGTAATCAGAGTAAACGTAACAATGGTTTCATATAATAAAAATATTAACAAAAATAACTGGCTAAGTAGGTAATGCAATTGGTACTTAGTACAAGTTTAACAACCTTTTTTACATGTGTCTAGAACACGAAGGTTATGTGATTTTTAATGATTACGGAAACAAAACTCTAAAACTCATCCCAGATTTTAGCAGCGCTTGACCAAAATATCTTCTCTAGAACTGATAATTAGATCATTTTAACTCACCAATTTGGTTAGGTCTTGCTGATGCAAGTTTGACTGAGCACTTCGCCCTTCACTCGAAGCCATAATTATGGTTTTTGTGCACTTAGTAGCTTCAATAATCTTTTCAGAGAAAGAATTAATTAGTTCCGACTAAGATTTACAACATTTAGATAAAAAACTAAGACTAAAAGTTGTAAAATCCGCTAACGTAGGCAACGAATTTCAGCTTGACGAAGATGAACCACGAACGAACGGAACGGAGATAGCGTGCCAAATAGTGAATTGACCAGAGAGCGTTGATTTAGTCGATTTATCACTGAAGCAGCGGATGCAAATATAAAACATACACAATTTTCTAATGATTGCAATTTTGTTAATCGCTTTTATGGTGAATAGAAATTTTAGTTATTTTTAGATATACGATTGCTACTAATATACTGTTTCTAGAGATATTTTGATCAAAATAAAAGAGAATGGTTTTTTCGAGGACGTTCTATCTACACAGTACTAAAATTAAAGCCAAGTCTAACACCAGCCGAGCCTTGTGTTTATCTTGTTTCGGTAGATTTTGAAATCGCTAGCGACAATAATCTGCTGTCAAAATCTGTGTGAGCCTGTGAGGACTGATTTATCGGATATTTGAATCGGCAGCGAGTCGCCGCGCCGGCAACTGAAGACGCTGCGTGTGTACTTAGTTTAAGCGGTCAGAGCAAAGTATCACAATTTAAAGTTTTCTAAGCCTTGTCTGCCGGGTTTCCCCCGTATTATTGAAGTGAAAACATCTTTAGGCGCATTGAGCAATGTTTTGAGATGGGAAAAAAACCATTGAACTCGCGCCACTGTTACCGTAAGCGACACCACGCGTGTTTTGTTTATAAGACGATTAAAAAATACCCGCTTCGGATGTGTTCATTCGGCTGTCCTCGGGATGTACTCAGTTTTAATGTAGGTATATCCGATTCGTCAGTGAGTGATGGTAAAGCACAGACTAAGAAGAGAAGTTACCTTTGGTAAAGTATTCTGTTTGTGTTTTGTTTTCACTTCTGTCGGCACTCCCGGACTGATACTGTTTTTTTTTTAATTTTAATGGTGTGCAATTTATTAAAATTCCTTGTTTCCGGTATACTTTAAAGTTCAATAAAATCTTGACACAGAGAACATACTTTGCCTCACGCTTTAACATCCTTGCGCACTGCACTTGCTGCATAGGGTTACAGTCTGTGGGTTACACAGAGTGCTTACGGTGGGTTACTGAATGATGATCCTGTATCTGTGGCGTGTATCTGTGGTGCACTGCCCTCTATAATACATTATAGGGGTCAGGGTTACTCTGAGGGGTTACTTTACTCTTTGGGCGTGCCTGTCAGACACTGAACTATAGTATACACTGACCTTTAGGGTGCGTTCCGAGTTGGGAATGTAATCGATTTAAGCGTGCTTAAACCCGCACCGATCCTTCGTAATAAAAAACAAAACGTGACATTGGCTAATAACCATAGATAGGAATAGGTAGAGCTGTTTTATGTACTTGCCATAGGTTAGAATAATATGGATATTCCCTTTTAGTTACGAAGTTAAGTTTGGTTTCGAAGTTACTGTTGGTAAAGAATTGAATTCTAGTGGCGCAGAAAGAGACAAAAACGGGTGCGTCACTCTAGCGACAATAAAATCCCGTAAAAATCTCGTAGTATCAGTCGGAATCCCGTGGAATAAGTATCCATATTATCATCAATGTTTGCGGTCAATGAACCTAAATAGCTCTACCTATTCCGATCACTGCAGTAATAACGTATAAACCGTGCGAAGCCAAAAGGAGAAAAAAAAATCCCGTACCGAATTAGCGTGAACGCGATAACGATGTTACGTAAATCGTCATAGGCCGCATTCCGAATTAGCTATAATCGCTCACAGCGCAGCGCTCACATATCTCACATGCGTTCCGATTTACCCTGCGTTCCGAGTTGAAAAATAATCGATTTGGGCGTGCTTAAACTCGTACCGAATTAGCGTGAACGCGAAAACGATGTCCCGTGAATCGTCATAGATGACGTCATGACATGCGTCATCTTGCGATAACGCCGACCATGCATTAGAATAATATCACCGTGAGCGCTGTCAAAAATGACAGTGTGTGTGTGAGGATGTGTCAGTGTGTGTTTTGTTTTGAGTTGCATCATCTTTAAATTAAACTAACGTGGTATTTTCGAAATTGTGCTTCTGGCTGACAGTCGCCACCTAACCAAAGAAGAAGATCTGAAGAAGAAATGTGGTGTTTATACAAAGAAATACAGTAATAATATCGTTTTTTCATTGAGTAAGCACTGTGAGCGCGGTCACGAGTGTTCCGAATTTCTGACAGCTCTCAGCTGTCATAATCGTAATATCTGAATCGGAACCATTGAGATAGGAAAAACATGGAGACGCCGCGTTATTCTATACATACATTTGCTTCTATAAATATGAGTGAAATATGATTCAAAATATGAAATATCGTTTTGTCTCTTTCTAATAAAATAATCGTATTTGATAAAAGAGACCGCAATATTTTAAGTTGTTGCTCATTTTGGCAACATTTTATCGTGACGTAGTGACAGTTGTAGGTAAGTGCCATAGCAGCCATCTTTTGCGACGAGTTTTGTGTTAGTTTTGCTGTCAGATGGTTGTTTATTTTTTGCATTATTGAGATTTGCGAGAAAATCACAAGGATTTTACCTTTTAGAACTGCACGCAAATGTTGGAAAACAGCAATTCAACATGCCTGTGTGTTGTATTGTGAAGTGTGGTGCAAGAAAGAATGAAAATCAACCTCTATTGTCTTCGCTCAGGTTAATAGCAGGTTTTCATGTATATCGATACTCGTTATAGAACAACCTATTTTTCTTGATTGACACAACCCTAACAATGGCAGCTATTTTATGAGACAATACGAGTTGTAGGTACGCACCCTTTTTTTTTAGGTATTTCCAGTCCATACTTGTCTATGTCAATGATCGGAACGCATTGTGAGATGATTGTGAGCGCTGTGAGCGATTATAGCTAATTCGGAATGCGGCCTATGACGATTCACGGGACATCGTTATCGCGCCGGGCACGCTCAAATCGATTACTTTCCCAACTCCGAACGCACCCTATAATGTCAGCTGTCACCATCATGTCAGATTACTTGTCAGATCATCATCCAATGTTGTGTCATTTGAATCTGTCAATAAATAAATTTCTGGAGCTTTAGCTAATGCAGTCTAAGATAAATTCTAATAAAATCAATACAAATGTAATAGTGATTTGCAATTAGGTATTTCAAATCTGAACAACATGATAATCAAAAATGAGGATGTGCAGGAACAAACTAAAAGGTTACGCTTCAAGTCTCTAACCAATACTCAAAATTCGTCCGGCGATGTAAGTTTTGATAAAGGAGTGAAGGAAGTGAAATGCAAAGGTAAAGTGTTTCAACCCGCTTGGACAAATAAAGTAATAAGATACTATGGATAGTAATATAAGGCTATGATAATTAACATTTCAGATGGAGAGAAGGCAGCTTCCTTGTTTGCGTTTTTACACGTAGAGCTAACGCGAGGATATTTATTAGAACATGACGAAGAACGGTTTTCAGCCAGAAGAGAAAAAGTTTATTCCTTTATTAAGATTCCTCAGGAATTGGAAAAGTTTATGGCTTATGGATTCTTTCAATGTGCAGACTCTTTACTATTTGTTTACACATTCCTTCCATTGAGGTTTATCATGGCCATTTGGACCTTCTTTGGCAGACTTTTCAGGAGATGTTTTGGGTTAGAGAGTTCACTATTTCATGAAACTGATTCGTTATAATGAAGTACAGTCGGCGACCAACATTGTCTGACCCACCCAACATTGACTGACCCACCGGCATATCTTGTTAAGCCATTTTAATCATTATCTTCTTGTCGTTAAAGTTGAAAATCTTTTAAATAACACGGCCATACCTACTTACTACCTAATCTTTAATTTCGCGTATTCTCAACCAGTCATTGTGGCTTCGCGGTTCGATGCTGGATCCGCGACGAACGACATGTGGGTTCGAAAACACAATCCACCTTTTATCAATTTCTTTATAATTTCTTTTTCTTTATTTGTTTTCATTTATGATTTCTACAATATTTCTTGCATTATTATAGAACGACCAATATGATTTTTGCCTAACAACTTTTCTGGAAAACAAGTGGGTAAATAAAAAAAAACTATAAGTCCTCAAATAAGTAGGACGAAGTAAAAGTTTACGGCGTAGGGTAGATGGATACAAAATTGATTTAAGTGACAAAAGTCAGTCTACCTACGCCTAAACAGTGACTGCGGCGCACAAACATTTCTAAAACGTTTGACGTAAATCGTGAAAAGTATTTTTAATGAATTTGGTGTAATCAAAGCGTCATGTCGCAGCTTAATGACTATACAAAACATTGCTGGCTGGATGGTGACGTCCTGCTGGCGACTGTGCGAATTGCCTATTCAAATACAGATATTTACTTCGTGCAAGATAACTGCTCCATCCACCGTGCAGGCATTGTGAAGAATTGGTTAGCTGCTCAAGAAGGTGTAACTGTTATTTACTGGCCATCATCATCTAAAACTCCCGATTTGAACCCTATGGAAAACCTATGGGGTCAAATGGTTTTAAATTGGGACACATCCGAAGTGCGAAATAAAAACAATTTGGCTGAGATCGTGTCATCGATATGGGAGCACATGAGAGGAAAAGATTTGTGTTGGAACATGGTGTGTGTGCGGTAGCCGCTTACAGCAAGTTATAGAAGGAGACGGTGCGCCACTTCGCTACTAACTAATCTACTTATAAGTATTTTGAAACACACTATGTAAGTAAATGCTCAATTGAATGAATGCTAAACCATTAAAATGTAAGATTCTGTGGTGATGTTATTGTTATAAATGGAAATGCATTTTTCTATTTAAATAACATGTTGATTCACTACATATACTTAGCTATAAATCTGTAAAACATTTCACAAATTCATTCATTTTCTCGCATTTATACATCAATGTTTTCTCGATAACACACTTCCAAGCAATTACCATTAGCATGACTTTTTTTCACTATTTAAATGTTTATAAATGGTTAGGTTTGAATAAGATATTATAAAATGTATTAATTTTGAACTAAAGAGCATTTACTTACTTTATCTTATTTATGTATATTTTAACGAATTAATAAACATTTTTATTACTTGCAATGATTTTGTTTCATTTCTATACAAACTGCCCATTTAAAAAGATATTTCCCGAGTTCGTTCGTAAAAAAAAGTAACAAAATAGATAATAATTAAAAACAAAACATTTCTAACAAAAAACTTTTAGGTTTTTCCTGGTTTCGAACGCAGACCTCGATGAATGTCGAGCTGCCTTAGTGACCACGGGACCAACTCAACTCTTGTAATATGTGTTGAAATTCGATCTTAGTTGTGATGACAGACGCAATATTCTAAAGAATTTGAACCATATCATATATTTTCATAAAGTTCATTATCGCACAATCACAACCAGCTATTAAAATGAATCACGGAATTTAGCTATTAACCGTAGACACCTTTAAAATGTTACTGATGCGCGATATTTTTTTTTATTCATCCACCCTCGCCTTGGTTTTTTTTAGTAGTCTTGAAACTCATTAGCCTTTCAACCTTAACAACAACAATATAATGATTAAAATCGCCTAACAACATGATTTATCGAAATGCTTGCACGGAGTATTCCAAATGTTCACGATAAGGTTCAAATTCGCTATGATTCAAGTGGGTCAGATAATGTTGGCCACCGACTGTACAACACTATATTAAAAACTATCTTTTTTGTTACAGGTTTCATTCAAGTTCTCGTCAAAGCCTATTAAAACCAGCAGAAACATGTGACATGCTTAAGGGTTTCATATTACTGATATGCAGTATTTTAATGTGCTATATAGATACAAACATGATGTATCATTTAGTGAAGAGTCAGAGTGTGATGAAATTGTATATATTTTATAATATGTTGGAGGTTGGTGATAGACTGTTCTCAGCTTTTGGGCAAGATACCATTGATGCTCTTTTTTGGACCGCTACAGAACCACGAGATAGAAGGAGAGAGCATTTGGGAGTTATACCTCATCTGTTGTTTGCAATGATCTATGTCTGTATCCTTTTTAACTACAATAAGGTCGGGCGGGGCTATTTCGACTATAAAATCACAAACGTCAACTTCAAAAGTCTGCACACTCGTCTTTGAATACGTTATGATAGATTTAATGAATTTATGTTATAAAAGCTTTAATTGAGATCTTTCTTACGTAGGTCTTATACAGAATACTCATCTTATATGTTCTCAGGAACGATATTTTTTAAATTGGGAAGAAATAGTTACAATTACCCCACAGTGGGGCTATTTCAACTATGCCACATATTTATCGTACTAAAGCCGTTATCGTTTTGAAATTGAGAGCCTGAGTATATTATGGCATAATTCATACCAATCTATGGCTTATTGTCTCCTAACATGATTTAGTAACGTAATAAAATACTTTAAACACCTTGGAGGGGCAATTTCGACTTTTTACGTAGGTAGTAGTGCAGGGACGTATACCAACCAACATCATCGATAAATCAGATCAACAACAACCATGAATAAACATTTATATAAAATAAAAAAAACATGTTACATGTATTCTTGAGACTACTGTGGACCGTGGCATGTCATGAAAATCAGCAGCTTGATAACTAGTAATTTTTTTATTGCGAACCTCTTCTACAGCCGTAAGTAGTTCGTCTAGCTAGTGAGTACTGTTTAACATTTTTGCCTTATAATTTCACACCATCTAAAACGATACAACAACCAAAGCGCAAAAGTAGGGAATAAGCCGTAAATTAGTAGAAGAGCGGACGAGGACGAGAGACAAAAAACTTTTATGACAAGTTAGAACATTCTTCAAGCTGCATGACATTTACATTTCACAACTATAGTAAACGGTTTGATCACCATTTAGAGATTTAATTTACCAACAGTGGTTCCCTGTATATTTTATCGCAGCATGTGCCAATGTTTTTGTTATGCATAGAGTATCGATATCATCACATCACTAGTGTTTTGCAATACCATACAAAAATTAAGCGGGGTAATTATGACTTTGGGTTAGTCGAAATAACCCCACTTCTTCTTTTAGTGGGGCTATTTAAACTAACGAAAAATCACATCAAAAACGTATCATTCCAAAGAACAAATAAGCGAAAAACCATTTACGGTTTATAGTTTCCCTAGTCACTGTTTAATATTGTAAAAACAAGCGTTTTAAACACAACTTTTGACGGCAAATGTGACGAGCGTCTTTTGTTAACACATGCACAAAATGTCGTCTGACAAAAAAAAGCGTGTGGGTCAAACAGTTCGCGTTTTAGCAGCTCCATCTATGAAATTTTGTATAAATAATCTGTTCACCTACCTGGATATAGATGGCGTTTTGGTACAAGTACAGTAGAATAACAGTTATTGTCATTAGTTGAAATAGCCCCATAGTCGAAATAGCCCCGCCCGACCTTATACATATTATAAATTAGTTGAATCTGGAAAATTAAGGCCTGGTTTGTCATAGTGCTTCAGTTTTCAAACAATAAGTAACCAACATTTTTTTATGTGGAAAAGTTTTATTACTTATAACTTTGTAATGTCATATTTTTCAAACTCTTTACATAATGAGTAATATCTATTTCATTAGGGCAGTTGGCACAGAGTACTATGTCAATGGAGTGACAATAGCACTACAGAAATATTCATGACACTGAATATCCCAACAATCACTAATATTATATCTTATGCCTGCATAGCAAAGTAGGTATGTGTACTTTGCTTGGGGAATTTGTTTAATAAACAATATACTCTATTCCAATTCGGTAAAGTTTATTTTTTATTTGCAAAATAACAATATATTTTTACAAATATGCGTGTAGTGCTTGTTGTTCAATATTATAAACTGTAGTGAGAAGTGTTTTGGCCTTGAAAATTGTAAGCCTAGATCGAAAAGTTAATTGTGTTATAAATCATCATCAACATTTCAGCGAAAGATGTCCACTGCTGGACATAGGCCTCCCCCAAGCACCTCCACTTTGACCGGTTCTGTGCTTCTCGCATCCAACGGGTTCTATACATAATTACAATTTATTGTACTTGTTCTAAACTAGCTTCTACCCACGTCTTCCATCGCGTGATTCGTAAGTTATACTAAAATAACAGCCACATTACTATGTTTGTAGTTTTGGTTGCAGCTGCCAAAATATATAAAAAGAGTCAGAACTAGTGACGCGGTCGCAAGCGACGTACAGTTGTCCGGGTGAAAAGTAGCTTGCCCTGAGGTTGACACCTGCATTTTCAGTATTTTTCCATTGCTTGTGAAGTTTTTCGTTTTTTGTGAATTAATGAATGGCACAAGACTGACTGTTGCATTCTTACAGATTATTTTTGCGCAACACGCGCGAATTAGATGTCATTAAAATAATGTAACAGTAGAACAGTAGACTTGTCTGTGTGGTGTCGGACTTAAAGAATTGCACCACCCCTTACTTCCCGTGGGTGTCGTAAAAGGCGACTAAGGGGCTTACCGGAGAATGGGCAGCAGCGTTCTCTATTTATTCCACCATCATACCATACTGCGATCGCCAACCCGCCTGCCAAGCGTGGCGATTATGGCAACCCCCCCCCCCCCAAAATTGAGGGAGGCCTATGTCCAGCAGTGGACGTCTATCGGCTGAAACGAACAGTAGAATGTAAACACGGGATTCCTCATTCAGTCACCTGATTATAGATTTTTCTTTTAACCAGTGACAAGGAGGCCTAAACTTGATGTTTTTCTGTGTACGTTCTACGAACTATCACATAATGTATGTTTTGTGCTTTTTTTACATTTTGTAATACCTACGTACCTATTACAAAATGTAAAAAAAAACACAAAATATATCATCTGTTGGGAATCGAACTTAGGTTTGAAAAGCAGTCGCCGAACCGCTTAGCTATTTGTTTTCTTGAAAGTTGACTAAAATAGCCCTTATATTTCATGATTGACTGCTTAAGCATATTAAAGGTATGATAATCATTTAAAAGGTTAAATCTGTAACTATCTGCATTATTCTAACCTTTTGGCTCGTCTTTTTACAATTTGATGTGTGTTGTACGTATTTAAAATTAGTTTTTTTTTACAAAAAAATAGGTATTTATGGTAAGTAACACGGGCTATTTATTTTTTCCCTTCTAATAGCTCAATACTGGAGTAATCAAAAGTAATCAAAATTAACGGTGTTACAACTGGTAGTAAGATTGGTAGTAACTACTTAGTAACTACTACTAGGTAGTAACTACTTAGGGCAACAAAGGAAGAATACGAACAATACGAACTTATGGCAATATTGCTCATTCCTCCTTAGCAAAAAGCGTTTTATTTTCAAAAATATTCCATGTATCTTTTCACGCCTTAACTTACATGAGAATTGACACACGGATGGACCATGATTAGGTATAGGACACTTTTTATCCCGGTAAACAGTACGTTCCGGTGGGATAATTCCTGATATCATACAGTTTTTATTATCATTGTTTTAATAAATTATCCTTAATAAAAAGTTCAGTTCTTCATAGCTTATTGGTGCTGTTTCAAGCAACGACACTGAATGTTGCCTTCAATTCCAATAATAAAAGTCTTCTTATCATAATGATGTCTAACAATGTAAGTATTATTAGTAGGATAAATGATTATACTGGATGATTTTTTTTACCGTCTCGAAATTTTTACGGGGTGTTCTACCCATGAATATGAACAACTTTCACTATGGGACCAACTCGGAAATCACGAAAAAAAAATCTGCTGTTTCATACATTTTGGTCAAGTAGGTATTGAACTTGTGTATTAAACAGCTGATTTTTTTTTCGCGATTTTGGAGTTGCTCCCATAGTGAAAGTTGTTCATAATCATGGTTAGAACACCCCGTAAAAATTTCGAGACGGTAAAAAAAATCATCCAGTATATTTAGTCCTTGGCAGATCTGGACAGAGAGAGGTGGAAAGAGAGGAGAGAGGCCTTTGCCCAGCAGTGGGACATTAACGGCTAATAAAAAAAATAAGGATTGCTTATGGAGAATCATACAAACTTTGTAATTTTAAAAGCCCAAATGTTTGGAAACTTTTGTGTAATTCGATTGCTGTCCTTTAAAGATGTAACAAAAATAATACTTTATAACTTTTGATGTAAGGTGAAAATTTTTATTCATATATGTCCCATGTTACTGCCAAAGAAAAATATGTTTTTTTTTGTTAGTTTGTAGAATTGAAGGGCAGTGTCTTCAAGAAGTTTGACAAGAACAACCTCTTTCAAGTGTCATGTAGCGATGTGCGGGAGCGCCTCCATCTGTCTGTGCTGCTATTCATAGTCGTACTGCAAACTATGAAGGAGTACATGTGGAAAGAGGAACGGTTCTGGATACTTGCACCTGATTGCGTGCTTGTCCTCACTTTTGAGGTCATCATTGATTGGGTCAAGCATGCTTTCATTACCAGGTAACTTTAATTTCATGATTATTTTAATAGTCTGGCGTTTTGGTCCTTTGAATACTTCACTGCCTAGCCTTTTCCCAACTATGTTGGGGTTGGCTTCCAGTATAACCGGATGCAGCTGAATACCAGTATTTTACATGGAGCGACTGCCTGACCTCCACAACCCAGTTACTTGGGTAATACGATACCCCTTGGTAAGACTGGTTGTCAGACTTTCGGTCAAAGATCCACGAATGACAGCCGGACCCACGGCTTAACGTGCTTTCCGAGGCATGGAGGGGTCCCGGTATGTAAAGATGGTCACCCATCCACAGACCAACCGCGGCAAGCGTAGCTTAACCTGATCGATCGACCTGTGCGGTTGTTATTATTTAGCCCCGGAATACTTATTTATCACCTCAAAAACCCTCCGCCGCCTTAATACCTCAAAATTTGATGGAGCAAACAACCATCGCCGCCTTAATACCTCAAAATGTGATGTCGCAAAAAGACTCCGCCACCTTAATACCTCAAAATGTCATGTAGCAAAAACTCTCCGCCGCCTTAATACGACAAAATGTGATGTAGCAAAAACCCTCCGCCGCCTTAATACCTCAACATGTGATGTAGCAAAAAGCCTCCGCCGCCATATTACCTCAACATGTGATGTAGCAAATAGCCTCCGTCGCCTTAAGTTGGAACTAGTCGCGAGCTCGAACTCACTGGTGGTCATGACCAAAAAGCACGCTGTCTCACCTGGCTTTGTGTCCGACAGAGACAGTATCAGTGATGAGCAGTTAGACGCTAGTCTACACGCAAAACGTCTAGTTCTTATGCAAAGAAACACCGTTCCAAACTTAAAGCCGCGTAAAAAAAACAAAAAGTGGTTTGTAAAATCGAGTTTTATGAAAAAACCACTGCATAAACCAATTACAAATAAAGTTTATTTAACTCTTCGATAACTGAGGTTTGTCGGTACCGACTTTGTTTTGATTACACCCAAAGTTACGTTAAAAATAGCAAGAAAAACGAATCTTTGTTGGCTCATAACTTTTTATTTTACTATTCTGTTTTCGTACATACAAAATTAATAATAAGACAAAACGATATCATGTTTAACTTTGGATGCATAATGACAAACAGTGGGGTAATATTCACCCGAAATTTTAGGGAAAAAATATCGACTAGTGGCACCTTAATACCTCAAAATGCGATGTAGCAAATAAACCATAACTACATGCTTTCTTCTTATTTTGGTCAGGTTCAATGAGATTCCCTATGGAGTATATAGAGAATACACAGTGAGTTTGGCATATGACGTGGCGCAAACAAGGCAGAAGCATGCCTTCAGTGACCACTCAGATTTAGTGGCACGCAGAATGGGCTTTATACCTTTGCCTCTGGGTGTCGTTATTACTAGAGTGTTGGTTCATGCTGTCAAAGTGGATGGGTAAGTAAATCTTGTTACTATAATAACAAAATGGTAATTTTCCTTTGCAGTCAGTATTTGCGCTCCTTTAAATGATTCGCCCTATGCTATTTCTTATTATGTCGCAGTTAAAGTATGCCAGACAGTTCAATTTCTATAAACTACACATAATAAGCATGGATGGTAAAAGTTGGTTATACAATATACCTACTCAGTTATAGAATATTCAAGTATTTCATTAATTTATTTTCAGATTTGCAGCAATATTTTTAATATCCATAGCATATTTGTGCCTAATATCAGTAAGAGTACTTGTTTCTATTGTGATTCTTGGAAAGGCTTGTGATTTGATAACACAACATCAGACGGAAAAGAATGACAGCTACCACGCTACGCCTAAAAAGTAAGAAAATTATTAAAATAATATTAGCCACTAAACAGAACAGAGGCATAAACGAATATAGTGCGTATGGCAGTTTGAAAGTAATTATCCGGCGACATCTGGTGGAACATTGCGTAGGTATATTGCTACGACAATCACCCACTGCCGTTTATTGGAGCATCAGCATTTCAGTTTAAATGTAATGTAATATCAATCATTACCTATGCAATTTCGCATTGGACGATACTTCATTATTAAGTTTTCTGTCCGGCCGCCCACAGAATGCGGTCTTGACACCTGTCAGTGCGACAATTCTAGTAACTAATAAAGATCAAATTCGCTAAACGCGTATTCGTTTATATGAAACTGACGGGTGTCATGAACGGATTCTCTTGACGGTCGGTCCCCCAGCTTATTATTCGTGTATCTTTAGTATTACTCCATTAGTGCATTACTCTGTGGCCAAAACTAAATAGCACATAGAATGTTTTTTTTTCTTCTTTCTTTTTATTGCTATATGGGCCCGCTCTTGACCCATATCACGATCTAGTCTTTCTTTATTTGAAAAAGATTAAATCTTACACATTATAGTTATATACCTGTATAGTGAGATTGACCTATGATTTTTATCTTATGAAGCGACCTGCGCTTACTTGTTGTGGTTACCAAGTGTATGAGCACGCTGTAAATGCGTGTGTAATAGGGTGGTCCTTATTTTTCGACTTTTGAATTATCGCCGGGGCACTTTCTCATTTGATTATATACCTCTAAGTAAGAAATAAGTTTTTTTTTTTTTTTTGTTAAGGTGTACCTACCAGCTGTCAAATTTTTTACAAAAAGCGTTGAAGGACATCTTTAAATGATGGTTTCATTTAAGTGTTTACCACATTTTCCATGCAATTTGTTGTCACATTTTCCATGCAAGTGAAACTCGCATAGACAATCGCTTCTTATCCCTTCCTCCCCTCGACCTCTCTTCTGTACCGAGGCGTCGAGATTCAGACCGTTCAAACAATCAAAAACATAAGTCGTAAGATTTGCGTGCGCACTAACATCCTTTTTATGTCTAACATCATTTTTATGTCCTGGCAATAAAAATAAAAGAATCTAATAAATACAGATTTTGAGTTTAAAATTCAAACCTTGGTAGCGACCTCTAAATGTCATTTAAAAAATAAAAAAAAATTACTGAAATACTTTATTATGGTATATAATCAAATTACGTGGTGCCCCGCGAAATTAAAGATTTTTTTTTTCTTCTTAGGAATAAGGACCACCCTAGTGTGTAAACGCAGGAGCTCTCGGTAGGTACCGCACGAAACAATAGCGAAGTCTGAAGTGTGTGTGTGTGTGCGCGTGTTTATTATATTCTGACGCTACTCTTCTTCACGCACACATTCACAGCATGATTTTACACTTTGTTACCACAAGATAAGCGCGCGTCACTTCGAGAGATAAAAACACTATAAACTCTGAATACTGTCAACTGTAACTTTCTGTTTATTAAATCGGTTTTGTTTTTGTTTTCAGAGAACAAAAAGACTTGATCCCTAAAGACAATTCCTTTGCTCACAAACCACCAGAAGCTGAGATGCCACCACCAAAAAAGCCAACGCAATTGAAGTTTACAATTCCTGAGAATGTTATACTGGTAAGCAGAGTTGGGCGTAATCAACTACTTTTGTAATCGGATTAATAATCTGATTGAAAGTAATCATGAATACATCAATCATGATTACTTTTAATCTTGATTACTTTCAATCATGACTACATTTGTAATCAATAGTTTCGATTACAATAGTCAGTAATCTTAATTACATGGGTAGATTTGATTAGTTTTTTAAGCATATTTTTAATAAATGCGGTTCTATATTCAATCAGTATGTATCTTGTATGTCTGCGTTTTTCTAAAAACTTCTGATCCAATTTGGATGTCATGGACGTTTTGTACTCTTTCGTTATTTAAATCATTAAGTAAATTCGAAAAAGAATTTCTGCGTGCTCAATTGCATTTCGAAGATACGGCACGCGGGGTGCGGGAGTTGGGTGGGGTACGGGGTACGGCCGGTAAGCCAATCGTCCGCCACCTGCGCCCCGCTTCTTGCCATAGCGCAAGCAGTCAGTCTGTATAATAGTGCGCAAGGATATAAACGTAAATTGATTCACGAGTCTAAACCGTGACGTATAAATTGGCCTATGTGTTTTGGTGTTTAAACATTATTATTCTAAAATCAGTATTTATTGTAAAATGGCGTCAAGTTCTTTTTCGTCGATGCTATGATACCCCGAAATTAAACGTGTTTTAAAAAAATATAACACACCTCTTCCGTCATCGGGTCCTGTCGAAAGACTTTTCTCATATGCGACCATGACCAATTTACCTAAATCACGCAGACTTTCGGATGAGATGTTTGAAAAGAGGGTGCTTTTAAAATCTAATTTAAGCCACACATGGCACACACTGATCAAAAAATGAAGATGATTTACAATGTTAATGATTTTATTTTTCGAATTCCTAAATGTAGTTAGTATGCATCAATCAAAAAAGTAATCAAAATAACGATTACAAACTAATAATCATTAATCACCGATATGATTACTTTCTTGATTAATTTCCGTAATCTGTAATCTTGATTGATGACGGCACGGTTGGCGCAGTGGTTAAGCGATTGACTGCTGCGCTGCGTGTCGCGGGTTCGATTCCCGCACGGAACAAATATTTGTACGTCCTACAAGTAGTTGTTCCGGGTCTGGCTGTTTGTGTATGTGACTTTAAATGTTTGTAAACGCACCCACAATACAGGAGAAATTCCTAGTGTGGGGCAACGTTTTTAAAAAAAAAAAAAAAAAAAAAAAAAAATTGATGATTACAAAATGTAATCGTAATCCTTAATCATTAATCTGATTACAATTTGCCCAACTCTGCTGGTAAGTTTATGGTTTGTTGCATTTGTATTAAAATTGTTATCTGAATAAGCAAGTTGAAGTGGCAATGGGCCAGCCATATTATAGCAATACATAAACAGTGATGACCGTTGCGGTGTAAGTGTTCTTAAATGGCCGCGAATCTGAAAGCCTAGGGCAAAGACGACCTCAGACTAGATGGAGATCGATGATCTAGGATCTTTGCAGGCTGGCTGGTGACAGGTATTTCAGAGCGTCCACAGATCGAGTTAATCACCTGCAACTGGAGAGGCCTCTCCGCCACAGGCCACATGTAGGACACAAGCCTGTGTCCAGCAGCAAGCAGTGTGTGAGTGTGATAGGATATAAAAAAAAATATATTTCTAAGTGTAAATAATTGTACTCTATGTGTACAATTATGATGTATTAAATACCGAATTTATATACATATATAACATTCAAAGTCCTGACTGACTGATATATGAACGCACAGCCTAAACCGCTGGTCCTAGAGACATGGAATTTGGAGGGTGTGTTCTTTGTGAAGAGTAGGTATCCCCTAAGAAAGGGTTTTTCGAATTTCAATCCCTAAGAGGGTGAATGAGTGAAATTTCATGCGGACGAAGTCATGTGCAGAAGCTAATAGCTCAATATAATCTTATCTTTGATATGTTTTCATCAGAGCGAGCCGTTAGTAGACGCGTCGGTCGGCGCTGCGGCGATATTCTCCAACAGCGCGATCGACCTCAATGGCGTGTGTTATCTGAATGACAAAATGAATGCACAAGTGAAACAGGAAGCTGGTGACTTCCTTGAAACCGAAATGGTAAGTAATTAACTTGTGTCGACTAAATATATTATTATTATTAAATGGTAAGTAATTAACTTGTGTCGACTTTTGTTAACTAAATATATTATTATTATTAAAAGCCCGTAATGTCCCACTGCAGGGCAAAGGCCTCCCTACTCTGTTTCCACTTCTCTCTATTTAAAGCTGCTAATGACCAGTTTTTGTTGATGGAGTCTAGCACATCCCGCCATCTCCGTCTGGACCTGTCGCGATGTCGCTTGCCATTAACAGGGACCCATTCGGTCGTAAGTTTGACCCATTGCTCGTCTGACATGCGGCAAATGTGTCCGGCCCAAACGGACTAAACATACTTACGTGTATTTTCTAATGTGTAGCTTAATCAGTGCGGTCTTCAAATCTTAGTTCATAACTAGATTTGCCTTACTTAGGCTGGCCGCTGCAAATATAATGTAATATTAAAAAAAAAATATATATATTTTAAAGTGTGTGGATGTTATTAAAAATGTAATTATGAAATGTGTGTGTGTACTCCAAATAAATAAACAATAAGTAGAAGTGAAAATTCGGGCGCCAGGAGCACACACCAAACTATGCCAAGGATAGACTAACCTGCGGTAACTGGAAACTTTTAATCTTCAAGCGGGGAGTATCAATAAAAATCGACACAAAAGTTATTGAACGATTTTATTACCCGAAGGCTGCTGGTCTCAATATACAAGAAAATTCCTTTCTAATATTAACAGTTGGTGTAAAACTAAGATGGAATAGAAATTAATTCCTGTCCTGTCATTATTGCACTTTTGTCAATTTAAGTTAAGTATTATAAACCATACCATATTCCGGCGAATAATCTAACAAACCGAATGGGCAAACCCTGGTGATTTTGATCTTCGCGGGGACGTCAGGCGGTCCATGATATATGTCGGTAGGGGCTAGCGTTAAAAATTTAAGTCTTGAAGTAAAAATAAATAAGAAACGCCTCACGGCTGAAATCAAACATGAATAATTGTTAGCTGATGTTCAGCGTCGACAAAAATGCCGATCGGAATGTTTACGACCAAATGCAAATTAACTCACCGTTTCTTTTCCAAAGAAAAGCTTTTACATCAGTAGATGAATTAATCCAAAAAATATATAAGGTTCAAAAGATCCTGAAACAAATATCGAAAACTATTAACGTCCGCCATCTAAATAGCCACGCGACAACGTGGATACGAAACCACGAAGAATTTTACCAACCTTTTTAAAAAATATGGGCAATCCCATCATGATGCCGACAAGGGCAAATCAGCTACCACATTATTTAGGACTAGATATCGTCCTAGCCGTCAATAAATCCCGATTTATTGCGGAGCTCTCAAATTACTCCATTTTAAGCAAAAGGGTTGGATCGGAAAGTGCCCTGTCAAAATCAACTGACAGCGTCAAAAGAAAAAATCAGTGTGACCACTACACGATTCCGATTCAAAGAAATGAATTTTTACATGGCAACACCACCCTGTTGCCTTCAAATTAAAGCAAAGAACGCGATATCATGTAACAGGCTTAAAAGACTCGTTACATTACATCCCCTCCCGAAAATAAAAGAAAGGAACTTTCTTTTATTAGAAAGAAATCTTCAACCAAATAAACCTGTCTTAACAACTTTCTAATTCAAAAAAAAGATTAAGAATCATATAAGATTCAAAGTGCAAATCAACTCTGAAAATGTCAAACGACAAAATCTCTAGAATTTAATAAAAGTAAAAAAAAATGTAAATGACAAAAAGTCAAAAACGAAATAGTGAAAAACAAAAAATTGTAAGTTATATAAACTCATTAAATGAAACGAAGAGAGAAATCTCTTAGCGCTCCAAAACTCCAAAACAGTGCAGTTAGGCACTATAGCCACTGACTAAAAATTTCAAACAAATTCGGACAATTTACCAAAACAAACTACAATTTTTATAGTGCAGTTAGGCACCTATCGCCACTGACTAAAAATTTCAAACCACTTGGAACAGTACGACTTTGAGTGCAGTTAGGCACTATCGCCACTGACTACTATGTCAACCGCTTCCAACTCAACCATCTCTATGAGTGCAGTTAGGCTCTATTGCCACTGACTAACTCCGTATTCAACAATCCAAAAAATTTGAAACTCCGAACAAAAGTTTTTAAATAAAGCTGAAAGACCTTATTTAAAATTCTGTTACAGGCACAACCTGCAACGAGACTAAGGAAAGCATATTGTGATCGGCTCATCACCACCGAATTCCCGAGCACAATAGCTGTAAAAGAATGCGAATGCTGTGACTGGCTCAACACTACCAATCTCCCAAACACAGACAAACACAAAAAACATTGAGATCTCCAATGAGAAATCTCAATAACAAAAAAGCGAAAGCCAAAGTTTCACAATGCGACCGGCATACCACCACCGAACTTCCGAACGCAAAGGAAAAAGGATGACGAAAGTCAAAACAAAATCTCGCATCGTGATTGGAACAACAAAGTCCAACACAATGGAAAAGAGTCGAAATCAAGGTCAAAAACTACACCAAGATCCAAAAAATAATAAGGCATTTTGTAACAAAGGTTACCGAATGACCCTAAAAAGTAAAGTCCAGGATGAACGCGTTACTAACAAAGTCAAATCCGATCATTAAAAAGAATGAAACTCCAGTAAAAATGAGAAACAATTCTGTCAACGAACAGCACAAAATAGATTTAAAAATCGATTACTATTTATGACGAAGAAGAAATAGAATGATTTTAAACTATGAGAAAAAAAAAAGATTACAAAAACTTGAAATTGAATTTAAGTTTTTTAACCTCAAGGTAGAAATTACCTGAACTGTAAGGTTGTATAAGATCTTAATAAAATATAAACAAGTAGGTTACCCTTAAAAAAGAAGAATAAGATCTTAGACAATCCAACAAAAACATAACCCTCCTTCTGACGCAGTCGGGTAAAAACAAACAAAACATAAAATAAGATCCTTCGATGTGAAAAACATTTGGTGTGAAAAAAAATAGTATTAAATTAACCAGAATGACCTAAGTTTTATTTTTAGAATGTCTCAAATTCAACAAATTTATAAGAGGTTACCTAACATACATCTTTCAAACCGCCTATAACCTATCATCCATCCTCTCGTACATCACACTGTCAAAAGCGGCCTTCAAACAAAATTATCAAAATCAAGACCTAACACTTGGAAACCAAATTAAAATTTAATAATATCTTTAACATGATAACGTCCCACTGAACCTTTATTTAAATCTTTCAAAACATAAACGTTATCTGAAACCTTTTCAGTTATTTTACATTTTACAAACTTAGGTGCAAGTTTAGCTGAAAAATATGCTTGTGCATTAGATTGAAGAAAACTTCTTCTCCACACCACATCACCCACATCAAAAGAAATGACTTTCCGACCCTTATTATAATAAGCGGCATTACGCTTATACCCCTTTAACAAGTAAGCTTGAACTTTAACAAAAATATCACTAAGTGAATTAAGAGAAACTGCATAAGCATTTCTATTTGAAATTTCTAGTTGAGATAAGTTATCAACAGAACTACTAAAGTGATGTAATGACGCATCAAGAATAAGCTCCCTACCAAACATCAGAAAGTTAGGAGTAAACTCAGTAGCAAGGTTTACACTATTATTTAGAGCTAATTGAACATTGGGCAAAAAACTTGACCAAGTTCTATGATCATCTTTAACAAAACACGATATGCAGGTTTCGACCGTTTTATTATATCTCTCAACAGGATTATTTTGAGGCGTATACAAAGTATTGTAAAATATTTTGGTTATATTAAAACCTTTCAAAAAATCTACAAAATGTTTTGAAGTAAATTGAGTTCCATTGTCACAAACTACTATTTTTGGACAACCAAACTTGAGAAATATTTCTTTTTCAAAATGTTTACAAATTACTCTAGTGGTAGCATTGATCATTGGAAAGAACCAGCAATATTTAGTAAAAACGTCTACGACCGAAAGTATGTATCTATGACCAGAATAAGTTTTAGGTAGAATTCCTATGATATCAACTGAGAGCATAAGCATCACCCGAATCCTGAAGCGGCGGAAACTGAACTTCCTTGTCCATGATGAACAAACAGCAAGGCGAATAGCAAACGAAAAGCAAAAACTAAGTTTCAAAAAGTTAAATGTTTGAAAATAAATTCTCAAGTTTGAGGTTAATTATAAAAGTCAATGTGGGTATTCCCATAAAAAATTACTATGTTAATTTTATCGTTTTAAAAGTGCAATAATCACTTACAAGCAGTTTAAATCTAGATAAATTTAATGCACAATATTGTACTTAACAATTAGATTAAATTATTTACTTAAAAAGTTAAACTTAGTTTTTAAAATAACTTTACTGTTGAGAACAACAAAACGCAGTCTATGCTAAACATTTCTGTTGGTTTTGCTAAGAAAAACATGATATTAAACAAAATCATCAATTGTAAACACCAAACATTGTTTACAAAGATTCACCAAATTAGGTTAAGTACTACTTATGAGTCAAAAATCAAAATAAACACAAAGTTATTAAAGTAACAATGTAGAACAAACCAATGCAAACAATAGACTCATAAGTTAATTAATTAATAGTGCAATAATGACAGTATAAGGTACCAGACAAACCTACTTCAAGTCCCTGTTCGCAGAGCGACAATTGTAATAATAAAAAAAATAAAAATATATTTTAAAGTGTGTGGATGTTATTAAAAATGTAATTATGAAATGTGTGTGTGTACTCCAAATAAATAAACAATAAGTAGAAGTGAAAATTCGGGCGCCAGGAGCACACACCAAACTATGCCAAGGATAGACTAACCTGCGGTAACTGGAAACTTTTAATCTTCAAGCGGGGAGTATCAATAAAAATCGACACAAAAGTTATTGAACGATTTTATTACCCGAAGGCTGCTGGTCTCAATATACAAGAAAATTCCTTTCTAATATTAACAGTTGGTGTAAAACTAAGATGGAATAGAAATTAATTCCTGTCCTGTCATTATTGCACTTTTGTCAATTTAAGTTAAGTATTATAAACCATACCATATTCCGGCGAATAATCTAACAAACCGAATGGGCAAACCCTGGTGATTTTGATCTTCGCGGGGACGTCAGGCGGTCCATGATATATGTCGGTAGGGGCTAGCGTTAAAAATTTAAGTCTTGAAGTAAAAATAAATAAGAAACGCCTCACGGCTGAAATCAAACATGAATAATTGTTAGCTGATGTTCAGCGTCGACAAAAATGCCGATCGGAATGTTTACGACCAAATGCAAATTAACTCACCGTTTCTTTTCCAAAGAAAAGCTTTTACATCAGTAGATGAATTAATCCAAAAAATATATAAGGTTCAAAAGATCCTGAAACAAATATCGAAAACTATTAACGTCCGCCATCTAAATAGCCACGCGACAACGTGGATACGAAACCACGAAGAATTTTACCAACCTTTTTAAAAAATATGGGCAATCCCATCATGATGCCGACAAGGGCAAATCAGCTACCACATTATTTAGGACTAGATATCGTCCTAGCCGTCAATAAATCCCGATTTATTGCGGAGCTCTCAAATTACTCCATTTTAAGCAAAAGGGTTGGATCGGAAAGTGCCCTGTCAAAATCAACTGACAGCGTCAAAAGAAAAAATCAGTGTGACCACTACACGATTCCGATTCAAAGAAATGAATTTTTACATGGCAACACCACCCTGTTGCCTTCAAATTAAAGCAAAGAACGCGATATCATGTAACAGGCTTAAAAGACTCGTTACAATAACTTGCAAAAATGGGGTAATATAGATCCTTCCGACACCCAGTGCAACACCCAGTGCAATGACCCGTTTGTTAGAGTGCCTAAAGTGTTATAGAGGACATAGAAGGCCACCTACTGGGCCTTAGAAATTTAGAAAAGGATTGTTACCATCGATTCGAAAAGAAGAAGAAGTGTTACTGGCGGATCCACTTCTCCAATTCTACTTTATTTTACCAGAACTGAAATAACTTCAAATTCCGCCTGTAATAAATAAAATAAAAAAATCAACTTATTGACACACACAAGTTAGGAAACATACAAACAGAAACAATGATAGTTAAAAGAGTGCATAAGTAGAAGTAGCCGTGGGCCCCAAACTAGGCACAGCCTGTATCTTAGTGCCCCAATGTAAAATGTCTGATCTATACATAATAAATAATTTCTGATAAACTGCAAATGAAATTGTTATTGCATTGATTCCATACGTTCTAACGTAAGGACAAATTGTCCGTGAGCGTGAAAATGAAGGGACCAAATCTCCAATGTCTGTCATACATATATATAACAATAATACTATTAATCTACTACTTCCTACCTTTGCTATAATTTTAGCTACCTCATCATATACATAATATTTTAACAAAATGCTTGGTCCGGAGGGACCAAGCATTTTGTTTTTGTTTTGTTTGTTTAATTAAAATTAATTAAATAAAATGAACCATTAAATAGTGATAGATATATATCACTATTGAATGGTTCATTTTATTTAATTCTCGTAATACTCAAGAATGTAGGTAAACACAAAGAAAAATATAAGTAGCCTATCAGTTTGGTCCCTCCATCTTGATATCATGATGGAGGGACCAAGCATTTTGTTAAAATATTATGTATATGATGAGGTAGCTAAAATTATAGCGAAGGTAGGAAATAGTAGATTAATGGTATTATTACTTCATTTTGACACTCACAATTGTTCATCGTCGGCTCAGCGCCTTACATGAGAACTGTATTGGTTGACAGGTGGATGTCAGCAGAAGTGCGCCAGACATCAAGGCGGCCAGCGTGTGCGCGGAAGTCGAGGAGGCGGAGCGGCCGCTGTCGCCCGACGCCGACGGGCTCAAGCGCCGCTCCGAGTCCGAGCCCAACCTTGCGAAGGTCGACGAGCACTACGAGGAGACCACATAGCACACCCTGTGTTGCTTGGTAAACATACAACTGTAATATTACGCGGTCTAGTCATTGGTCAAGTGACAGGTTCGTTCTTTTGATAAAATCAAATAAAAATTGTCTATAATACTTTACTTAACTTTGATTGTTCTTAAGATATAAATAAGAATAGAAGCGCGCTCGTTGAAGGTAGTTTTGGTTTTTATTCAGATGTTTGTACAGTTTTGTACTAGATTTGACTGGGTTTTATATTGAATATTTTTAGATATTTCGTGTCTAGTTTTGTTTGTCATCGGGAAAGAACACTGATAGTATGTTTTGATATGTATGTCCGGAAGCCTCAGGAACCGCTGATGGGCTGATTCCTAGTTCTTACCTGGTGAACTATTTGCTATATGTGAGAAAATGCAGATATTTAGCTAAACTTGTACTCAGGTACCTTGCTTTCTATCTGGTGAATGATATTGAGGCGTTTCATTGTTAATATTAAATAAGTAAATTAAACATTATTTGTGTTGAAAATGCATGTTTCTTTTATTTCATACATGGTAGAAAGGAAGTTACAGTTTTTACACATTCAGCTAGTGAGACAGATGAAAATAATGACAGACGACCGCTTAAAATTGGCTTTTTTAATAAATTATTAAACTATTTTTGTAATATGTCTTAGACGTAGTCTAGATTACCGTAATCGTTAATTCGGATAGGTAAACGGACGCTATAGCTTAAAATCTAAGACTGATATGAATTAGGTGCTTAATATATTCAGTTTCTATAAAGCAATGATTATAATTTATTTGTTTGTTTGTAAAAGTTTATTAATATATCCTTAGGCGTTTGATAGTTCAAAGTTTTACTGTTTATCATTCCAACGGTACTAAATTTGTAATCAATAATAATAAAATAGCGAGTTGAGATAAGAATTAAAGTAATGTAGCATAACATTATTAACTAGCTATATTGATGAACACGTCGATGCACGTGTGCTTGTATTGGTGTGTCATTGCATAAAGTTCCCACGTCATGTTATTTACGATTACTATAAGCAAGGAGTGTAACAAGAGTGAATGTAATCATTAAAAATTGAGGACATGTGAAAATTGTAGTTAACCAAATTGTGAAATATGCTCGACCTTGACTTATTTTACAGCCACTATTTTACGTCGACGCAATACTACAATCATAGTGATTATAAAATGAATATTGCTTTTCTATTGGTAGCCACAGTGCACAATTACAAGTTAAGCTTTTAACCACACTGGACAGCAACATTATCCAATATTAAATTTATATTTTTTGACAATAACATATAAAAGCTAATATTTTTTAAACTATGGTTAAAGATTCATTACTATAATTATTTTATAAACACTCGGTTTTCTTTATCTTTATTCAAATACTTAAATAAGTATTTAATTAAATCTGACTATTAAATCAAATGATTTAAATGTCAGATTTTGCTGTCCAATGTTATGTAATTTATTAATGACAAAGATGTTTAAGGATAATTTTATTTCTTCTTAAAATAATACATATTTTTTAATAGCATTTAGATACAAATTCATATCTCCATGAAGTTTTCTGACGAATTGTGTCTATTAAAATATGTTCGTGATTTTTGTATAAATTATATCACAACTCGTTTATTTAATCAAATTTGTTTTGACTTCAATACCTACCTGTCGAAAAATTATAATATATTCGGTCATTACCGTAACAAGCTCTGAATAGGCAATATTAGGTACACAGCACATATTATAATAAATCTAAAAATGTAGTAGTAACAAGAAATTAATATGAAAATAAATTTTATTTTAAAAAGTTCAAAGCAACGTAGTCCGTTTAAAGTGACTACAAATTACAAATCGTACTAGGTAGGTACTAGCAATAGAAACACAAGAATGTCTGTTCTAAAAGTATCTGATTAAAGTGTAAACAAACTCTCTTCAGGTTAAATTCGCAATCATTCACTAAAGGAAGTTAAATGTGTTTGTTGTCGTGTTACAACTTTAATGTGTGAAAATAAAATCAGCTATTCCCTACGTTTTGACGAGTTATACGAACATAAATGTAGGGAAGAGCTGATTTTTTTTTCGCCATTTCAGGTTTGGTCCCATAGTAAAAGTTGTTCATAATGATGAGTACAATGACCTCTTAAGAGGTTGTTAATGTTTTACCAATAACCCTGTATAGCGGATTTGCAAAATTATTTTTTTGTTCAAAAGAGGTTTTCATTAGATATTTTCGGAACAGACCATTTTATACAAAGCGACCTAACTCTATAAAATCCAAAGTTATGTATAGGATAATTGATTAAAGAAGTGCTAAATGGCACGACAAAAGCATTAACAAAAATCAAAATCTAAGCTTAACTTAGATCCATTTCTTACAAAGCCCTGTAAGCTTCTAAAATCTACTAAAACCAGTCGCAAGCGTATAAAGTAGGTAGGTATCTACAAATGCCAGAGTCTTTTTGAATAAGTGGTTGCTCTGTCCTTTCTGATTCAAACAGTGCTGGTCCCAGGAATTAACCTTGAGGTAATCCAACATCCATGTCAAAGGATTGTGAGTTCGAGTCCTTTATTAATATTTAGTACTCACAAATTCTTTCACCTCTATAAAACTTACAAAACGTTAAGTTAAAGAGTACCTATCCGATAGTTAAATTTTCGCTTTGAAACAGCAATCTTTGATGTTAAATGCTTATTTCACATTCAGGTATACATGGTTAGGTTAGGTCAGGTTATGTATTTTATTATTTCCAAAGCCTCTCCTAAATTCTTTAACAACGCTAAGCATTTGCCTTACAACAGAATAGTAACGCCATCTTCCTAAATGCGAATTAACCTTATGTTTACCTCTTGAACAAGTTCTAAAGCGTCATCTAGCGGTGAACAGTGGTTTCACGATAAGACATTGTTGCCTGTCTCTACATGCGTCCGTCACTGTAGATTTCAAGGCGTTGACCGTGGTGATGTTTGAGCCATTCTCGTGTAGATGGCGCCACTATGAACTTGTCTGTAGTTTTGATCTCTAACAATAAGCATAAAATAACCATTGGATTTGACCGAAGTTTTAATATCATTCCCAGTGTAACTGATCTGTTTCTATTGAAGAACTAAAAATGAGATCTTTGATTTAATGTGAAACTTAGATACCTAACAATTTTAATCAAAATAATGAACTTGAATTTTAAACAAAATAAAATAGTATAGCGTACGGCTTACAATACCTAATCCATGGTCCATGATATTTACTTACCAATTTTTAGATTTCATTGCATAGGTACACATGCATTTTGGGGTTCTGTGAGAAGTTTTGATGTGGAAGGAAAAGTAAAAACATAAACTCCAAGATTCAAATTTTCAACAATTTGTATTTCCTCACCTTAGGTGGATTCATTAAATAAAAATTTCATTTCTCTTATATACACATTAAATTCAAATTTAGTCAGAGTGTATTTACAAATATTTTAATTAAATAGAATTTAGTAAAAATTAGTGAGATTTAACAATACCTACTTATGACTAAGTATATTTATAGAACATCAACAACATCTTTCACTCAGGTGAAATACATAAGATAGCTTAAACAATAACCATACACAATTTCATAAAGAATTCGTTCTCATTCACTATCAGGTGAACACCATATAAGTTAGATATCGTATTTGTTGAATAGTTCTTTAAGAGCTAGGTATATTAACGTGAAGTGTTCGTGTGAAGCACGGGGCTGTATGAATGTAAAACTTAATGTAACAATGCGAGATCGCTCCACCATCCCGCACCGCGAGGCTCTCGCCGGCGGGAAGCAAACAATGGGCAAGTCGTAACTCGTAACCTAATACAAACACCGTATATCAATAACGTTAACGCGAAACGCGAACGCGATGCAACATTATGTAAAATGTGTAAGAATTTAGTCTTTTCCGTTTCAATTTTCACTCGTTAGTTTAACATGAATACGATTTATAATACCTATCTACTCTAGCCTTGTCTATCGGAGACTTCGTCTCTTCTATAACAGTAAAAACATTATAAACTCGTACACCACATTCTCTTGTTGCGCGGGAGCAGGGTCGTGCGCGCATGCGTGCGGGCGCGGCGCACGACGCGCTCCCGCCACTTCATCCTACAGAGGCTTCGTAAGCGACTTTATAACTTGGGAACGGCGATCTAATACATTGACGTGCTGACATTTCTGGACAATTTCAGTGCTTTGTATTTGAAGACAAAATATTCACGTTAGACTAAGTGATAACTGTACACAGTAGAATAGGTTGAACCGCTCCCATTCGCAGTTAGTGGGTTGCATTGTAGGCGCAAGAGTTAGTAATATTATTGTCAGATTTCTTAAATTCATAATGACCGACGTTACTGAAAGGCCCACCCTGTAGTTCTATCACTGTTTGTTCGGTGACACTAACAGTCTGCTCTAGATCCGGATTGTTACGACTGCACTATTTGATTTACTCCTACTCTTAATTCATGACAGGTATTATGTACCCAACCCAAATATTTTTTACATGGAACTAGTACAAAAGTATCATAGTTGCGAAGGCAGTTCCATAAAAAAATATTTTCATTTGATAATTTTAATGACAAAGTTACGACTATTTTGTGCTTAATTTTGTACTCAGATATAAGAAAAATATGTTAATTAAACACTCGGTGTTTAAACCGCATTACTTAAAAACCTGAAACGTTTTTTAAATTCTGTAAGTGAATGAATAGGAATCCTACTATTAACCGTTCATTAAAATAATGCAATAAATCTCATGAAGTTAATAAGTAATGCAGTAATTATTTAGCTACCTAACGGTCGGCTTGTGTCCGTGCTCTTAGTCATATTATAGTAGCAAGTGTAACATCGTCACCACAGTTACTGAAATCCAAAAATGAATCTTACACGTAGTTACACCTATACAGAAACTTATGAGTATTATAAATAAAGGGCCCTCGCTACGATTGAAAATAATTATTAATGATTAAGAGATCATAATTTAAACGCTACATGCTAAACTTTTACTAGATTAGTCTATGTAATAATACGTATACTATAAAAATATATGCCACTGGGAAACGTCAAAGTGAAATTACTGAACAACAAGTGCACGAAGAGAGCAAACACATGGTGTGAGCGAAACAAAGAATATTAGTGGAAATATAAAGTAACCATATCACACGAATATGTACCAAAAGCAGAATTGAGCAAATTTAGTTAAATTAAATGTTTGAGCAAGAGAAGATCGTGACAGCAGCTGTCGAAACGTAATAAATATATAATGTTAGTAATGGCAGATATTAATATTATCTAAAAAACAAACATAATAGTCGACATTCTCGCGTTTATACTTTATCTTCGACTAGAAATATAGTATAACGAAATAATCATAGTTATCACTTATTCAGCAGTCGTGTTATACTTATTTAATTACATAATAATGTAAAAAAAAATTGCAGTGGCACGTTATAAAGTTAAATTAATGGCACAGTTTCACGTTAGTTTGTCAAATATAAGAATATTAAATATACCTACAATACTTAAGTAGGTAGTCCTAGGCAGAATAGGTTTACCTCCAGAATTTGTCACATACTTAGGTATCAATTAGTTCTCGCCGTCGATGTCAAGAAGACGGTTTCAGTCAAGTTACAAGTACAGTTCATCTTCATAATAGTCACTTGTCTTATAATACAACAACGTATAACTAATCGATAGCTTAACAAGAGAATATCTATGCGAGACACAGTTAAGCCTATCTGTTCGCCTGCCATCATCAGACAGAAAGATATGTGTTCACATAATGCCGAGGACGACAGTGACTCCAACATCACCACATGAGGCGACCACGTCCTCTTTGCATAGAAACGTAACGACACGCACACTGGACACATTAGGCCACATCGTATCTACGTTTGTTCCCAGTCAGTTTTTCAATTAACCTATCTAATTAAATAAATACATCGAGCAAATCGAATCCTACCATAGTAATTACAAATATGTATAAAAAGATATATATAAATTTCAGTGAATTTACAAATGTAGAGTTAATAAAGCTTTGTTAAAGACAATTCATTTACACCTAAGCGATGAAATCATTCGATAATTTCAACGTGAAAGTATAAAAAAGTTCAGTTGTCCGCTTAGGAGCTAAGACTACCGCCACTGTCGTCGTCGGAGTGGTCGGCGGCGGCGGCGGCGGGCGCGTGCTAGAGCGGCGCGTGGCCGTGCTCGTGGTGGCCGCCGCCGCCGCCGCGCTCGCGCTTCAGTCGCTGCTTCAGGTGCACTTTCGCGTGCCGCTTCTTCTCGTCCGAGCGCGCGAACTTGCGCCCACACACGTCGCACGCGAACGGCTTCTCGCCCGTGTGCGTACGTACGTGCGTCGTCAGATGATCCGATCTGCTGAACGAGCGCATGCAGATTCGACATTGGAACGGTTTCTGGCCCGTGTGGATGCGGATGTGCCGCGTCAGCTCGTCCGACCGCGAGAACCTGCGGTCGCAGCCTTCCACTGGGCATGCGTAGGGCCGCTCGTGGACGGGGGTTTTGCTCGGCCTGTTGGGATACTTGCGAGGTTTGACCGCGACGAGCCGTAGCGGTTGCGCACTTTGTTGGTACACTTGAGAGAGGATCTCGTGCCCTTTGCTCGTGGACGGGTTGTATTCGGCTAACTGCACGGGTCTGTCGCTGGGGCCGGCCGGGCTCGGGTACGGCTCGCGCTTGGGAAGGCCGGAGGGCCCGGGGGTGGGCTGAGGTGCACTAGCGTACTCCTGCGTGTCCCACGTGTGCTGTTGTTGTGGCTGCGGCGGCGGGCGGTATTCGCAGTGCTGCGGCGGCGGGCAGGGCGCCGGCGTGCAATACGGCTGGCACTCCGGAGGCAGCAGCTCCACGCGCTCCTCGTACTCTTGCTGGAAGTACTTGTCGACGCTGCCGGGGCCGGGCCCTGGCGGCAGCAGCCACTGCAGCGGTGGCGAAGGCGCGCGCTTGCCGGCCCCGCAGCCCGGGGGCCCGTAAAGGGACGCACTTGCACTGGAAGCATTGCTGGCATCCTCGGCGCGGGCGCCAGGGGACAATGATGCTTCGTGCTTGTGCCGTCGAGGTGAGCATCCTAGCGATAGCTCATCGCCTGTTAGTGTACCTGTAACAAAAATACCATCCATTAATATTGATATATTGTATTGGAATTTGACTAGGTACCTATTGCTGTTATAGCACACGTGCTAAAGCCCAAAAGTGCAGCTTTCGTTGTGTTGATTTACCACTGTGCTCGAGCTATCAGACCGAGGTATATTAATAAGACGCGTCGCCGTAAGTCAAAATTTAAGTCATGCAGGTACCTTAATTATTTTAACAGCTGAAACAATTGTTTTCGAAGCGGTGTTACAGTGCGAGATAACTTTTTAGTCGGCTACGTTTAAATGTAAAATTTTGTATTTAGTATTTACTTAAATAATAAAATTAGCGGCGTACGTTTTTTTATCGGTAGGATTTTTGCATGTTGTGTAGCGGCACGGCCAGCGGATGGCGCAATGCTACGCGGCGCTCGATAACGTAGGAAGTCGATAAGTGCGTATCACTAAACTATCCGGACATGTACCGAACGATCATTTTGACCGTTGACCATCACCTACTGGGGAATATTCTGTTTTTGCTAACGTATGTCGTTTAAGACCAAGGTTCAGCAAAGGACTGGCTGCAGAAAGAGTTAAAGAGTGCGTTCATACCCGTGTGATGACAATAATTAACACCTTTTATAAATCTATTTCCAGTATTAGATCTTAAATAAATAATACCTACTGATATTTTTTAATCATACCTTTAGATTTAATAAAATATTTTAAATTGCATGGTATTATGTCTAAAATTGTATGGCAAGTAGGTACCTAATACCTGATGGTACCTAATCTGAACTGCCACCTAAGCTTTTAAAAAAACTTAGGAACATATTTATAAGAATAATAGGCGATTGAGGTTTAAGTGATAAAAAGTAGTATATGTTTTATTCATTTATGTAACAGTAATAAAGTTTAAAGAAAAAGAAGAGATATTGGATTAAGTTAATGTCTCTTTAATGTCACGACAAGCCCTCTTAACATAAAATTATATAGGATTGGCACCTCCCACATAAACATGAATTTAAAAAAATAAAATAAAAAATTATAAGTAAGTTTATTTTTATTAAATATCAACAATTGAAAAATATAGAAGTTAGGCTTGCAGAGCTGATAATATAATTATGTATAATTAAATCATTTTAAAAAATTGTTAGCCCGTTTCAACTTTACAAGATAACTTTTCTATACTAACATGAATAGGTATTTTCAGAAACTTAATCATGTACTTTGCATAGTTTTTCTAAATGTCATTTTCAGAATTGTGTTAATAAAAATGTATTTTGTTAAATTATATCATTATTATTCACTCTATTGAAAATTCTAGTTGTTTAAGTATAGATTTCCTAAGTATATTTACCCCACTTGAGATCTCCAAAATCTTGTCTTTAAATAATAACGCACTTAGAACGCATGATAGGTCACGACTAGATACGCTGAAGGTAACGCTGTATAGCGCAGGTAACTAGGTACACAAGACAAGCTTCATTCAGCTTCATGTATCGATCCGAACATATGACACGGGCCGCTGAACTTTCCATTTCACTAAACACTGTAACTTGAACCGCGCGCCGGGAAACTTTTATCTCTATCGTATCGCGATAATTCAAAGTTTTCGCGAAACCGAAGTGCTTTTACGGAAGCTAGAGCACTGCAAGTCGTGAAGGGCATCGAAGGACATCCCGATGGCGAAGGGGACCGGATTGTTTATTTACAACGTTATCGGCCGGCGGGGGCGAGGCCGCCTACGAGTCCCGACAGATCGCGTGTGTGCAGGGAGCAGCAGTGGGGCAGCGGCTTGGATTCGCACCTGAGATCGACGGAGGCTCGAGCAGCGTCGGGAAGAAGGCGGGCAGGTCCGAAGTGGTGACGGGCGTGTTGAGGTCGGTCGGCGTGCCGGAGCCAGGCGTCGGCGCCGACACCGGCTTCAATGCGCAGTCGAATCCGAGCGCACCCACATCAGCCAGGGAGAGCAGGTGCGGGCCGGTTGGGTGATCCGCGTCAGTGCCCATTCCGTCCGGCACCACCTGCTCCTCGGCCCAAGGGCCCAGCGGAATTACGAACAACGCCAGCGTGAAGACGGCCTCTCGCGTGGCCTGTGCGAAGGGGACTGGCGCCGCGCGACCCCGCGTCGCAGTTTTATCAATGGAGCCGCGGTCCCATATTCGGTATCGGCGCGCGCAGCTCCGCCAATCGCGCGGCGCGCTGCCCCCCCTGGCTGACGTCACCGCCCGACGCCGCCTACCGGCCGCGCCGCCCCCCCACCGCCCCCCCGGCCCGCCGCCCGCCGCCTGCTCCACCACGAAACCTCCGATTTCCTCCTGCCCCCAGTGACTTGGCGCGCGAGCCTCCTGACTACCTACGTAGATACGTAGCTTTAGATATTCCTAGTTCCATGAAAATTTCTAATGAGCATACTATGACCTTTTTCTGTATGATATTTTTTTCAAAATATAGAACTCTACAATATTTCAACTATTAAAGTAACAGCCCTGTAACAGAACCATGTAATATATTTTTGAATACTTAGAGGTTTACTTAGGTACGTAACAATGCAGAAAACATATTTATCTTTAAATTTTTGGTTCGATATTTATTTTAAAAAATCAGCAACAGAGCAGTAACTTATTTTTTTATTAATGGTTAGTTTAGGTTAATTTCTTTTGAAACAGTAGGTACGGCATGGTAGTTTTAAGGTTTGGTTGTTTTTTTTTTGGTAATTTCATTGAAATAGTAGTAGGTGATTCCCAGTGAAGCCAATAAAAAAACGACGTGTAAAAACCGGGGGAAGAGTTGGACTGTATTTTTTCCATGGTTCTGCAAATAGAGACTATGGTCCTATTTACTTCGAGAAAAGGTCGTGGAGAAACGGCACGGCTGGTGACTGCTCGACTTCAGCGGCTCCGGGAAGGGACTATCTGCCTACATGGCCACCTACAATTAGGCTCTGATTTATAATATTTTATGGTAGCAGAACAATTTATAATAATATGACACGATGTTAATAATTTGAATAATTTGTATTGTATGCCCAAAAGGCGGGACATGCTGATCAACATCACTGTAATTCTTAACACCTGTATCTACTTCTGTACCTATGATCCACAATAAACATGATTGATTGATTGATTGACAATGCAAAGCATTTACCTAAATAAAATATACTTAGGTACTTCTTTAACGCGTAGCACAGGGAGCTGGAATATTTACATACACCTAATAAACTAATAAAATACTTGGACTGTTTTAGCACATACAATTTTATATTACCTATGCGAATAGGAAGAATAATAACGCGACGCAAGAATAATAAATATTATTTATTACACATATTTTGATGTTGATCTCGTAGATAAGTAGATTTTTATGTTCTCGTGATCTACATTCTGTAATGATGATACATATATTTTTACAACCTACTCTAAATGATTAAACACAAATTAGTGATGTTATAATTCGACAGCTAATAAATATTAATTTCAAAATTCTATCCGTACCTACTGCTTAACATTTTAATATAGTTTTTTACGTCCACGTAAATTTATATAAATGTATGATCATATATTTTTATTTTATATAGATATATAGCAGAATAAATATAAAGATTTATGCATCCGTTGTAAAAAACAACACTGATCTCATTTTTAATACTTGGCCAATTTTATTTTTGTGTTAATCCGTGAAGTGGGCAAATTTAATGTGACATGATCTGGATTCATCCTTTACCTATAAAAATACGTCATATTACATACTTGCTTTAAATTTAAATAAATACTTACATTAACTACAACTTCCTTGCTCCAAAAATGAAAAACAAATAAAAAACTTAGATACATAATAGCTGTAATATATCTTTGTGTATAAATGATCAGATAATAAATTGGTAGATTGTATAAATGAATGATTAACAGTAATTACGAGTCGTTAGGTGTAGGTTTAGCTGGTGGGCGGTGACCTAACCACTCAAGATCAAGGAAATATAACGCGAGATAATAAAATAAATACGTAGCCCCATAGATAACATAATATACATATTATTATTAGAATGGTGTGTATTATGCTCTAAGAAAAATATCCCGTTAAGGCGAAAGCGCCAGGGTAGTCCACGAAATTTAAATTTTCCTACAATCTGCAAGACAGTGTCAGTGCGACCATCACAATTATGTATAATTTACAGAATTAAAATCATCAATACAACTCTCTAAGTTCACATTACCCTATAGTATAATATACGAAATCATGACATTTGCGGCCAATTCTAACATGGAGAGTTGTATTGATGGTTTATTTTAAAGATTATAATTCTGTAAATATATATTTTTTATAGTCGCGAATCATATTTTGTACGACATACAACCTGACATTGACTAGCAAATTACAAAAAACGTCAGAAATTTTGAAATTCGCGGCCTGCCTTGGCGCATTCCCCTTAAAATTCTTCCGTCACATATGCGGTTTAAGATCTTTATTATTCCATAATAAGAAATACCTAACAATAATTCAATAACTGAGAAAATTAATTCAATGTCTCAGACTCTTAGCCAGTCTTAGAACTTTGTTTGTTTATTATAAATTGAGACATGAGTGGTTATGTGCAAATAAATAGTGCGATTTAAATTATAATTATAGTAAGATTTAAATAAATAGAATGATTAAAATAAATAATGCGTTCTTGCATTAGATTTTTCCAGTACTAACGATTGTTATTTCTAGAAGTCGCTTTCAGATGATGATTAATGAAGCTGATTTTCATTACGTGGAAGTTGAATGGAAATGGGAGGAAAACAGGTAGGTGCCTACTCGTTTCATTTTATGGGAATGTAATTTACTTAGCAGAGCAGTATCTCTACCTAATGTGTGCTTTTGTAATTTCTAACGTGACGATATTATCGCGGACGACCACGCCTATGTCCATAAAATGTATGGAAACACGTGCACGTTATCGTGGACGGAAATTTAAAAGCTTCTTCATTTATATTTCCATACATTTTACTTTCCTGTGTTATCGTAATATCGTAGACGTCCACGATAATGTCGTCACTTTAGTAATTATAAAAGCGCAATTGATTTTTCAAATAACTTTTTCAATCCGGCATTCAGTAGTTGCCCTTAATAAGTTATTTCCATGATAGAAACCATCGTTTGAAGAATTTTTTAAATCTCGTTCTCGTTCCCATAGGCCTACCTATATTGTTTTGGCGAAGTAACCTGTGTAATTTTTTTCCATGCATCTGTATCAGCCTACATCTTATTCACCTGCACCTTCCTAGGATGTCTTTAATTTCTTTGTCTTTATATCTCTTATACATTGCATACCTACCTATATAATTTTTGTATCTTTATGACTCTAGATAATAGATCAGCTTTACAAATTACACCTACGTTCTTATATACATCCAGAGATACGTGACATGCATTAGGTATAATATTTCCTGGTTATACAAATACAGTGATGTAGGATTCGTTACTTTATTAGTATGACACACACAATAAAATAAAATTAAAAAGCTAAAATTTGAAACAGTTTAGTAATTTATTTCCAAGGTAAAAATAAGATGGGTAGTCATAACAGTGATCATTAGTAGATAATGAACGCGATTTAGCCGCACAGTAACATACAGTAAAGAAAAATAGATTAAAGAATCTATTTCTGACGGATACTTTGAAACATGAAAATGTGTTTTCGTAAACACACAGACGAAGGTATTTGCGTGAGGTAGGGATAATTTACAGATGCTCAGTCGTCACTCGCCACCTAATTAGTTCTGACGTCTGCATAGTTTAATTATTATTCAGAGAAAATCTTTTCTTAGATCAGAATAAATTACATGTTCTTGAAATACAACGTTTTTGCTATAATAAAATGATGTTATGTTTTTCTTTGACGCTTTTCTTTTTTTATACTTTTAATTGTCATTTGCCAGAAATTATGTTCACAAGAAGTCGTATCAGATCATACATTTTTCATCAATTAGGTATCGTGGCTTTCGCACATTACATACAAACAAGTCGTAAAATTCCTCGTAAAATGTTCAATAACGAGACACTTCTCAAATCTAGAATAAGTATGTCAAGTATGCGAGTAGAAGCGAGTGCACGCGGCGTGCGGAGCGGTGCGGTGTGTTGTGGTGTGTTGCGGTGGCAGGACAATGGCCGCAGCTGTGTGCGTGGTGCCGGGCTGCCGGCAGTGTCCGAGACACGCCGACGCCCGATTGGGCCCACATGCAGTCGTTCACGCTAACCCAATTATCGCGTAACGGAGACGATAAAGAAAAATAACAAACCCACGATTTCACCGACGTCTAATTATAGCGCGCTATTTGTGGGTGCGCGGGCGCAAGCGGCATAGCGTGGCCGCGATGTCAGGGCTATTCCTGGCCGTCAGCTGACGCTCCTGCGCCGTCGTCGCGCCGCGCACGCTCGTAAACACCACGCGACCGCGATTGACGTAAAATGCGAACAATCGAGTTTTCAGCAGGTGAATCACGAGATGAAAACGTCCCTGCGGGAATCGTTCTATAATTAACTTGACTGCTTTTGGTTTGGACTTCGGAGGCGGGGTTCTATTTCGGACCGTTGCTTCAATACCTCTGTCTATTTCTATCATGCTACTATTTGTTTCTTCCAGGTTATTATTCACGCTTTCGTGTTTGTGTGAAGTATCAGTCATATGACTTTGGTAGTTAACGATGTTAAATGTTTGGTTTCTAGTTTATAGATTCACCGAAATAGTCAAGAAATTTGCTACGAGCTTCCGGACTAACAAAAGTCACGGTTAGATACTTTTTTGGGTCATGGGATTTATTTCCGTTATGTTTATTTATTTATACTTTATTGTGCACCAGAAAATACATAACAAAAAATACGATTATTAATACAAAACACAATGGGCGGCCTTATCGCTTTCTGCGATCTCTTCCAGGCAACCCAATGATTGCGTGGATAAAAGTAATATATTTAGGTATTTATAAAAAATATTTGTTCTACTGAAACATGCTCAACTTTGTGTGTCGTATCAAAATATTCTTTTGAATGTATTCAGATCTGCGTGTTTCTTTCCTACTCAAAACAATTTTCACTTTGTTGTAGAGTGTTTGTTTTTTGTCTCACTATATCAAATGCTTCGATTATTTGAAGTGCCATAACATGTCGTATTAAATACCGTAGTTGAATTTATATCTGCCGTGAGAATTACTCAAATTATGTTGAAACAATCAAGTGCCTTCTTGCGGCTGCCGTTAGCATGACCAGTAAGTAGCGAGTTGGTGGACATGGACAGATATTAGAATTTTGGAATGCTCATTTCTACATGTTAACGTCCTACTGTCTTTATTCATGTTTTGTTTTGACATTAGCAACACAGTGTTTTACTTTCTCACAATACTATGAAATACAAAGAATCTCGGTAGGTACATCATCATTCATTGAGGTAGGTACCTATTCTAATACAAGTATTGACTCTTTTGACGGCTGTTAATTGTTTTGTTTTAAATTGGTCTCTTCTTTTACAAACTTTCAAGTTGTTAGAGCAGCTTTGAGGTTAAACGTGTTTACCAATATTGATACGATTGGAAATCTGATATGGATTTTCAATGAATGCTAAAAAAAACATGTTTCCCTACATAGAAACTTTGAGAAATATTCACCGTGCACTTCTAGAAATGATCTCAGAATCGAGACTTCTAAAGGAACAACTTATAAGACGGATAGGTGGCCGCCTACGACAGTCTAGTAGCATTAACGCCCCCGTAAACGTATCATTGTCGCAGTGACATCAAGTAAACACTTGTGTTATGAGCCGTAGTATTAGAAAGTGGTTCGACAATGAGTCGACCTACTGCTGCCGTTTGGCGAGCATGTGTGAACTCGAGCTAATAATACCCGCTTGTGTTGCAAATGCAATTCTAGGTGACGATGCCACGCCGCCGGCGACTATTAATATAAACTGTTACATTATCTTTCATTAGTCCTATTGATGAATCACGATGATCTACTGAAACATGCCAAAGTATGTTTGCTTTCTAATTATTATTTACTGCTGCTCTTATGTAAGCAGGTGCATCTTGTTCAGTTAAGCAAATGTTGATGTGACAAAAATGAATAATTTTGAGTCTTTTTCTTTGCAACTATTTATATTTGTTGTCTGGTGTTTGAGTCAGGTTTTGGTATTTTGTGCATCATTGCTGATAATAACAATAGTAGGTAACCTCTTCAAAATTGCTCCACCATATATAGTCTTTTGCTTTCCTTAACTAAGCTAAACTGGCTAGGCTGTACCTACCCTACTTCGTGTCGGTTTATCTCATTGGTAGAGTGATGCAAACGGCTATGTTAAATGGCTCTTCTTAAGGTCGGTTTAGACCAAACGAGTGAATGCACTTTATATGGCCATTCTACAAAGTTAATCAGGGATAGAGCATTCTTTCGGTGTGGTCTATCACCGTCTATCCATCCTACAATATCAAGAATATAAAAAAAAATATGTTCGTTTGGTTTAAACCCACGACCTTAGAATGGAACCAACTGCAGTTTCACATTAAATTGATTAATAATATAAACACGACTGGTGCAGCTTTTCAAAATAGAGTTATGGAGTACGGAAATAACAGTAGGTACACACTCGAGTAGGACCTGCGAGAGTCGATCCGAAGCGCCCACATAGGTTAGCACCTTCCACCCGTTGACCGATAACGCGCGCTGAAATAGCGACCAGTGACGCGAAAGTAATGTTGGCACTCGTCACGTCAAGATGAGCTGGTTTACCGCGTCACGTCAAACTCATGCTTATAATTACGCTTCCATCGATCAACACTCGAGAATTCTAATCTAGTGCAGATTTATCACTAGCTTGCTGACGTACACAGACACCCTAAAGAGCAAAATGTTTATCACGATACATTTATAGAACTGTGTAATCGTTGTTTGAACGTAATTTGTACGCATTTACGTAGTCGCCACCACGTACCTATGCGGTGTGATTCATACGAACTATGATGTAACAGGGTGGTGTTCAAATATACTTATTTAGAATGTTATCGATGCGATGTTGTGATAACAATCTCTGAGAATACCTTACATAAGTATAAGGAAATACGAAGTCAATATTTCTGACTGCAATTGAAAATAAAAGGAATTCTTCAATAGGGATTCAAAACTGAAGAATACAAAGCTCTTATTATTTCAAAGCAACTTTGCGAAAGCTAATATTCTCTTGGCTTATATTATTGCTGATCTTTCATTGATAAATTGGGGCGTAAATAATTCAGATACCCATGTACCTAAGTACTGTCAAGTTTTCTTTCCCCTTTCATGCCGTGAATGTAAAGTAAATTCCGAAAATTATGAATAGAGTAGTGAGTAGCGAGAAACTTGGGGGGTGGTGGTGGCGCTGACGTCACGAGCCCCGAGCCCGCCACGGGTGGTAGGAATTATTCGCGTGACGCACGACACTTATGCCACACTTTTATTTTCCGATAAATAACTCGAGTGTAGATCAGCTATCACACCTAAACCAAATATTACGCATGTCACGTTTGATATTTTGTACGATGAACGTCATCGTATTATTACGTTAGATATATAAAAGTAAATCCAATTCTAGGGCACCCGTATTTTTCCGTTTTTCGACAATATGTACTTTTTATTCATAATTTCAAATTTGAAATTCGGTGTATTCTAAAAAGACGTAAGCGCCAAATGACGTCATGCTTATGGTGGAATGGCGTTATAACCTTTGCTTTACTGTGACCCGTCAAAAAAACTAGTAGATGTCACTGTCATAGATCACTCGTCTCAGTGTCAGCTTGCACTGCTTGCAGTTTATCAAACTCGTTGGCGCCTAAATTTGTTTATGTGTGTTTTCAATTAAATTCTCAAAAAATTCTTATTTTCAAGTGTTAGGTATTATTACCCACATTCTGTTTTTATTAAGTCACCATGAAAGTTTCGGAAGTATTTGTAGTTGTGGATAGCACTTCTAGAAACTTGCCGAAAGTAGACTATTTAATGCTATTGCAATATAGGTATACACGAAAATGAATGCTGCAATGTTGCTAGTAGTGCCAAGGCATTACTAGCATCACGAGAAGCATATAGCTGTAGGATATTATGTAGAAGTCAAGCGAGAAGGAAACTCATGTAGGTATCGTTAAATGCAGGGTAACACCTGAACATAAAGTAAAATCAAAGTTATATCAGGTTACTGCTGTAGGTAATCCACGTAGGTATCTGTTGAGAACATTATCACACTAGAATGCAAGTTAATTGTTTATTTTCTAGTTACCAATGATTTCAAGTAATATATAAGTCAATCTAGTTACACTTCTGACTTGCCATGTCTTGTAACTTGTTTGATTAATTTAATGTTTTCATCAAAGACATTGGAATGTGCAAAGGTAACTACCTCATTCCACCATTTAGGTGACGTAATCACATGTCTTTTGGTTTTCATTTTTTTCTCAGTAATGTAGGAAATAAAAAATAAATATATTTGAATTCAGAAAAAAATTGTACTTATTTTTGTTTTAAGGTCGTGGCAGGTTTGAAATATTGTCAATTATGGCTGTTGTTGCGGACGCAAAAGTTTTATGAGGGCTATGCGTCCCATGTGTTACCTACATTAAAATACCTATTTTATTAATCGTTAACGGTTTCAGAGAAAAAACAACGAATAAATGGTCTTCTAGTTAAAACTGACTGTTCTTCAGAATATGCAATTGACTTATTATAATATAGGCAGATATCATTATCTCACTTTGAGATAGCTACCAATATATCGATAGATACCGATAGTGATTGTTAGGTTATGGTATATATTTTTACTAGCGACGCTCCGCGGTTTCACCCGCGTAAATGTCGATTCCGTGGGAATATCGGGATAAAAAGTAACCTTTATGTTAATTCAGGGCGTCACCTACCTCCGTACAAAATTTTATCAAAATTGGTCCAGCCGTCTGAGCGTGAAGAAGTAACAAACATATAAACACACACACACACTCACAAACTTTCGCCTTTATAATATTAGTGTATTAGTGTGATATAGGCTTACACTGTCCTACTGCTGAGTAAAGGCCTCCCCCAAATCCTTCCAGGCATTCTTTTCTAAAGCTAGTACAATCTTCGATTGCCTTTCGGTACCTACGCGTCTAGGTCTAGTTATTAAATTATTACCTAAGATTTATTAATATCTGTAGTCGATAGCTGGAAGAAATACAAAGGGTTTGAGTGCAATGTAGTAACTTTACGGCAATGGGCGTGCCTTTCGCACATGCGAAAGAAAGAGCGGCGCCGCTACCATTCGTCGCGCCGCTTACGCGTTTTATAGCTACAAAAAGAGATTTGCCTAAAACATCAGGGGGCCTAAAAAGGCCACTTTGGAGAATCATAGAAGCGTAACATTATGAATCGTAATATGGCGAAGACAATCCGTGTTTTTTTTTTTCGCTGCCTTACTTAGGTATAATCAAAGAGTTTGGGATTGGATTTGGATTGGATTGATTGGTATTTTAGCACAGACAAAAAAAATAACTGATAAATGCTTCACCAATAGGATTTGATACCATTAACTTAACAGTTAAGTGTCCATTATGTTATCCTTTTATGATTCTCCAAAGTGGCCTTTTTAGGCCCCCTGTTCGTTTGTGAAACTCCTAAACCATGAAGAACTTATGGGCCAAGTGATGTAGAGATAAGGCAGCGGATTAAAAATGCATACTCGTAAGTTATCTACTCGTAGTTATCAGTCAGACGTCATCACGTAAGTGACAAAAATTAGCGGAAGGTTGAATTGCCGGCGTGCGTCAGCCGGCCACCTGTTGATCGACCGCCAATACTGCCTTTGTGTGGTAACCTCTGCCACGGCCGCGCAACGCTAAGCCCGCGATCGATATCAATGACGTACGGCCTCATTCATAAACAGGGAGGCACCTCACCCCACTACCCTATTTCCCCACCTTCCCCACACTTCAACTTCCAGTGAAATCGTGGCAGCTTCATGAATGGCGCGCACACATATAAATTCTGTAATTTGTGGTCGATGTCACGATGTATAAATAGGGAAATGGCGTCTGTATTGTATAAATATGACAATAATAGTGGCTACCTGATAGTTATTATAGCGATAAGGTAAATATTGTGTTTTGTTACATCAAATTGCGGTATATACACAATGTTTCTGTAGGTTTGATTGCTTGAGGAGTAGTTCGACCATGCAATGTGGTTTTATGGTGTATCGTGTATATCGACATAGTATTGTGTGAAGTAGTGGCTGATGTCGGGATGTGTATGCGAGGCGTGGGTGCTGCGACGATTTGACATGCGCGTGCGACACTTGCATTCGCAATCAGTGCGTTTGCACACACAATGATGTGGAGATTCCGTCTGTGGCATAGTTTTGTGAATATTAATACCTATGTAAGTAGGTACTTAAAGTATTTTAGTTGGGTGTGGTGTCCCCGTTTTAGTCGTTCTTTACTCTATACTACATAGAGCCTCAGGTAGGTATGTAGGTATATCGTTCTCAAGGTACAATGAATAGGTACCGAATTCAGAGGTGAATGGAGGAGTAGTTAGATTTCTTTTAAGTTAAAAACAACCATGATAAATTTAAGTACCTACTTATTGAGAGTTCATTTTGGCACCATAAGATCTCGCATCTCACTATGGGAAATAAAACTGTTCTAAAAATGAAAACGTGTGTGTGAAGCAATTTGTAAACCGTCAAATTATACATTATAATTAAGTATAATTTAATTTTTATTCTCACGCGACTCCATATGATCTCGATGTGCGTGTTCAGCCGTAATGTAATCAGTGTTGCGCACGCGTCCCTTATTTACGGCGGATTACGCGCGCAATCAACTCGCGCGCACCGAAAGAATACGGACTTACCGAACTAACTGACTGCCTCTGTCTCCTGTCGTAAAGTACAATGTATCATTTATTACTTTTTGTTTTTATACATAATAATAAAGTGTTTATTTTTTAAGATTTTGCCGTCAGGGACTCCAGACTTCGGAATGTCGTACGTGTTTTTCTTGCTGGTAAGCGATTTTCTGCATCATTAGTTTTTTTTTTATTTCTGGCATAGCCATTACATTCATTTACTACATCAGTCAAAATTATTTCTTATCGTCTTCGGGTTTTTTCTCTTTGCAGAAATAAAACACACAAACTTAAAATTATTTATTTTTGTACATAATTATCGTTGCACACAGTATACATGCAGTAAATAGACATATCAGAAATTAAATTTACAATTAAATGTGGATAGGTACACAAAAATAGTAGGTAGTTCCGTATTGCCTGCAACGGTCTGGCGACCTCCGGTGTGGCCGTGGCAATGGTAGCGGCATCGATTTCCTACTGCTGAAGAGCAGCGTCCGACCGTGGCTGGGGCCGACATGGCATTAAGCGCGATCGATTCACGTCCTTGAACCTGCTTCCTTGTACCGCGCATGCGCTGTTAAATGTCGGACGTCATCCCGTGACCATGGCCGCAAAACACGTGCCGAGCCTCCCTACCCCTACCTCTAGCACCCCTTCGCCATTCATCCCCGACTCTTGCGGCGATGCCTCACAGCTGGTGGCTCGCTTTATTTATCCTCAACTCTGCCATTTCTTATCGATTGTGACCTTTTTAAGGCAACCTGTTGAGTGGAGTCTATTGTTTTAGGAGATAACGCAGATGTTCAGCCTACTACAAAAGTTCAACAGGCATTTGCGGAAACCTTTGACATTTGTAGTAAATGTATAGGAGATCGAAGAGCATGCTGTATTTCGTGAATGATTCATAATTTATATTAAGTTGTAGAAGTTAATGTATTGCGAGTAAACAATATGGCAACGTGTAAGCATAGGTGTCAGTCGTGTATGGGTCGGCGTTGCAAGGCGACATTGAGAACAAGTCCGCGACCACGCAGGGCTACGTATGAATGAAGTAGCCGTGGGCGGCACACGGCGAGCGTGGCCCATTCATTCATTAGCTCGGAGGCCATTCCTCATGAATAATACCATAACAAAAACTGTCAATAGTGTTAACTTTGTTGTGTGTTGCAACGTTATTTACTATTTTTTACTTCATTAGATTTGCATGCATTCATACAAGATTTTTTTGGATTTGTGATATTTGATGTTGCAGAGCTTTGTTGTCATTGGAAATATGTACTATCATAGTTTTTATTGTTCTAATAGCTTTTGCTAATTGCGGTAGGTATGCTATGGATTCTAAAGTTCTAAGTTCGGGAAAATTCTACGTTATTTGGGTTTTACACCTAACTAGTCATCAATCATAGGTATACCTATACCTACCAATTCTTTATCACTGAGCTACTGAATGTTGTGTCTGATAAAAGGCGATCGAAATTATTTAAATTAAGGAAATTTAGGAATTCTGAAAGTCGAAAAGCAAATGTGACGTAGTTCAGGTGGAAGTGGTATCTAGCCAACTCATGAACAAGGTTTTGTTCAGTAAAAGGAGTTCTGGCGTAGGAGTCAAGGTAAGGTCTGCAAGTTTGAAACTGGCGCGGATTAGAAGCATTGTTCCCGCCAACACACTAACAGAGCCATTGCCGTCGGCGTCTTAGGAACATCTTCGACTCATTCCGAGGCATTCATATTTTTTGTGGACATAGCGGCATTTTGAACAAAATTGACTTGTTAAGATTCGATTTTGGTGATGCCGCCTACGTTGTTACGTCTGTTAGTAAGTGCCAACACTATACCTTGTCAGATGCTTTGGCAGGATTTGAATCAAGTTAAATTAAATCTCTTGTCTTGTTTTTAAGAGTCTTTGGTTGTTACATGGGGACATTTTATTTCTCTGAACAACCAGCAGGCAGGTGTTACCAGTCACCTTTATGCTTACCTACAACACGACGGCTACTACTCGATGTTTTGTTTTTTTTCTTAATTCCTTGTGATCTTTTTGTCTGATTTGTTTTTCGTGTCCTATTTGGCGATAGAAAACAGTAACTTATAATATTCTGAAATTAGTTAATTATGAAATAATTTGTTGGCGAGTAGCGTCTCTTGGCGGAGATTTGATATTTTACTAATTCTGCGAGGTAATAAATAATCTTGATGACATATAATGTTGGTAGATATTTTAACCCTTTAATCATAAGATAGACTGTTTGTTAGTCCCAAATGAAGAGACAGGTTTAAAAGTTCTGTGCTAGCTAGTAGTGTGTTCAACATCGTAATTTCCTAGATTATAATGCTGAGCCAGTTTAAGAAGTGTGCAAAATGGCTCATCGTCGTTTGGTCAAGATATTTTTAAGCGAATTTCTTTTCTTAATAGAAAAGAAATTCGCTTAAAAATATCTTGACCAAACGAAAAAAAATAACCTAATGGTTATTTTTTTTTTAATTAAGACACCACTTTTGCTTATCATTCATTGCGCCGATTTTTCGACCTTTATCTGAGTAATATAAATTGCGGTCCGTATAGAAAATAATTATATCAAACAACCATATTTAATCTTCAGATAAATGTATGTTACAGTGAAAAAATTGTCCTTAACTAAGTTTATCAAGTTATCAGTGCGGCGATTATTATCTCGCTGTAGTTTCTTATCAGTTAACCAAAAAATAAGAGGTCGAAATAAATAAAATATACTGACAATTCATTACTTCGAATGCACTCGAATCAATGGTCCTCAACCTTGAAGTCTTTAAACAGACTCCGGATCCAAGTGAAGCCGAAGCAAGGAAAACTTGTTCAAGTGGAGATTCAAAGACGACTCCGCCTTGGAGTGTAAATGTGGTGTTGTTCCACAAATAATGGGACATTTATTATCATGTCCTACGTGTCCTGTCAGCTGCACGTTACAGGAATTGATGGATGCTAGTGATGGCGCCAAACACGTAGCTGAATTCTAGGCCGGGACCATTTAGATTACCATCGACACGCTAAGAAGAAGAAGATTGGTCCTAATATATTGAGTTAATGGAACACAAAGTTAAGTACGTTAAAGTCAAGAAACTAACCTAATCTAACATTTCTTTCATACGTATTTAACGGCTAAAGTCACCGACATCCAGACAGAGGAAAAACAAGCTGGATACTGTTGTTTCTCCTGTGCCTTGAAGTCAAAGAAGAAAGAGTTCTTTTCCCCGTAGTTGATCAGTTAATATTGTCCTACTTTGAAAGTGTTATTTTAGATCGTGAAGGCAAAAGCTCGCAAGTAAGGAGGGAAGGAGTTCCAGAGTTAAACGTGGCATCCCAAGCGCAGTGTTCTGCGAATATACGAGAGAAGTGCATACCAGAAACACCAGGTCTTAGGGCTGAACATTTTCAAAAATACATCATGCTTTCTTGCCCGCTTGCTTGACTGTTCCCATACTTGCTTGCTTTTTTGTGATTGATTGTTATTGTGTTCTCTGGTTTGCACTGCTGCTTCATTGTTTGTATGGCTGCTTATTTTTATTAATGAATTAATTAATGCTTGCATAACCGCTCACATACTTGCTTACTTGATTGCAAATCTACAAATAGGTACATATTTCTTTTCACGGGCGTATTTTTATCGCGGCGTTTTGTTTTCGCACACTGCCTTTTCAACGCTCTGCTTAGCGCCAAAAGTCGAAAATCCAACAGTGTGATTTTTTTGCCTCTGTTGAATTCTCAATGCTCGGCTCAATACCGAGAGTTGAGAATACAGTGCGCAAAAAAAAACCGCCGCGATAAAAATACGGCCTTGCGTACCTGGGTTTATTTATTTCTTTGCTTGCTTTTTTATGATGTGTGTGCTTAGTGCTTACAACATACAGTCCTATGAACCTATCAATATGAAAATGACGAGAAGATTTTACCACTTTAATAAGGATAAGCTGTTGTGATAAAGTAAGGTATGTACACTACATCGCCGTGGAACAAAAACAAGAATATTTTAAACTGGTCCGACCATAGCAAAGTCCTTATAATTTTCATGATTTCAGTTAATTTGGGCTTCATCCTAGTTAGGGTAGGAGAAACTGGTGAAAGCTAGCCTGGTCTATTATCTCTAATAAGCAGTTCGCTTGTTTAGGTAATATGTGGTGAAACAAAAAGGACTTTTTCATACTTTTTAAGACAAGACACACACACTGTATACATTTTTTCACCCTTTTTAAGGTTCTGGACTAAAAAAGAGAAATACGGAACCTTTAGAAGAACATTTTTTGTCAGCGATTGTGAAGGATTCTAAAAAAATATCTTCCTAGGCACTAAGTCATTTAGGTTCTAACCGCGCAATACAGACGGTAGGTAGAACAGTGCGGCGGCGGCGGCAGACTGCTTAGTGTAGTTTGATTCGGAACGCTAAAATTGCGCAAGCCCGACTGACTCCTAGCTGGTTAAAAAAAAAAAAATCTACTATAACTCATCGCGAGTTTTCTTGTCTTAGTTTCATAAGAAATCAAACTGTTCTAAACTCTTGTTATTATTTCCTGCGCAATTGTGCTAAATTACCTATAATTAATTAGGTAGGTCTAGAAAGTGGCCTAGGTCAAGTCTTACAGCAGGTGCACTAACTACTCACACTTGGTTAGGGTGCGGTTGAGTAAGTTGATCAGAAAATTAATAATATAATTTTCATGAATATATTTTGAAAGTTCAGAAGCTATTGACCTATGTGTCTAACAAGATCAGGTGCTTTATATTAACTAATACCGTGGAATGGGGTTAGTTTGATTCAAGGGGTAACTTTGATAAAAACTTCATATTCTTTTAAAACAGGAATTGTTTAATTTCTGAACGCAACCGAAAGTTTTCGTCTTTTGCGTTGGCAGCGCTGAATGTCACTTTTTGACATTGCGCAAGCGCTGCACGTACAAACAGATCGCTACCGGAGATTTTCATAAAAAACTGTGAGTATTGTGTTTAAACTATTTTAATGGTTAAAATAACTTCAAGGGTACCAGATAGGATATGAAAGGTGCTAGAAAAGATTATATTTTATCTTGTTATGTGTTTAATTACCTTGAGAAAGAAATTGCATTTTGTTTTCTAACCTAAAAATTTCATTCACTGCCGGTTTATCTTTTATACGGGGTGTCATTGATCACAGGCATGGGGTCACTTTGGTCATTGATCAATCTCACCCCAAGACCTAGCAATTTTGCTGTTTGTGCTTTTTTAACATACATTATCAATATATTTGCAATGATGGCTGCTTTATATGCTTTTTTTTTACTTTCAGCGCTATGCCAAGAACATATACGAAGCGTTTAGGCGCTCGCGCCTATCGCAATTATAATGAGGACGTGTTAGAACGAGCAGTAGTTGAAGTTGTAGAAGGTCGTATGACCTTACGTGGGGCTTCAGAGAAATTTAAAATACCGTATGGTACGATTTACAACAAATACCACGGAAAATTTATAAAGAAGCCGGGTGCTCAGCCAGTATTTTCTGAAAATGAAGAGAAATCTATATTGAAAGCTTGTGAAATTACCGAAACAGATCCTTTACTTGTTGAAGGTTTTAAATCAGCTGGAGATAAAAAGAAATTTAAAAGAATTCCGAATGATATTTCTGAAATAGATCACGACGACATTGTATCTTTTTTACCAAAACCTGTAGAGGAGGGTGAATTTTGTATTTTTCCTTTTGAAATTAATATTCAAGAAATGTAGATTTAAGATGGTGACTGATTTTGATTTTTCTTAAATATGTTTATACAATTAATATTTCTGATCTCAAGGAAACTGTTTTGTTTTTCGTATATTTTTTTCTATTTTTATTTAACATTCAAGATGTTGACTGATTAATGTTCCTAATTATGTTTAAATTTACAATTAATATATCTGATCTCAGTGAAACGTGAAATAAAGTTGATTTTTCAAAAAGTATTTTTTATTGTCTTGATCAATGTCACCCCTAAACTTTAAAAAAATTAATATCTTTTTTTGCACTTGACAGATATTTTTTGTTCTTTCGTAAAAGTATCGTTTAAAGGGGTTACTTTCATTTGCCGTGAAAAAACTAGGGGGTATCAAAGTAACCCCACGTACGGTTTAACATTGATCACTCACATTTATATTTTTTATCGACATAATAATTAATTTAAAAAAAATCTATTTCATTGTATCGATTGTATAGTAAAAACCGATATTCCAATTTTTTTTTCGTCCTTGGTACGTTTATATTTTAGGAAATACGGCCATTTGAATTTTGAAATTGATCAATGACACCCCATTCCACGGTACCGAAGCAAATGTGCAGTCATACTATAATAATTGATGATCATGGACGTAAGCTGCTTAAGCGTGAACGAGCTTGCATAAAATCAAATCTTTAGGTTTGTTTTGTGCACTAAGAATACGAATTAAATGTCGATATTGTCCATAAAGTATTCTTATTTCCTTGCTCCGGCAGTTTTTAGGGTTCCGTACCCAAAGGGTAAAAACGGGACCCTATTACTAAGACTTCGCTGTCTGTCCGTCTGTCCGTCTGTCCGTCTGGCCGTCTGTCCGTCTGTCCGTCTGTCCGTCTGTCCGTCTGTCCGTCTGTCCGTCTGTCCGTCTGTCTGTCACCAGGCTGTATCTCAAGAACCGCGATAGCTAGACAGTTGAAATTTTCACAAGTTATGTATATCTGTTGCCGCTATAACAACAAATACTAAAAACAAAATAAAATAAATATTTAAGGGGGGCTCCCATACAACAAATGCGATTTTTTTGCCCTTTTTTGCTCGATATCCAAAATGGCAACAGGTAGGCACTTGAAATATTCACAAAATACTCAGTTGTATTTTAACTTTAATAATAAATAATAAAATTAAAATAAAATAAATATTTAAGGGGGGCTCCCATACAACAAACCTGTCTTTTCGGCGTTTTTGCCTTGTGGAACGGAACCCTTCGTGTGCGAGTCCGACTCGCACTTGGCCAGTTTTTATGACTCACTTTAGTCTGTAGTCCAGAAGGTAAGGCCTTATAGATTATAGTATTTTATAACTTTCTTCATGAAAGTTGTTTCATAATTGAATAAATACATTATCAATTGTTAGCACGCACTACTATTCCCAAACCTACTTAACAATTCTTAAAAACTTCAAACGTCAATATAAATTAAATATGTACATAAATATCAAATTACACAGGAACGGTTTTATTTTAAATCGTCATTACTTACCTAGAAGTAGAACAGTGACTAAAGTCTGTTTGTCATGATGTAAATTTTATAAATGGTGAGCTATATCGGGCAAAGCAATTAAAACTGAACATAAGTCAGTAATAGTGACCGGTCTTGACCTGAGTCGGTCCTCGCTTTTGGAATTGTAATTAAGAACCAAGAACAATCCATGAATACGATCAATTGTTACAATCAAAGTTACAATATATCAGTTTTATTGCTTTTCCTGTTAGGTTTTTGAACACAATGGAAAAGAACGATTTAAGAATAGCAAGTGATATAAATTATCACCAACATATATTATATATATATTTATCATATATATATATTTAGATATATTTATCACCAACTCCCCACGCCCATAGCTCTTTCTGCTGAAATTTTAGCTGGCTGGCATTATTAGTGTTAAATTTAGAAAATCATCTAATATACTCATATATTTAATAACGAAAATTAGTTATATAATTAAGGACTAATGTTTCAACTTTAAACTTTCCTTTTTAATTATAAAATGTTTGAGATAGTTTGTTGTTTCCTTTAACTCCAACACCAAACCACCTGCATAGGTTGCCATCGGAGGCAACAAATTTTAATTTGTAACAGTGGCTATAAATATGTAGTTGAAATGTTATAGAATCTTTAAAAACGTACTAGGTTGACACTTCGAATTTAACAATGTACGTTGGTGGGTTTTAAACTATCCAACTACTTCTATAGAATGACTTGAATGTAGTTTTACACGATTTTTCATCATGTAAATCTGTGTAACAAAGTTAAATTACTTTTATGGATGTAGTCTAATAGTCGTCAAACTTCCATACATCAACTCGCCTGTCTGATCAACAACACAGTAATGCGTATTGACACGACGTATTTGTTTGTCTCAAACGCGACGTTTTCATAACTAGTTAATGTTGTTATCAGTTATGGCTCATTTAATCATTGCGGTGTTAGTTAATGTAAGTGGAGGTTGCGCACGCGCCAGTCGGGCGTTGCGCGGTTGCGAGTTGCGGCCGGGGCAGACGTGCGCGCAGACTCTCGCACCGGGACGCTAATTAGATAAACGAGCCGTGTGGCGGGGTCCCGACCGCAATTACGAGTTGCGCTGCAACCCGTAAATAATCAACGATATAGGACGCCACTTGTGTCTGACTCACTTATGTCGGTCACCAATTACAGTTAGGTATCCACTGGACAGCTAGGTCTCTGCGAACTGCGGCAGTTGCAGTCTCAAAGTCATATTTTGTATAAATATCCGATAAGCGCCTTATGCCCTGGCTGGAGGCCTTAATTTATTGAGGCATCCACAGGAAAGCCCGGTTAAGCAGTCGACAACCCCTCAGGTTGAACTGCGAGATGGCCTGTGCCCAGTGTTTCCATAAGAGCGTTCTTCGCTTCTTATAGAGCTTCTTTCTCGTTTTGATTGAGCATGAGTCGTAGGGGCTTGGATAGGTATTAGATAGGATTTTGAAAGTTCAACATTTAGGTTACTAGATACCTGTTGTTGTTGATTGATGCATTGTTACAGTGACTGCTCCCAAGGCTCTTCTTAACACTTACAGTTATTGCTCTATCAAATTAAAGCTATTATAATGGAAGCCGCTCAATGCGGTTGTTTCAATCTAAAATAATTCACCGCCAGCTAACGTGACTGTCTATGATTTTTTATGACTAGCTTTATGATTTGTAGGTATCATGAATCATGATACCTGCTACTACTGTTGCTACCATAAACAGAATAAAAAGGATACATACTGTATCCCAGTAATTCCTTTTTGATGATACACAATCTTTATAAGAACTAGAACCCTCAAAAAATGCTCAAAAAATCGCCGCTGTCAACAGAGGCCTAGTGTAGAAATTGGACAATTATTATTGAAAAAAGAAAAACATAGGGACACAGTATATATCCTTCTTATTCTGTTTATGAAATATCTTTTAAATTGGTCCAATATTGGCGGAGAACATAGGGAGGAATTATGACTTTTTACATAGGCTTTTTCAAAAAGTCTCTCCGACCACATTTTCCTGTTTCTCGATTCAAATGTTTAGGAATTATTGTTACTGGCTATTATTGTAGATTTACAGACACATTCATACCTACATAAACTCACGCGTTTTTCCTTGTTGTAGATTCCTTCTTGTAGATTTTTAATTTTATAAAATATTTTTAGTAAAAAAACAAGTCACTAGCTATCACAATAAGTTTAATCTATGATATTAGAATACGATGTCTGACTCTCTGCAAAAATGATTACTGTGGATATATAATAAAAACATCGAAATACTTACAAAGTTAACTTTTAAGCCAATGATGGGTCAAACTGTTGTTTTGGTAGTGTGTTTACTCTATCATTATTCACTCCTATGATAATCATTCACTTGTGATGAAACAATAAAAAATCTATGCAAAATCAACACAATTAAGAGACAAAGTTATAATGATTGCAACAGGTACTTGATAACCATCAACCCTTGGCATATCCTAGTTTTACCATTTGGCTGAATAACTGAACATTCAGTATGCCCATTTTTAGGCGTTCAGCTGTTCGTTCGGCACGTACTAGTTTGCATGCTTGCTTGCGCTGTGTTGTTTACCTAAGATTATTTGTTTTCGTGCTTTAATTATTTGTTTGGATCTCTACTTTCCTGCTTATACAATCATTGCAACCTACCTCGCTCGTGTAAAATATACCTCGGTATGAATATTGGATTCTTTCTATTCTTAAACATTTTATCACTCAAACAGGCATTTTTGATTGCTCTTTCTTGTATCACTCTAAATTCCATGACATTTCCACTTTCCAGCCTCTTGCGATAAATTAGATGTTATCTTAATCACCTAAACCACAGAACTAACACCTACTAAGTATTTAGATAAATAATCGTCTTTACTAAACAGGATTCAGCTTTGAAGCTTAAAGCCTTGTTATTTACGATTGCTGTTTTGTAATACACGGAAGTCTGCAAAAGCATTCTACGGCGCTCTTAATGAGTTTCTAAGACTGATGATATGTCATTTCGCGGAAGCAAGCAGCACTCTGCTTCACAATAATTTGTTCGTGACAAGGTCACGACGTTAGAGTAGTGTCGTTGCAGCATCGTGCCAGTTCATTTGTCCAGTGTACTCATCAACGGTCAGGGTCTTGCGTCCATTAATTAGAGTATCCGCATTTTTTTTCTGTTAAGCCGTTTATTACATTAGTCTTCCTTTGGGAAGTGAGGCGATGAGTCAAGTCCGAGGGCACGCGTCCGACATCATGACAATTATTAATTTTTTAGTGCATTAAGCGAATCAGAGGGAGGCCAAGAATGATTAGTCGTTGGGTCGCGTGTATGACAGGCTTAATTATTGAATGAGTGACAGCGGCCACACAATTTCAGTTCATTAATAGTTATGGCAAGGCTTTTGATTTATTTGATTGTTTATAAAGTAAAGAAATATTCGGAGAAATGTATTTAAATATATTAGCATAGTTAAAATGCCTACCTACTAATCAAAACACATCTCTATTATACGAGAAACTTAAAGTAGGTACTTTACAATAGACTGTTAATTAGGTACATGGATCTTGAAGGTAAATATTGTGATGTCTTCTCGACACACTGTCATATGTAAATAAATGTTCGAAGCGCTAAATATTATTGAAAACGGCTCCGGTACTCTTCAAGCGTGTCGCGTGCAACTGTTTTAGTTTAGAAAAATAGGGCGATTGCACAAAACTTAAAACTAGACAAACATTGGCTCACATCCAGTTTTACAACACCGATACTATTAAACTGTCGTCTTCTAGTTTCTTAAAAAATCTAAGAGTTGTAGATAAATCCAAAGACAAAAAACTTCAAGATATTATTAACATTTTACAACAATGGGTGGTATCTAGGTACTATTTATAGAGCATTGCGATATCAATAGCACAGATAGAAAATATGCTGTCCTAATTTTAATACAATTCTTTAATTTGAATAAGCTTTTTAATGTGTGAGTAGATTGTTATGAACGTGTAGGTACGCATGTGTTTGACTGCCATTGTTAGGACTATACCTATCTCTCGTAAGCCTGATTTGAGAAGCCCAAACTTAAAGTTTATCTTAAGATTATTTAACCTAGATTTCCTGTATAATTAGTGTACCTGGTTAAGTCTATTGAGTAAATTGTTAAAACACGTTGTTTTACAAGACCACAAGTTGAAGTCACTCAACTCAAAGTATCTAGTTTCAAACGTTCCTCCTGTTTTCGTCAAATAATAATCACTGGCTAGTTTAGTTTATTACGACACGTAACCGGGACACAATTCTCGCGCTCACAGGAATTTCATACAAGATTATAATCAAGTCGACGGTGCGTATGTTGTTATTCGTCTTGAGACATTCTGCAAACATTGGAAGAATTCGGCAGTATCTACTGTTTAAATGCCAAGCTTTGGGCTAAAAACACATTTTTATTGCATTTCGCAACAACTCAGAAGTCATCACATTCTGAAGGGTCGCCAAATTGTTGGTTAATTTAATTGTATGATATTTTTAATACAATACAGGAAACTGAGTTTATCTGTTGTATTGTTCATCTTGTCAACATGCTATATCAGATTACCCAGCATTTGCCAACTCAATAGTTTTTAAATTAACCGAAATTCTTAACGTCTTTGACAACACTACTAACAAGAATATTATTCTTTCTCAGTTTCATCTAGAATCTTTCAGCATATTCATTTTAAATTTTAAAGCTGAATAATTACCAAACTTTATTTTTCCTTAATATTCATGAGGCATTGTGTTTTAGAATGTACCTTGGACTAGATTTATATGACTGACTTGAACAGAAATACTGCCATTGTCAACTTCCGGCCTGAGATAAGGCAGATTGCGAACCGACATGTATATTTTACATCGTTTGTGATTTCCAGAAGCTGTTTGGCTACACGTGATATGAATTTCATACGGACAAGTGTGTGACTCAGTGCTTTACCTGACATTTTTTCAAACCATTAAACCTACTTACTCACGTTTAAAAGCACACGTTTGAGATTCAGAGGCAGATTGTCGCCAAAGAAGGCAGATATCGGTTTATCGGAACACTAATTACGTGTACTAAAAACAATGTTTTATAGTCGCAGTCAATCGTTCGAATCGAAGTCAACTGAGTCAGCTGTAATCGATACAGTGTAATTGCGGAGCATGTATCGAGTGAGACAATGACGTTGGACGGTCGGACACAGATCGTATCGTATGCAACTACGCAGTTACACGAGTTTAAGTAATTGCGGGAACGGGCATTGTTAACCGGTCGACGCAAATTGGGCATTAGCTATAATTTATTGTCTTTAAAACAAACTTGCATTGTCGTGGCACCGTTTGAATATGTATCGTGTGGGCTTGCCGCACGGCGATGGGCCCTAATGATAGCAATTGTTCTCCATCATTGGGCACAGGTGCGCGTGCACTGACTGTAGCAGCTCGAGGGAAACCTGCCGCCGGCCACTCGACACTCGTCACTTACGAATGCAATCGACGATTTACTTGTAAAACGTTTTACAACTCAGCCTGAACCAGATTATGAAAGCTTTATGTCACCTATCCGCTTTCTATCCATGATCTAGCTAATAATTAATGAATTGCGCTAACTTATTTGATTCGAATAGATCGATATCACACTAATATTTTAAAGGCGAAAGTTTGTGTGTGTGTTTGTTACTTCTTCACCGCTTCACGGCCAAACGGCTGGACCAATTTTGATAAAATTTTGTATGGAGGTAGCTGACACCCTGGATTAACATATAGGCTAACTTTTTATCCCGATATTCCCACAGGATCGACATTTACGCGGGTGAAATCGCGGGGCGCAGCTAGTAGTAAATAATTTTATCTTAGATATACCTAAGCAAAATCGAAATTGTCAATACAAACAAACTTACTCCGAGTAAAAAATTTATTTAACCGAGTATTTATTTAACGATGAAATCCGTGCCATACCAAAATACTTACATTTGAAAAGTTCTGAATAATTTCGGCATGATTCTTTTACATAATTCTGTGATGTTGTTATCATCATGAATCATTATGATTGGGCTTGCCGCCGGTCGCGCGGTCGTCGGCATTTCGGCGTCGTAAAGCAGATCATTTAGAGGCGCGGAGTGAAGCACATTCGTCTAGTAAAGGCTAGATTGTCAATTTATGTGTGGTGACGTGAGACGGCGCGGGTCGCCTCAAAAGCACGTGCGTGCCCCCGTGGCACCGCGGGCCGCTCAAAGCGAGTGCACCGGCTATCGCACATCTGGGAACGTCCAGAGAGGTGTAATGCCCTCATGTGGGCACCTCTGACAAGCCGCCGCTTCCGATGTGACGCGCTCGGCGTGGGATGCGCTTTTTTGACAGTATCGGCACGGATTACAAGGAGCTCTTATGTCGAGTGATAGCATCGTAATAGGCGCCACGTTTGGGTGCGCAATGCTTGACTTTCTACATCGGTTGGAACGAAATTTTTGGTGGTTTGACTGGAATTTTTTTAAGACACATCTCGTTATTTTTGACTCATCAGTTAAATCTTATAATTATAATGACGTTCAGTCAGGCTCTTATTTGGTGATCAAGCGCAATCTCATCTAGACGCCAATAAAAGTCAGAAACTTTTCAAAAATGTAGGTAAACAAGAGTTTGTTGACAGTTTGAGACCCAGATTCGCATGCGGACTTTCTTAAAAATACGGGAATTGCACCTCTGGTAAGTTTTCCGGGAGTTTCCAAAATTAGTAGGTACCTAGGTATTTTAATAAGTTTTCAGGTGCTCATAAGTTTGCAAGTCTTAAAAAAACAACTATTCAAAATTTTAACAAAATACCTGCATACATAAACTCACGCCTTCTTTCCATGGGGGTAGGCAGAAACTACAGAACGCCACCTGCTACAATCCTTACAGAATTAAACAAAATAGTTAATTTTTTATAGTGAAATTAAGGCTCCGTCAAACAGGCGCGACACGCGATATAATCGCGCGCGACACAAAGGCACCGTAAGTCGCGCAACGGGCGGTACCTTTGTGTCGCGTCTTGTTGGAGTTGGATAGGAGATATATAAAAAAAACTGTTTTTGGGCGCCATTCCTGCAATAATTATAGCGGCGCGAGTGCCAAAGATCAAATGAGAGGTGGCAAAGTGAAAATTATACAAGAGCTTCTCAAAATCCATAAAAATACTAATTTTTAAAATTTCTCCAGGTAGGTAAATGACCAGTAGGCTACTATAGGTACAGGGTTATTGGTAAAACATTAACAACCTCTTAAGAGGTCATTGTACTCATCATTATGAACAACATTTACTATGGGACCAAACCTGAAACCAATAACCCAGTATAGTTAACAAATCTTTTTAACTGGCGTACAACTTAGGTACCTACCTACATGAAATGGGGCGTTAGTTTGTGGAAATCCACCATTCGAAATTGCAACAAGGTCTTGCGCTCCGCACTCCTACAACTGTTCTACATAGCACGCTCTAGGAGCGCGAACGTATCCACTATGTGGAGCAGTTGCAAGAGCGCGGAGCACAAGAGGTTCGCGAACATAGTGGATATCCGGCCTGACAGAGATTAAGAATTACACGTTCTGACCAAGATAATAAAAGACTGTGACTTCTGAGTTTATTTCGCTGTTTTTTCTCATAGTCGGTTAGGAAAAACCAATCTCATCTAGGAGTTTTAAAATGCTATTCATGCTATTCTTTTCTTTTGCATTCAGGGTGTTGATGGGGTTGCCCCGGTACTGCAGCGCATCAGGGATGTTCGCTGAAGCTCACGTGGACTGTTTCTACGCGGTGATGCGGAAGCGGTGTGCATCCTTGGTCCGTAGGGTGCGGGGCAGCGCCAATAGCATCCTGTCTATGATAGCAAGCAGGCTTGATTGTGCGTTTGTAAACCATTGCTGCAAGGTTTCGGCTGGGCCTGTCACCGTGCAGCAGTGATGTCACAATCTGTTTTTGTGTTTTTTGTTTTTGTATGTGTATTACTAACATAGTTTGTAAGTATATTGTTACTAACACTATGAGTCTTGTTGTTCGAAATAAAAATATTATTATTATTATTATTTTCTTTGCCGTTTATAAGTGTGCTTAGCAACCAACCGAAATAACGGGGTGTTCCTTGAAACGCACCAAATTAAACGTCTATCGATATCAATATTACGAATCCTTCATGCTCTTCTCTATGTTTCATCGTTGATGCATTTCGAGGAATAAGATTATAATATTTTTCACATCTCTGACTAACACTTCGGGGATTACAGGCGATGTTATGTGTAGAAATAAACACGTATGTTATTGTTGAAAAGTGTTTTTAACAAGGAACGGAGAATTTACAAAAATAAAATATCGTAAGAGGAAATGCGGTCGGAGAGACTTTTGAAAAAGCCTAAGTAAAAAGTCATAATTCGTGGTTTGGCTCATTCGTGGTTTGGCTCTTGCCTATTATTTCCTCCTCCTATATTGGACCAATTTATAAGATATTTCATAAACTGAATAAGAAGGATAGGTATATACTGTCTCTGTCTTGTTAAGTATATTAGATAAATTGTTACACACCGATTTCTCTCTTTCAGTCGTCAGTAATTTGACTTTCGAAAGAAGAAGACAAAGCGTTGTGTAACTATGCAGACGCTATACAACGTTAATTAGTAAGGGGGTGTGTCCCTATGTTGTTCTTTTTTCATTAATAGTTGTCTTTGTACACTAGGCCTCTGTTGCCAGCGGTTTCAATCGGCATTTTTTTAGGGTTCTAGTGCTTATAAAAATAATGTATCATCAAAAAGGAAAACATAGGGACATACAAGTACCTAGTTAATATTTATTATTCTGTAAAAATCATTGCTTTATGTTCATAAATCAGAAAGAAAACAGGCTAGAAACGACCACCCGAAAAGTATCATAAAGAAAAACAAATGGTTATTAATTACATTTATTTTCTCTGTTTTAGGTTGCTTTTGCCATCAGAGATGTGCTATTATACGTTGCTATGGGTGCGATTGATATCCACCCATCATATTCATTGGTCCACATAGCATAGCACTGGTGGAAACGGGTTCAACTAAGCTATGTTTTTTATGCGGAAGGATGCGTGCCATTGATGGGAGCTATGGATGCGCGAGTGGTGTAGCTATGTGCAGAGCAGAGTACTCACCGTGCCTTCTCTACTATCGAAGCATCGCATAGCTCGAGCTGCGCAACTTTCTCGCACAGCTACCCCACGGCGGCGCAACTTCATAGCATAGCATATCTTACTCGCTCTGCTACACAGCTTAGCATTAGTGAAAACAGTCGCATAGTTTCGTAATTTAGCTTTCACATCCTCGCAGCATAGCTCCATAGCACATCTCTGGTGGAAAAGCTGCCTTAATGTTGGTTTGTTACGTAGCTATAGGTAGGTACTAATAATCTGACGTTACTAAACAGAGTTATCTAGCTGATTGTTGTTTTACTAAGGAAAACATAAACAATAACATAACAACATTAACATAATAACTTGGGTCTTACCTGATAAAATGAATATGTATGTGTTAATGAATAAAATAAGTAAAGAAATAAAATAATATTGGTAAAGGTAAGATTACCTTGTCATAACGAAAGGTTCCAGAATCTTTTTGAACAACATTTTATAGGTATCTAATGAGAATAAGTAATCAGTCTTAAGTAGGTAGATATTCTGCGTAAACAAGCCGTATTTTAAACTCTTTATGGTCTTCCAGCTTTTCTACTCAATCAATGCTTGAATTAGTACAGGCTACATAATTGCAAATTTTGTAAGGTTTTTATTTCTTTTTAACCGACTTCAAAAAAAGGAGGTTCTAAGTCCGGTTGAATTTTTTTTTTCAATATTTGTTACCTCAGAACTCCGTTATTTATTTATAAGCCGATTTGCAAAATTATATTCGGTGTCAAAAAACGAAAATGCGAAACCAACGACACCGACTTCCGAAATTGTAGTGGTTTTTTTGGAAGTCGGCTGTTTTTATTTGTAAAAAAGTTTTTATTTATTTGCAATTATTTCTGTATTTTCCTTTTTAGTATGTCAATGGCAAAATTAACTCATGAAATATATATTTTGAAATTTGTTTAGCCCAAAATTCAGCAAAGCGAATAACGTTTGCTGCCACAGCCATTGGGTCTTCACGTGTGCAGGTGTCAGGGCATATATTGAAATAATTTATTCTTACTTGCATGTGTTACGTTAAATGAGGAAAATGTCGTGAGGAGAGTTTTGAGTATGGATGTCGATGGCTGTAAGAGTAGGGAAAGACCAAAGAAACGATGGATGGAATGTGTGAATGATGAAATGGTCAGAAAGGGGGTGACTACCGAGATGACGACTGATAGAGTAGTATGGAAGAAAAAGACATGTTGCGCCGACCCCAAATAAATTGGGATAAGGGCAGGAGAATGATGAAATGATACTTAAAGTGTTTTTCAAATAAACTTGCGATAAATGTCATTCAACCACCCTGTACCAAAAAGTCCAAATAACTTACGATAGATATCGTTCGTCATACAAAACTGTCGCTAACATTGCATCGGTTGAGTTTCATAATACCAAACACGGAGTAAGTCAATGTTTTGATCGTGTTACCGACACTGCCCATACATTTTTTTCGTATGGTTTGGAAATATTGGGATACATTAGTAGAAGGAGGTGAACAAACTTTATCGCAAGTTTATTTGAAATGAACTTTAGTAATTTTCTTCTCACTGTTTCTCATTCCCATAAGGAAAGCCTTAAAGTCTTCCGCAAAATACTTGGGAAAGGCAAAATAGCCAAATATTGGTAGATTATGAATAAACATAATTTGTTTTTTTTACGAAACTACTTTGGATAAAAATTTGACTATGTTAGGTTTTACAATTTCAAATTGAATTTTTAACTGGCGAATGCTTTGTAACATCCTACTTTGAAGACGAATCCGTGTGGCAATTTGTTCAGATAATTTGACGATACCTACTTACAAGGTAGCAAACCAAGCTAAGTAGGCAGTACCTACCAGCCTACGAAGCTTAGCCTATCTGAGAATTCGAAAGGTAGCGTTTCTATTTTCTTTTTTTAGTATGAAGAGGCTTGTGATGTCTAGATCTCGGCTTACAGTAGTTAGGGGCCTACATAGGTATTATTTTTTTAAGCAGTATATATAATATTAGATACTATATCGCCTCGGCTCTGGCCAATCAGAGATCATGAACTGCTATCGGCGACGCCTCTTTTTAAATGGGGGAAAGTTCTATACGAATAGGGGCGGCGCGCGGCGCCGTGGCCATTCATGGATAGTTTAATATCAGTAGTAAACAAAAATATTTCATTTGTTTCACATACGTACCTACTTGACCAAAATGTAAGAAACAGCTGATTTTTTGTGAACAACTTAAAAAAAACAAATGAAGAAACAATTCAAAATACAAGAATACCGCTTATTTTTAAATAAGCTCTAGAAAAGGATGCCTGGAAGGATTTCGGAGAGGCCTTTGCTCAGCAGTGGGACAGTGTAGACTGAATTAAAAAAAACTTTTCAATAACACAATAAATAGGTACTGTGTTTGTATGTTGAGTGAAACTGATAAGTAACGCACCAATAATACCTAATTATGTACGCTAGTAGACCTGGTCATAGACAACTTCATAACCTGACATGTTTATGATAACAATATTAAAGTATTAAGATATTGAGAGCTTGAATTAGGCAATAAAAACAATCAGCATAATCTATTATATTTTATTATTTATTTATTACATATTTAATTTTATTATCTCATATGACATTCTTATATGAAGATGATACTTTACATACTTGTAATGTTACATTTTTACATACATTATGCCTTATAGGTAGATGCCTACGCGCAGGAAAGAAGTTCAACTTTTGATTGCTAGCCTTGAATGTGTTTTGAGATCTTCGGATTAGTGGAAAGTTTTGAAGTTAGCTTATAGTTATCTGGTGTTTTGTGTATTGGAGTATCATCATCTGCCTAGACTTTTCCCAACTATGTCTATCCGACCTCCAAAATCCAGTTACTGGGTAATACCTCTTGGTAAGACTGGTTGTCAGAGTTTCAGGCTTCAAAAATCCACAAATGACAGCCGGGACCAACGGCTTGACGTGCTTTCCGAGGCACGGAGGGGTCTTGGTATGTAAAGATGGTCACCCATCCACGGATCAACCGCAGCAAGCGTAGCTTAACCTGATCGATCGACCTGTGCGGCTGTTATTACTTAGCCATAGCTAAAATAATATTATAAAGAAAAAAAGATTTGATTTTTTGTATATTTGTTTGTTACGCTTTCACGCTTAAACGGCTGAACGGATTTGGATGATATTTGGCACATGGGTAGACCATGACCTGGAGTAGGGTATAGGATTCTTTTTAATCCCGATATTCCCAAGGGATCGAGACTTATGCGGGTGAGACCTGGGGGCGCAGCTAGTCTGAGATAAAATGATTGAACCGCACCAGTGTCAGTGAAGTGTTAATTATCTAATGAGCCGATTTTAACCAACTAAGTGTTTTTGGACCGTATTTGGATCAGAATGTGTCCTATAGTACCTATAGTCATAAGTACCTACGTAATATGATGACGATAATGAAATTTAATATGCTGGATACAAGGCGTCATAATGTGTAGCTATAGGTATCTAAGCTTCAGTTTGTCTTTAGATGTTACAGGTTTTAGTTTTTCACGGTAATTGAAGTTCATTAATGCTTTCAAGGAAATGTTATAAGACTTAATTATACAATTTCAAGCAGTGGGTTCATTCAGTTATTTGTGATAATTTTATTGATAATGCATGTTTAGCTTATTATTTATTAGGTACAGTCAACAAAGGAGATAAGTATACAGGAGCGTCGGATATAGTTGAAGTTTACTAAGAAACCGATGGATGTTCTGGACTGAAATTTAATTTAATAAATGAGCTGTTTGTTTTCTATTAATAAAATTTAATTTTATTCGAGAGCATCCATCGGTTTCTTAGTAAACTTCAACTATATCCGACGCTCCTGTATACTTATCTCCTTTGTTGACTGTAGCTAAGAAATTCTGTATAATATACATAATCAGCCCACAACGTTCCCACTGCTGGGACACAGGCCTTGGAATCGAGTGGGCTGTAAACCACCACGCGGGCCCAGTGCGGATTGATAGATGACACTGTGCATTCAAATTTTTGGTTCTGGAATATGCCGATTTCCTCACGATGTATTCCATCACTGTTTTGAGACCAGTGGTGATGAAATATATTACACAAAGTTAAGCGCCTGCCTGGGTTCGAACTCCCACCAATGCTCTACTCTGCTCACTGTCTATATCTATATAATTATAAAAGAAAGTCGTGTTAGTTACACTATTTATAACTCAAGAACGGCTAAACCGATTTGGCTGAAAATTGGTGGGGAGGTAGCTTAAAGCCAGGAGACGGACATTGGATATTTTTTTATTTATTTGTATTTATTTATTCCTACACGAGTAGTGTAGGAGTAGGTTAGGAGTAGGGTAGGAGTAGGGTAGGAGAAGGGTAGGAGTAGAGTAGGAGTAAGTTAGGAGTAGGGTAGAAGTAGGGTAGGAGTACGGTAGCAGTAGAGTAGGAGTGTAAGAGTAGGGTAAGAGTAGGGTAGGAGTAGGGTAGGAGTAGTGTAAGAGTAGGGTAGGAGTAGGGTAGAAGTAGGGTAGGAGTAGGGTAAGGGTAGGGTAGGGTAAGGGGTAGAACACCACGCGAATGAAGTAGCGCGGGGCAGCTAGAAATAATTTATACGGCAAAACAACGTTTGCCGGGTCAGCTAGTAATATATAAAAAATCTCCTGTATAACAAAATATGGTATATCCACTACGTATTTCCGAAACAAGGTAATAGGTACAGACATAGCGTATCAGTTATGTCCGCTTAAACAGTAAAGAGTTCAGATGGAAACTGGTTTGTCGTGCGCGGTGCAATATCAGCCCACAATTTGAATGGTGTTGCAAACTTTAAAGTCGTCTCATTGTTGAGTTAAGAACCTTTGTCACACATCCGGACGATGAAGATGATTATTTTATTTTTGAATACGTATTATATGTATATTCCATGTTTGTCTCAGACCAAAAACAATTTAAACAATACATGGTTATGTGTTGTTTGGGAGTCTATGATCATGTGCTATGATTGCTTCATTAGCACAGCGTTGCGAAACCTGGTGTTTTTTTTTACCTAATTTGTCTTGTCTCTGGGTTGGTTTACCCAAAGACAAACATAACATAACCATGACTGTGTTGTTTGTGGTCAGAGTCTACGATACTGGTGTTTTGTACCTAAATTCCAAACTAAATTCCAAACTGTGTTCCAAACAAAGTTCTAGTTAAGAATGGAAGGAAGAAGAATGCTACTGGCACAGTGCTGCACTTGACATCGGTTTCCAAGGGAACTTTCGCACTGTGTGACCACTCTACCACTCAGGTCGAGTGTGGTATTTGTAAGTCAAGTGTTTCCAAAGGTCAACGCAACGCTACATAGCATTAGTACCTACATCTGACCGTATGTTTATGGTTAGTTGGGTGAACATGATAGCGTTGGTTGCGCAGACGCTGCCGATTAGCGCCGTCCGGTCCAGATAAGAGTGTGCCGGAACGCTGATCCGAATTATTACGAGCTCGTGAAGCTGACGTTTACGAAATAACTCCATACACTGTCCGTGGACATTCTTAACTGACTGCAAGATTATAGTATTGATACTCTTATTAGATAGCTTAGCCGTATTTGCATAAATTGTGACATCATAAAATATATTAGCGGTCAATACTTTGATGCATATTACTACGTTTATTGCAATGCTTTTGGGGCTTAAAACTAGTTGTTAAATTCAGTGAAAGAGGAAAGGAAGAAATAATATTCTACACGTGAAAAACTGACTCCCAACCAGTAGGAATATACGGGGTGTATCAGAATGGTGTGGTCAGTTGTCCCATACAAAACTTCAATACCTACTCGACCCAAATGTATGGGACGGCTGATTATATTTTCGCGATTATGATGGTGCATAGTGGTCCCATGAAGAGAAAGTTGTTTGGTTTGATGGGCTGTACCACACTCTTAATTTTGACCACACCTTTCTGATACAGAGTGTACAGACATAAAGCTACCTGAAACTGTCAAATTTTCTCAATCAACTTTGATCCTTATACTTTAGCGATAAAATTTAAAATCTATTAAAGAAATTTGACAGATTGTAGTAGCTTGATGTGCTGGCACATCTGTACATAAAAGTAAAAAATACTTTTTTTAGGGTTCCGCAGTTCCTACAAGGAACCCATAGTTTAAAGTTGCCGACATACGTAATGCCTCACATTAGCGGTTATCGCGGAGCACATTCGCGGTTATACTGTAGCAATAATACTATGCATATCGTTGTATTGTATACTTTTAAATACAGAGTCATTGGTTTACACAGCTAAAAAGTGAAGTTATTGTGTCCAGGAACAAAGTATCTGACAATAGATAATTATCTCATTTGAAAGATACCTCACTGAAGTATTTAGACGAGCAACAGGGTCGTTGGGGTCAGGCCGGGTCAATTGGATGGTACCAGCAGCTAATCTTCGACAAACATAGTCTAAATCAGTATTGTTTGTTCGTCTAGGAGCGTTAGAAAATACTGCAAGTTTCTGTTGGAGTACCTAGTTTTGTCAAATTTCTGGATGTTGTAAAAAAAAAATTCATGGGGTTTTATACAGACGCCAGCACATCAAGCTACTACAATCTGTCAAATTTCTTTAATAGATTTTCTACTTTATCGCTACAACATAAGGTTCAATGTTGATTGCGAAAATTTGACAGTTTCGTGTAGCGTCTGTACCTATTTTTAGTACCTAAATAATGAATATATAAGTGGAGTGAAGATATAATAGATATATATGTCATACAGGGGTGCGTGTTCACAATCGACGTCAGAATGAATGGTGTATCGAACGTTCATTCATTATTTCAATTCAATGAAAATAATTATTGTATCGTAGCTATGGAACTAAATACGGCAATGACGCATTGTTAGAATCAGTTATAACATAATTATGATTGTGTTCTCGTATACCTATTGATTTTATTGCTTAACATTCAGCTGGTGTAGAGTATTCAGCGGGGTAACTTCGTAACATATTAACAGTAGCAATGACTTTCATTTTGACAGTTGAACAATATTCATTGCGTTATTAACATTGTTGAGTTGACAAATTTTTTCAACGTATGAAGTAATGGATTACTTCTTAAGGAGCAATGGATTCCTTCAAAATTATTGAAAGTGTGTTACCTACGCAATTAGGGAGCAGATGTCATTGTAGCCTTAGATGCGATCAGCTGACAGTAATATCTAACATTACTCAAGTAAAGAATATTTAAACCAAAATATGACTAACTCCTGTAACTTGTACCGAACACTCAAAAACTTCTGTAGTAAAAAAACTTTTAACACACGTCAGCTGATTACTGTTATACAACAACAGAACCGGAAAAAGAATAAACTTTGAGTTTTGAACCCTCGAAAGCTTCTGTAGTAAAAAAAACTTTTTACACACAGTCAGCTGTTTACTGATAGAGAGAAATGAAACCGGAATAATAAGCTTTGAATATTTTTTTTTTTTTGTGAAGAGTGTTAACAGTGCAAAAGTTACGGGAGCAAAGAGGTGTGTAACAGGTGGGTGTACAGTTGAAAAGGGGTAAGTTATCCACTTACCCCTAAAACCGTATCAGTAACCCTTACATATAAACTTTCAATAAGATTAAAATCATTTTTGGTACGAGTGTTTTCGAATTAGGACTCTGTTTGGCAAATATTAACTTTCTGGTCGCGTTTTTGCAAAATGCTTACAGCATCATAACACTTTAATCGAAATTATAAAACAAGTTCAAGAATGACGACGATTTATGTAAATCCGACTGAAACCGGTTTTGCATATCAGTTGTGACTTTCTTAAAGGACGAACTATAGTAAGAAGAGCAATAAGAAGATGAGAAGGTTTGTGCTCACCATGTGAAGTGGGTGTAAAGTAGAGTGCGAACAGGTCGTCGACGGACGCGGTGGTGGTGGCGGGGTGCGCGGGCGGCTGCGCGTAGGGCTGCGGCTGCGCGTGCGGCGGCGGCGGGCCCCCGTAGTGCAGCCCGCTCGGGCCCGCCTCCACCAGCAGCTGCATCTGCGAGATGTCCACGAACTCGTCGCCGTCGCCACGGCCTCCCAGCTCCTCGTCCTCCGGCCGACGCATCGCGATCACCGAGAGCATCGCACGAGCGCATTCCCGCACTGCACAATCCACACCACCTCGTGCGCAACACCGCAACTGCACTCACATTCAACCCTCTTGTAAACGACGCCGCACCGGCGCGTACGCGACTTCACTCACCTACTAAAACTAACTTAATGTCCTATCAAAATTGACGTGATCACAGCACATTACGGTTAGGAAACTACATAAACACGGCACGTTAATCACACTGAAGGGTCACGAGCATCTACTGATAAATGAACACAGGTTTCGCACGCGGACTGTGTCGTCGCGCCGAGAACGCCACATCCTCGACTGAGGCACAGGCGGAGCGGCGAGGGCGTGCATACGCCGCCCCCGTGAGCGCCGCGGTCGTCGTCCGCCGCGCGCCCTATCAATGGACGCCAGCCACCCGGTCGAGGTCGGCGTTCATTCACGACGGTCGCGTTAATGGCGTTCGAGCCGGGCGTCCTCGTTCGGCCGCCGTTGTCGCCCACGTGCGCGAGAAAATGGCGCGGCGTCGCGACGGCAAAGGGAGGCGCGCGAAAAGCGCGGGGCGCACAAGTGTAGTGATGGCAAAGCGACGGCGGGCGGCGCGAGCGCGGGCGTCCGGCGTGGGCGCGGAGGCTCGGCGGTCGCGTCACGGCCAGCCGGCTACCCTGCTGCCGCGGCGCACTCCTGCTATTCGCCACTTTCTCTGCGCGTTGACTCACGATCCACTTTCGGACGCTACGCGCTGCGCTGCCGCCGGGTGACGGATCCCGGAGACCGTTTTGGACATGCTACAATTAGCCGGGTGGCACGCGCGCTCCCGTGACGTCGATGGACCGGCCCGAATAGTTCGGACGTTACGTAGTTCGGATAAATCATTGGCTTACCTATTCTAAAAATACGTAACTGGTCATAGAAGTAGCTACGTAATGATACCTAAAGCGTTACTCCATATGCTATTTCTGATTTTTTGGTATTTGACGTATGTATACTGAACACGTAGGACTTTCAAAAATAGATAGGCGTACGAACTAGAAAATGCTTTGATGAGATGCCTAAGGCAACAAGCATTTATCATGGCATTCGGTTACATTTTCCAGATAATAAATAATTCAATTTGGCCTGAAAAATATCCAGAACCGCGTAATCACACAAGCTTGAATAGTAAAGGTTAGGCAGGTGTGCACCTTTAATACACTCACATTTCGCCAGTTATGTATAAGACCCATGTAATAGGAGGCGATCCTATTGCCGTCAACCGAAAACACAACAACAGAAATTCCAGATGGAAAAACCCAATAACACTGCCCGACCTGGGAATCGCACCCAGGACTTCAAGCTCATCAGTAGCGTTTGCGACCGCTAGACCAACAAGGCAGTCGATAATGTACAAATATATGTAGGTACTTATAGGTATTATTTTATCCACCTACTCAAATTTATGAAAAGGTTACCTGAATACTGAATATAAAGTTTTAGCGATCAAGAAATTTCAACAAATCAGGGAAAGTCCTTAGATGTAGGTAATTCGACAGGGTAAACTTATTAAATTATAGAATTAATTAAATTGTGTAGGTAGGTACTTATTTATTAATTTGCAGGTGCGGTAATATGATTCATAACATAATCCACATGTTTTGATAATCCCCTTACTAATAAACGTCTTATATCAGATGAACAGTTACACACCGATTTCTCTCTTTCAGTCGTCAGTAATTTGACTTTCGAAAGAAGAAGACAAATCGTTGTGTAACTATAAAGACGCTATACAACGTTTATTAATAAGGGGTGAGGATGTATGAATCCCTAAAATAAGGAAAGGTCATGGAACGTCTGCGCGTTACCATGGCAACCTCCTGTTGATCCTCCACGCTTCGGGTAAATGTCAGAGTGCACGGTGTGGGTTTATTTTCAGCTGCCCCCTTCGAGCGGTTTTGCCACGGGAGTTTCGGCTGGCACTATGTAGTGGCGTTTAGCACCCCGGTGGTCAATGGCACTTATTTAGTGTCATCTGCCCCCTTCATGGTTCTAGTCATTATCAATAGAAAAATTGATTTTGAATTTTGCTAACGTTTGCCTCAAGGTTTGGTCTGGAGGTGTTGGGGATGTAGCTGGGGGGCACAAAGGTGGCACTGTGTGTTTTGTGGATCTTGCCATGGTGTATCCTCAGCCCCCGTTGGCCTTTAAAAAAGCGTACCTGTGAGCAATACATATCTCACCAGCTGGATATTAAAAAAAAAGTTAAAAGATAAAATTTTCAAGTATTTGCCATTATTTTACTTAATTTTTATTACTGTGGTATCTAGCGATGTTTTATATCAATTTCTATTGATAATGTCCAGTACCTACGTCCGATCGGTACGTAATGAGAATCGACCACCTTAGGTACTATAGTTCTGAAGGTGGCAGATGACACTAAATAAGTGCCATTGACCACCGGGGTGTTAAACTCTACTACTTAGTGCCAGCCAACACCCCGGTGGCAAGCTCGAAGGGGGCAGATAGGAATAAACGACCTTGTGGAAGAGCCCGCGTAGGCCTCGTCGCGCTCTCTTACGTTTCCTGCTTCTGACAGCTGCCAGAATTTAGCAACCAGCCCCTCTGAGAGAAACATGCTTCTTGTGATGACATTTATCTAATCGACTGTCATCAAACCTGAAACTCTGGGGAGATGCACACGCCCACTTGGCGCGTGGGTGGGTGAAATTGTTATTCGTTAGGGGTTCCTTGTTATGAATTTATAATTTATACGATATTCGATTAACTTCGATACTACTCCAACCGAGTTTTGTGTTGCCCTTTGAACTTCTATAACTAGCTTTTTAATATTAAAAAACTAACTATGGTTGCGGATTTTTTTTTTAAATTTTGGATTGATGACTTATTTCGTATAATTATATGAATTAGGGCTGAAATCTTGTAGTACCTAGTTGAACAACAAGATTACAAAATACAGCATGTAAATACGACGATTACTACCAACCTACCAAACTTCAGATCTCAATCCCCACTAGTAAAAATCGATGAAGCAACTACCAAGGCGTTGAAATACCAAGCCTTTATCAGCTGTGTTGAGGCGTCTGTAAATGACGCAAATGTAGGGCCATGCCATAGGGCCTTAGAGCAGCCTTCGCACATCCGGCACCCACGTCCTGCGTTACGCAACTATTTCAAACTCGTAGCTACGACCTGCAACACATTGAGCAACAATAGCCTTAAGGCTGCTATTATATACAATATCAATTGTCTAAATGTTCTGTTCGCTTTTATATTAAAACTAGCTGACCCGGCTGTTTTGCCATATAAATTACTTCTAGCTGCCCGGCGCTACTTCGTTCGCGTGGTGTTCTACCCCTTACCCTACCCTACTATTACACTACTCCTACCCTACTCCTAACCTACTCCTACACTACTCCTACCCTACTCCTTTAAGTAAATAAAAGTATAAAAAACTAAATTTAAAACAAAAAAAAGTTCTATGGCCGTCTCCTGGTTCTAAGCTACCTCCCCACCAATTTTCAGCCAAATCGGTTCAGCCGTTCTTGAGTTATAAATAGTGTAACTAACACGACTTTCTTTTATCTAAATAGATAAATAGCTTGTCTACAAATGACAGAGGCTTCCTGAAAAAAAAAAAAAACAGAAGCGAAAATGGCCAGTGCACAAAAGATTTTTCGGGAAAAGGGTACGTTCATGGTAAGTTAAGTAATTATTAACTAATTGTTAATTAATTATTATTATTATTTACTTTTTAGTAAGTTTACATTTGTTTTCGTTTAACAAAGTTCACCTTTGAACTGTATTCAGAGGAAATTTGCCAAATACACATTAATTTTCGTGGTTAGTGGACTAAGAGATAGTTTTAGGAGAATATTATGGACTGCTGTCACAGCATCTCGAAAAGAGCGCTTTTTTTAGCGCTTAAATTTATAAGATGGAGTTTATTTTAACCTAAACACATTAACCACTTTTTTTTTTGGTGGGAAATCATCAAATGACCTCTCACGCTCTGGGTGGAGCGGAAGGGAGTGTCAGACTCTTACTGACTAAAACCCACTCGTGTTCCTTCCTTAGCCCTTTATGTTCTGGGGTAGCGGTAACCCTTTCGGACAATCCCGCTGCCCCGGCAGGCTTCGGCCCTAAGGGGCCCCTTCCTTAACGCTGACATCTCCTTGAGGCGCGCGTGGAACACGTACGCACCGTCCGACACGGGCCTGGTCCTGATCGGACGGCGAGCTACCAATACTCTCCGTCCGCAGGCCCGCGCCTACGGTGGCCGGGAGTCGTCCCGTGGCTCCCGACGCCCGGAGCGTCTCCCGCGGCGGCTGGGACGGGAGGCTCTCTCCCTCATCCGTTCCGCCACCTCCTTCGCCAGCATGACTGCTTCGCAGAAGGAGTCCATGGACTTGAGGAGGGAGGACCATGGCTTGCACCAGGGCCGGACGCGAGAGGTCGCCGCCGCTGCCGATCGTCTCTACGAGGACACGGCGGTGCTTCGCCCAAGCGGGGCAGACCTTCACCGTGTGCTCCACCGTGTCCTCTGGGTGATCCTGGCAATGGTGACACCCGGGCGTTTCCTCCCGCCTGATGATGTGCAGGAACCTCCCGAAACATCCGTGTCCAGTGAGGATCTGCGTTAGGCGGTAGGTGAGGGCGCCGTGGCGCCTCTCTAGCCACTCCTCAAAGTGGGGTCTTATGGCCGCTATCGTGGCGTGCCCTGCGCTGGGTTGCGACAGTCGCTCTTTCCATGTCGCCATGAGATCGCGCCGGAGATCCGTCCGCTCCGCAGCGATTTGCCGCGGAAGCGGAGTTTCCCCCCGGCACATTAAACCACTTGACTTAGATACATTTGACCTCCAAATGATGTCAAAAAATAGGCAGATTGGAAATAATTTCGGTGCCTCCCATGATAAAATAGTCGTCATATCGATACCTCTGAGCTCAAAGGGCGTACCTATAGCACAAAACACAGGTTTTCAGGAGAAGCAAAAAACAAAAAAATAAAAATTGTTTTCGTTATAACTCTCTTTTTAGGGTTCCGTACCCAAAGGGTAAAAACGGGACCCTATTACTAAGACTTCGCTGTCTGTCCGTCTGTCCGTCTATCCGTCTATCCGTCTGTCCGTCCGTCCGTCTGTCTGTCTGTCTGTCTGTCACCAGGCTGTATCTCAAGAACCGCGATAGCTAGACAGTTGAAATTTTTACAGATGATGTATTTCTGTTGCCGCTATAACAACAAATACTAAAAACAAAATAAAATAAATATTTAAGGGGGGCTCCCATACAACAAACGCGATTTTTTTGCCCTTTTTTGCTCGATATCAAAAATGGCAACAGGTAGGCGCTTGAAATATTCACAAAATACTCAGTTGTATTATAACTTTTATAATAAATAATAAAATTAAAATAAAATAAATATTTAAGGGGGGCTCACATACAACAAACATGTTTTTTTTTTTTGGCGTTTTTGTCTTGTGGTACGGAACCCTTCGTGTGCGAGTCCGACTCGCACTTGGCCCGTTTTTTAATTTTTAGAGCTACATAAAAGTATCCAAGGGACAAAGTTCTTAGATTTTTGATGTGCTAGGTTTTTTAAAAAATGGGCCTGGTTATGTATTGACTGAGATAGCATGTGCTTTACGACCAAAAAAATTTAATATTATGTCCTATACACCCCATAAAAATATGCCCTAAGCAGGTACACAGAGGCGTAAGCCCAACTTTCCATAAATGATGCAAAGACACAGGGGCGTATAAATTACTTGAATTGTTGTATAACGTGGTAAAGGACAATATTTTTACAATTATTTTTCTAATTGATATTTTATTTATTGAGTAGGCATCTATTCTTCGATAATTATTTAGATTTTTTTTTTGCCGTTATGCTGCTGGACAAACATCTCCCTAGTCTCTACTCTCTTTCCACATCTCTCTGTTCAGAACAGCTCTCTGGCAAACCTTGACCGTGGACCTCTGCTGAATTATCAAATACCATGTTTGAGAACCATACATGAGGATGGGAAGAATACACATGTCGATGAGTCCTCTCTTGAAGTGATAGTGGAAGATCGCCCTTCATTTGATATTTCATGGCCCAATAGCTCTTCCAGGCATTTTCGGTGCGTCTTGCTACTTCTTTGTTTGGTCTTGCCTGAAAGAGGTTATTTGACCAAGATAGTGCAACTCATCGACATATTTCACCTCCCCACCCGCCACGGTGATCCTGCGATGCACGCTAATCATCATCAACTTGGTCTTTGACATATTCATTTGAAGTCCGACCTCTAGGCTTACCGTGCTAAGATCTTCTAGCATCTGAGTCACCTCGGAGACTGAAGTCGAAAAAAGGACAATATCGTCGGCAAAACGGAGTTGGATAATCTCTTTTTTCCAACCACAGCCCCTTTCTGCCCAGCTTGCTGCTAGCTTTCTGAAGACTTCCTCCAGAACGGCCGTAAATAATTTCGGAGACAGCGGGTCTCCTTGTTTAACTCCTTTAATGAACTGGAAAGACCGTCCTGTCTTATCATTGTTTTTAATAGCTGGGGTGCTGTTTCTGTCAAAAGATGTACGTGGTGCCTATTACTTGATTTTGTAAGGCTTTGAATATTGAGGTATGGCTGATGCTATCAAAAGCTTTTGATAAATGATCTATAAATGCAATAAAAAGTAGGAGCTGGAACTCTGTATGATTCTCGAGAACCTGGTTGATGGAGTGGAGGTGGTCAGTAATAGAAAGGCCGCGACGAAATCCGGCCAGTTCGGGGGGCTGATGTTTGTCGAGGGCTCCGGCTATTCTGTACTCGATTACTTTAATGAAAGCTTTGTGCAGGTGTGAAACCAGACTGATAGGATGCTAATTATCTATGTCTGTTTTGTCACCCTTTTTGTGCAAAAGAATAATCAAAGAATGGCGTGCGTGGCAGAATTCCGGTGTTTAAAATACTGTTGAAAAATTTGGTAACATGTGGAAGAACGACAGGCTCTCTTATTTTTAAGGCTGCAGTGGTTACGCCATCGTCGACTGGGCTCTTACTATACTTCATACTCCGCAGTGCCTTATGAACTTCCCAGCCTGTGAAAGGTGGAATGTTATCAGAGCACGAATATGCAGTTGCGTTAGTTTGTACAGTCGGTTTCGCGATTCTTATAAAACTACAGAGTTTTATAAGAATCGCGAAACCGAAAAAAGGATTGTTTCACACCTGAACAATCCTTTAAGCACGCAATTGTAGGTCGTCCTTTGCTTGATATTCTTTGTTTGGCGGATTTAAGTGATGTGTTTTGTTCTAAAGCAATCTTTATGAGGTGTGTGTGTTACGGTTTCTTAAGTCTTTACGAATACTGCGTTTAACAAGTCGGTCTACCGTTTTGTGTTCTGGTGTGTACATAGCAAGTTGTTGTCTCTCTTTAATTAACTGCTTCGTTTGGTAACTAAATTTACTCTGTTTGTATTTGTTTTATTACTGACCTTTTTAGTGCTGTTTTTTAAGTTAGTGTATTGCGTTTGAACGTCATCTTCATCTGTTCTGTCTAATAAACTAAAATCTTTTTTGAAATCTAAATTGAACAGCTCTTGGTTTGCTATGAGAGTGGCTTTATTTAATCTTCTAATTGAGTTTTTAATAGAAATAAAAAGAGGATAATAGAAACTAAAATTATGATGAGAAATAAAAATCGTTTATTTCACTTTTCTATTAAAAAAAACCCAAAAGATACTAAAAGTTCTTAAATTTGTAATTAAATTATTTAATTTTTCATTTTCTTCGTCATTTCTAATTTAGTTTTTTCAGTTTTTATGCTATGTAATCAGGTATCTTTATTATAATCTGCTACATCAGTTTTAAGCTAAAAAAGCCTAAAACTGATAAAGCAGATCTCTTAGGTCTCCTTATTTTATAATAAAATAGCAGCTTATTTTTAAAAAAATAAAAAATATATTTTATATTACCTTATTTTATAAAAAAAATTCAAATAAAAATATATTTGTGCTATACGACGTACGTCGTATAGCACAAATATATTTTTATTTGACATTTTTAAAGGACGTAAAGAGCAATATTACTTTTCGAACGATCTTACACTCAAAACCTTCAACCAAATTGGTTTATACAACCTGTCAATTTTTAAGGAGGCAGCAATATGGTCCTTATGCCCCTAATTTTCAAATAAGTTGTGTATACGTAACAAAAATTACGAGGTCGTATTCGACATTTTTTTGCGAATTTGGCCATGATAAAAAAGTCGTCATATCGATACCTCTGAGCTCAAAGGGCGTACCTATAGCACAAAACACAGGTTTTCAGGAGAAGCAAAAACAAAAAAAAAAAAAATGTTTTCGTTATATCTCTCTCATTTTTAGAGCTACGGTACTTAAAAGTATCCAAGGGACAAAGTTCTTAGATTTTTGATGTAAGTACTTAAGAAGGTTTTTTCAAAAATGGGCCTGGTTTTGTATTGACTGAGATAGCATGTGCTTTACGACCAAAAAAATTTAATATATGTCCTATACACCCCAAAAAAATACGCCCTGAGCAGGTACACAGAGGCGTAAGCCCAACTTTTCATAAATGATGCAAAGACACAGGGGCGTATAAATTACTTGAATTGTTGTATAACGTGGTAAAGGACAATATTTTTACAATTATTTTTCTAATTGATATTTTATTTACTTATTGATATTTTATATTTTTTTTATTGATATTTTTTTTATTTTTATTTATTTCATTTATTTTCTTCGTAATTATATATAATATTTTTTTTTTTGCCGTTATGCTGCAGGACAAAGATCTCCCTAGTCCCTAACTCTCTTTCCACACCCCTCTGTCCAGAGCAGCTTTCTGGCAAACCTTGAGCGTGGACCTCTGCTGAATTATCAAAGATCATGTTTGAGAACCATTCGTGAGGATGGGAAAAATACACATGTCGATGAGTCTTCTCTTGAAGTGATAGTGGAATAATAATAATATTTATTTGCAAAAAACACGGTATTAAAAGATGTTACAAAATCAAGATGAGTCCAAACATGTTTTGCTCAATATTAAAGCATGCAAAATTATAGTAAGTATCAACATTGTAGTTTATGCTCGAGAAAATCTTTAACACTATAAAAACTATGTTCATTCAGCCAGTTACACAATTTAATTTTAAAAAGTCTGCAATTTACATCTTTAAATGTATTTGGTAATCTATTGAATATACGCACACACATAGCTACACAATTTTTATTATATTTAACACACCGAGGTATCTCGTCAAGTACCAGCCTGAATCGATCACGCCGACTTCGTGAACAAACATCCTCAGCTGTTTTGAACAGTTCTCTATGTTTCTGTACAAACATACATACTTCATACACATATATTGAAGGCAGTGGTAGCAAACCAAGCTTTTTAAATATTGGTTTACATGATTCATCTGACGGAATCCCGTATATGGCTAGTATACATTTCTTTTGTGCGATAAATGCTCTATTGAAGTCGGTACTATTTCCCCATTCCATTATTCCATACCGCAACGAGGATTCCACATACGCTCGATATGACATTATCGCCGTTTTTATATTTGTTATGTTCTTAATCTTTCTAAGGGCATAAACAAATTTATTCGCTTTGCTACATACATGCTCAACCTGTGCCTTCCAGTCTAAATGTTCATCTATTATTATACCTAAAAACTTTGTTTTTGTCACCTGGTTAGTTTTTGGTATGTCCATCTTAAAATTAAATTTATTATTATGAGATTTGTTGAATTGTACATACACAGATTTGTCAAGATTAATACATAAATTATTGTCATTTAACCAATTAATTAAGTCAGCAATTGTTTTATTTATGTCAATTTCATGGTCAGTAATAGATTTATATTTTTTGTCAGAAGTTACAATTATAGAAATGTCATCAGCATAAAGAAAGCATTTGTACTTAGTCACATTAACAATGTCATTAATGTAGAGGAGAAATAAGATAGGCCCCAATATGCTACCTTGGGGCACGCCACGTTTTATATATTTATACTCAGACGTATACAGTAACATATCTCCATTTCCATCGACTTTGGTGACAGAAACACACTGTTTTCTGCCAGTTAGGTATGAAGATATCCATTGATGTGGCACTCCCCTAATTCCGAGAGCTTCTAATTTTTGTAATAGGTTAACGTGTGAAACCAAATCAAACGCCTTTGATAAGTCAAAAAATAATCCTGTTACCAGCTGGTTATTATTTATTCCATTTAGTATGGTTTTCAGAAGTGAAAAAATGGCTAATGTAGTAGATTTACGTTTTTGAAAGCCGAATTGTTCTTTTCTTATGATATTAAATTTATCGCAGTATTTAATTAGTCTATGGTACATACATTTCTCGTATATTTTTGACAAGATGGGTATTAGCGTTATAGGACGATAATTGTTTACATCATATCTTTCACCCTTTTTGAACAATGGTTTGACAATAGACAATTTCAAAGAGTTTGGGAATACTCCCTGTGAAAAAGATAAGTTAATCAGATATGTCAACACTCCACTCACTTCATTGGCACATGCTTTAATGATTTTGGTGTTTAATTCGTCGTAGCCTTCAGAGTTAGTATTGTTTAATGATAGTATATGTTGCCTTACCTCACTCTCAGAAATAGGAGTGAGGAACATCGAGTTAGCGGCGATGTTTCCATTGCGATGAATATGTATACCATTTTGTGCTGGAAAACTGTTTATGTAGTGATTGTTAAAAGCTGCGGCTATTTCTGCAGGTTTTGTGAGTATAGCGTTGTCAATTCGTATGCGATCAATATTGTCCCCAGAGTTCATACTGTCTATTTCATTCTTTATAACGGACCACGTGGCTTTACATTTGTTTTTATTGTTATTTATAAACTTAATGTTAGGATTCCGTTTAGCATTATGTATACATTTTTGCAATAAATTGGAATATGTTGTGTATTTAACCTTGTTAGTACTATTTTTATTCTTATAGTATTGATATCTTAAGAATCGTTTAGTTTTAGAACATACTTTAAGACCTTTAGTCATCCACGTTCGTTTACTATTATTGGTTGTATTTATCCTAACCCTTGCTTTTGGAAAACAGAGCTTATGAAACAGGCACATTAGTTCATGAAAACGGTTGAATGCCGTATTTGCATCGTTTTCTAGATATACATCTGACCACGATAGATTTTTTATACATTCTGTGAATTTATGTATATTATTTAAACTGTAATCCCTTTTGTACGTATGAAATATTGCAGCTTTTGTCTGGACTCGCAAAGGAAAACTTAGCATTTGTGCTGTGTCGTGGTCCGAGAGATGTAATGGTAGCACTTGTGCGATTGCGTCAGGTATGTTGCTTAATATGTGGTCTATACAAGAACATTTGCGAGTGGCTACGTCAATATGAATTTTTAGGTTGTGAGAGTGTGCTAGATCTTGCAGGTCTTGTGTGATTTTGCCTTTTTTGAAGGTATTTATATTAAAGTCGCCTGCTAAAACTATGCGCGTTTTCGAGTTGTATTTTGTGACCAAATATTCTAAAATACTGTTTAATTTAGCTAAAAATTGGAATTGGAAGTTCGCCCTTCATTTGATATTCATGGCCCAATAGCTCTTCCAGGCATTTTTTGCAACTTCTTTGTTTGGTCTTGCCTGAAAGAGGCTATTTGACCAAGATAGAGCTATTCATCGACATATTTAACCTCCCCACCCGCCACGGTGATCCTGCGATGCACGCTATTCGTCATCAACTTGGTCTTTGACTTATTCATTTGAAATCCGACCTCTAGGCTTGCCGTGCTAAGATCTTCTAGCATCTGAGTCAGCTCGGAAGTCTGTATGTTTCTCGAGAACCTGGTTGATAGAGTGGAGGTGGTCAGTAGTAGGAAGGCCGCGACGAAATCCGACCTGTTCGAGGGCTGATATTTGTCTAGGGCGCCGGCTATTCTGTTCTGGATTACTTTAATGAAAGCTTTGTACAGGTGTGATACTAGACTGATAGGACGCTAATTTTATTGTCTATGTCTGTTTTGTCACCCTTTATGTGGAGAAGAATAATCAAAGAATGGCAAAATTTGCTTAGCAGAATTCCGGTGTTTAAAATACTGTTGAAAAAATGCATATGGAAGAAGGACAGGCTCTCTTATTTTTAAGGCTGCAGTGGTTACGCCATCGTCGCCTGGGCTCTTATTATACTTCATGATCCACAGTGCCTTGTGAACTTCCCAGCCTGTGAAAGGTGGAATATTAGCATGGAGCATGGATATACAGTTGCGTCAGTTTGTACAGTCGGTTTCGCGACTCTTATAAAACTCTGTACAAATTTTTAAAATTTTGTCTCCGTCATTCTGTTTCACACCTGCACAATCCTTTAAACAGGCAATTGTAGGTCGTCCTTTGCTTGATATTCTTTGTTTGAAGGATTTTAGTGAGGTGTTTTGTTCTAAAGCAATCTTTATGAGGTGTGTGTGTGTTACGGTTTCTTAAGTCTTTACGAATACTGTGTTTAACAAGTCGGTCTACCGCTTGTGTTCTGGTGTGTACATAGCAAGTTGTTGTCTCTCTTCAATTAACTGCTTCGTTTGGTAACTAAATTTACTCTCTCTGTATTTGCTCGTTTTTGTTTTATTACTGACCTTTTTAGTGCTGTTTTTTATATTGGTGTATAGCGTTTGAACGTCACCTTCATCTGTTCTGTCTAATAAACTAAAATTATTTTTTAAATCTAAATTGAATGGCTTTATTTAATCTTCTAATTGAGTTTTTAATAGAAATAAAAAGAGGATAATAGAAACTAAAATTATGATGAGAAATAAAAATCGTTTATTTCACTTTTCTATTAAAAAAAATACTAAAAGTTCTTAAATATGTAATGAGATCATTTAATTTTTCAATTTCTTCATAATTTCTAATTTAATTTTTGCAGTTTTTATTCTATGTAATCAGGTGTCTTTGTTATAATCTGACTGATGGAGCAGGTCTCTTAGGTCTCCTTATTTTATAATAAAATGTAGGTCGTATAGCACAACTATAAAAAAATTCAAATAAAAAATTTAAATTTTTTTAGTGACGTAAAGAGCAATATTACTTTTCGAACGATCTTACACCCAAAATCTTCAACCAAAATTGGTTTATACAACCTGCCAATTTTTGTGGAGGCAGCAATATGTTCCTTATGCCCCTAATCTTCAAATAAGTTGTGTTTACGTAACGAAAATTACGAGGTTGTATTCGACATTTTTTTGAGAATTTCGCCACTTGGATTACACAGATCGATAGAGAATCAAAAACTGAGTGAGAAAAGTATAAAATGTCAAAATGCCCAAAATGTGCTATACGCCCTTTGAGCCCAGAGGTATCGATTTATCCTAAATATAAAATAGTATTAAAAATGCTCACACAAGCAATCGAAACAGTTATAGTCATGAAATTCACTTACTTATGAAAGGTTAGGCCTCTGCCGTTTTGATAGCGCCTTTTACAAAATGCGCATGCTTTCATTATAAAAATGTTCCTAATATCACGTAAAAACACAAAAAAAAGTCGTATTCCACGATTTTTACATAAATCATCAGAGATGAACCAAATAACTCAACGTCCATTTGAAAGGACGTGCCAATTTTAGTTCCTGAGTACCTCAAGCGGGGCGCTTTGAATCGGCACAGAAAACAACTGTCATTTCGTAGAGTATAGTTAGTCCAGCTATGATAGAGGTCAGTGGTTATATGTGGCAAAGATCATAGCAAAGATATCTAACACTTCAGCCTACATTTCAAAGTAGAATTTAGGAAATTTGTTTGAAATTAATGACTGCTTTCGTAGGTACGCAAAATACGCGCATTGACGTAAAGTTGCGGACACCAGCCCGTATTACCTAATGACTGCTTAGAAAACCTAAATATTGAAATTAGTTGCTTAAAATAACTCAATCTATAAATTTAACATATTATAAAAAATACCTGTAAAATTATTTTTTTATAAAAACAAAACAACCGACTTAAAAAAAAAACACCAAACTGAAACTACTTTAATTTCGGAAGTCGGTGCCAAAAAACGAAAATGCGGAACCAACGACATCGACTTCCGAAATTAAAGTTATTTATCAGTTTGTAGTGTTTTTCTTGAAGTCGGTTTTTTTTGTAAAAAAGTTTTTATTTTTCACTTTTTAGTTGTACCTACCTACTAATGCATTGAAGAAGTGAAGACACCGACTACACATAAGAATAATTACCTAATGTATTAATATAGGTACCCACTAAAACCTTCCTGAAAATGTGTACTTAATGAAAGAATTATCAAAATTGCTTCACTAGTTTTTGTGAAAATCGCGGACATACAAACATGCATACATACGGGTCGAATACAGAACCTCCTTTTTTGAAGTCGGTTAAAAATAAAAATAACTTTACATACCGAAATATCGTGATAATCAAAATGTTCCACTTTTTTCGGTCTAGCTCTCATTCTCCAAGTGTGCGACAACGAAAGGAACTTCGTTCCAACCGGGTGTCACACGACACCTCCCGACACTAAAATTAAAACTAGCTTTTGCTGCAGTGCGGCTTTGTACTTCGCATGGATGTCGGAAAATATCCCACGAGAACCTACTACTGGGATTAAAAAGTACCCTATATGATAATCCAGGTTATAAACTATCTGCGTGCTAAATTTCTTCCAAATCTGTTCAGCCGTTTTTGCGCCAATCTGCAACATACATACAGACAAACGGACAAAAATTCTAAAAACTATATTTTCGGCACCAGACTCGTTCCCACACCTCGTAGCAATGACTTTTTTTTCAGAAATATTGAATGACTTCGTTAGGTACTGTTTTATCATCCGTATAGATTAGTTTGAGTTTTAGCTCATAAATTCACAACCAATCTACAATATATTATTACCTACTGGTCTGTTTTAACAGCAGTTTGAAATGGGTTTTCTTTTGAGATTCGTCTGATTGTAACACCATCACGCTGACGTCATTGTGGTCTCAGCAGAAAAGAAAAGGGCAATACTTTCTCCAGACGTTGTTAGCAGGGGATGCTAAGTCTAAGACCATCGGTAACATATTTGGACTGATAAAAAAAAACTATCTTTAGACTGGTGTGTGTTTATGTTTGTGTATATAGTGGATTTGTTTTATAATGAATCAAATGTGCGTGTGGTGTGAGGGCCACTTCGTTAAAACTGTTTGAAAATGTGCTTAGGATTTAGTGAACATTCCCAAAGAATTGTGAAAGTTGGTATCAGATTTTGTGAAAGTCTAATAACCGAGTTATAGACTGTAAAGTTGGGCCCTCAGTTCTCACATAGAGGATTGAGGGCCCACCTAAAACTGATAAACTATGGACACTACAGAAAAAGTCTTTATGCCAAAATCTAAGCTAATGCCAAACAAAATTTGTGAAAACAAGATATTATCGCAAAACACTGTCTTACTTTGTATATCTTCGTACAAAATGGGCCCTCAATTCTCATACACGTAAAAGTTTATTATGCAATTATAATGAAATCATTAACTTACAGCTACTGTTTGAAACCCTATATGCTACTAAATAAATTGTGAAAATTTATGAAAGCAAGAAAAGGTCACCACTTTTTGTTGTTTAAAAGTTATGACCTTGATAAAATTCGGGCCCTCAGTCCTCCATTTTATTTTGTTTTCGATTTTTTACGCTTATCGTATGAAAGATAAGACAAATACAAAATTGTCTCTTTTTGTGAAAAAAATTGTGCAACAAATGCGATACCAGAAAGAAATTAAAAGACCCTTTATTATTTAAGTAAATCGAGTTTTATTTTTATTCTCTGTATTAGGAAATAGGGTGACCACAATTTTTAGATTGCAGTAAAGATTAGTAAATGTAGATGATGATGATGATGTAGATGTGATGTGTGTCATAGGTTTTAATAAACTTTCTTCGATTTTTCGCTTATTATCGTCATAGCATTTGTACTCAAGTTTCGTGATAAAAAAAATAATTTCGGAAATTGAACGATCACATAGAAAAATACTGTTACCCAAATCATTTTTGCTTGAAATATCTTTCGTTCCTAAAAAACTAATGACAATAATCAAATAATTTATTTATTATTTTTATAAAGGCTTTTGCCCAGTAATGGGACAATGTTGGCTAAATATAATCCTAACTAATATTATAAATGCGAAAGCTAGTTTGTTTGTTAGCTTTTCACGCCTAAACCACTGAACCTTTCACCCCGAAAAAAGTGCTGTTCCCGAGGAAAACAACAATAACGTTATTATGATAATAGATGGAGCCATGTGACTTTCGAATTTCACGCGAACGAAGTCGCGGGCAGAAGCTAGTACCTAATAAAGCAGTGCGTTCCTGGATGTTTTTTTATTCCTATTCACAATAACAAAGATGTTTTCTGGAGTATGAAATAATTATATTTTACTTTAAAAACTTTACAATTTATAAATAGGTGATATTGAATTAAACAATTTTTAGAGTGACTATAAATAGTAAAATATTACGAACATTTAAAATTATGAGTACCTATGTATCAAAACAAACTTACCTTGTATGTTTGATATCTTGACCGAAGATGATCGAGTGTCTTGACCGAAGATGTGTTTGCGTATTAATAAATTATTATTATTTTTATTCTTCACTACAACTGTTTCATAAAAATCGCCTTAATGCTTTATTACCTACAACTTCCGCTGGACTATCATAAACTATTGTTTAGTAACTACACTAAATATTACAACTATTGTGCATATATGTAAACAATAATTAAATAATACATGTAATAATACTTTTAATATAATATTAGCTACTCATTAGTTTTATAATATTAGTTAGGATTATATTTAGCCTACATTGTCCCATGGCTGGGCAAAAGCCTTTATAAAAATAATAAATAAATTATTTGATTATTGTCATTAGTTATTTCAGAACGAACGATATTTCAAGCAAAAATGATTTGGATAACAGTATTTTTTTTGTGATCATTCGAATTCCGAAATATTTTTTTTTATCACGAAACTTGAGTACAAATGCTATGACGATAATAAGCGAAAAATCGAAGAAAGTTTATTAAAACTTATACTCTACATTTACTAACCTTTACTGCAATCTAAAAGAAATTGTGGTCACCCTATTTGCAAATTCAGATAATAAAAATAAAACTCGATTTTCTTATATAATAAAGGGTCTTTTAATTTCTTTCTGGTATCGAATTTATTGCACAATTTTGACACAAAAAGAGACAATTTTGTATTTGTCTTATCTTTCATACGATGAGCGTAATAAATCGAAAACAAAAGAAATGGAGGACTGAGGGATAACTTTCAAACAACAAAAAGTGGTGACCTGTTCTTGCTTTTATAAATTTTCACAATTTATTTAGTAGCATATATTATTTCAAACAGTACCTAGCTGTAAGTTAATGATTTCATTATAATTGCATAATAAACTTTTACGTGTATGAGAATTGAGGGCCCATTTTGTACGAAGATATACAAAGTAAGACAGTGTTTTGCGATAATATCTTGCTTTCACAAATTTTGTTTGGCATTAGCTTAGATTTTGGCATAAAGACTTTTTCTGTAGTGTCCATAGTTTATCAGTTTCAGGTGGGCCCTCAATCCTCTATGTGAGAACTGAGGGCCCAACTTTACAGTCTATAACTCGGTTATTAGACTTTCACAAAATCTGATACCAACTTTCACAATTCTTTGGGAATGTTCACTAAATCCTAAGCACATCTTCAAAGAGTTTTAACAAAGTGGCCCTCACACCACACGCACATTGAATCAATGCATAAGTTAACCTGCGTGTGCTTGGGGATGTCGTCATCACTTGACGTCATATCTGAATTCACAGATAATTCATACATATGTCTTTCATAGCTGTTACGTACTCGACCTACATTAATGCCGTCATTCATATTATACAAGGTATTGGTACATATACCTATGTATATATATTTTTGACAAAGACTAAATCCGGGTAATTCCCTGAACACCAATGTTCGCGGGGATGATCGCTACGGTGTTACCATAGCTTTTATCCAAAATATACCTAAAATACTTACTTCCGCCAATATACCTACAAAAATACTTAATTACTGATGCTCGGAAAAGTCGATAAAATATACCGAAAAAGTATTAAAATACTGAATCTGGTCACACTGGTACAGTGTTTGTCAAAATATAAGTGCGCGCACCCCGCGCGTTGCCCGCGCCGAGCAGCCCGCGCCGCTCACCGCAACCGCATGCCCACTATGGACACTTCAAAGGAAGTTCATATGTTTGAGTTCGCCGCGCCGTGCCCGCCCCGCGCCCGCGCTCCAGTGTGGCCAAACACTAAAAAATAATCGCACGCGACTGGTATACACCAGTCGCGTGCGATTATTTTTTAGTGTTATCTGTGACATTCTTTTCCGTTATACTAGTGCGGAAACGCAAAGGAAACAGCACGCGTTTTTAGTGTTAACTGTGACATTCTTTCCCGTTATACTAGTGCGGAAACACACATGGTAAGCCTCATAATGTACGTAAGTACTTGTCATCAACTCATTGCTGGACAAAGGCCTCTGCTGAGCTCTAAACACAACTTGTTACCAATAAATTATAAAGATGTTCTCCTCAATGAACGCTTATACCATACAACAAAAGTTTCAACATGCTGTAATAATGGTACATGTTCACGTTGTGAATGGGGGAACTTAGTGTTAAGTGACTATAAAGCATATGAAGTACTTTGTACGTATTCGCTCGAAAACGAGTTCGTTGGCAAGTTAACTTTATACAACTGTATGTTACACGTAACATTTTCAATAATAGCCGGTGAAATACGTACGAACGATTAGCTAACAATTATTTGTACACTGTAAAACGTATCCTTATATAATACGTTTGATAAGTGTTCAATGTAGATGTCACAGACATTATTTCGGAGGCGTGATGACGCACTTGTCTATACATTTCCCTTACACGATGACGTCCGTCCGTTTCATAACATCCTATTTAGATAATAAAGCCTGATAAACAAATATCTCACCTCCCGACACTAAAATTAAAACTAGCTTTTGCTGCAGTGCGGCTTTGTACTTCGCATGGATGTCGGAAAATATCCCACGAGAACCTACTACTGGGATTAAAAAGTACCCTATATGATAATCCAGGTTATAAACTATCTGCGTGCTAAATTTCTTCCAAATCTGTTCAGCCGTTTTTGCGCCAATCTGCAACATACATACAGACAAACGGACAAAAATTCTAAAAACTATATTTTCGGCACCAGACTCGTTCCCACACCTCGTAGCAATGACTTTTTTTTCAGAAATATTGAATGACTTCGTTAGGTACTGTTTTATCATCCGTATAGATTAGTTTGAGTTTTAGCTCATAAATTCACAACCAATCTACAATATATTATTACCTACTGGTCTGTTTTAACAGCAGTTTGAAATGGGTTTTCTTTTGAGATTCGTCTGATTGTAACACCATCACGCTGAGTCGCTGACGTCATTGTGGTCTCAGCAGAAAAGAAAAGGGCAATACTTTCTCCAGACGTTGTTAGCAGGGGATGCTTAGTCTAAGACCATCGGTAACATATTTGGACTGATAAAAAAAAACTATCTTTAGGCTGGTGTGTGTTTATGTTTGTGTATATAGTGGATTTGTTTTATAATGAATCAAATGTGCGTGTGGTGTGAGGGCCACTTCGTTAAAACTGTTTGAAAATGTGCTTAGGATTTAGTGAACATTCCCAAAGAATTGTGAAAGTTGGTATCAGATTTTGTGAAAGTCTAATAACCGAGTTATAGACTGTAAAGTTGGGCCCTCAGTTCTCACATAGAGGATTGAGGGCCCACCTGAAACTGATAAACTATGGACACTACAGAAAAAGTCTTTATGCCAAAATCTAAGCTAATGCCAAACAAAATTTGTGAAAACAAGATATTATCGCAAAACACTGTCTTACTTTGTATATCTTCGTACAAAATGGGCCCTCAATTCTCATACACGTAAAAGTTTATTATGCAATTATAATGAAATCATTAACTTACAGCTACTGTTTGAAACCCTATATGCTACTAAATAAATTGTGAAAATTTATGAAAGCAAGAAAAGGTCACCACTTTTTGTTGTTTAAAAGTTATGACCTTGATAAAATTCGGGCCCTCAGTCCTCCATTTTATTTTGTTTTCGATTTTTTACGCTTATCGTATGAAAGATAAGACAAATACAAAATTGTCTCTTTTTGTGAAAAAAATTGTGCAACAAATGCGATACCAGAAAGAAATTAAAAGACCCTTTATTATTTAAGTAAATCGAGTTTTATTTTTATTCTCTGTATTAGGAAATAGGGTGACCACAATTTTTAGATTGCAGTAAAGATTAGTAAATGTAGATGATGATGATGATGTAGATGTGATGTGTGTCATAGGTTTTAATAAACTTTCTTCGATTTTTCGCTTATTATCGTCATAGCATTTGTACTCAAGTTTCGTGATAAAAAAAATAATTTCGGAAATTGAACGATCACATAGAAAAATACTGTTACCCAAATCATTTTTGCTTGAAATATCTTTCGTTCCTAAAAAACTAATGACAATAATCAAATAATTTATTTATTATTTTTATAAAGGCTTTTGCCCAGTAATGGGACAATGTTGGCTAAATATAATCCTAACTAATATTATAAATGCGAAAGCTAGTTTGTTTGTTAGCTTTTCACGCCTAAACCACTGAACCTTTCACCCCGAAAAAAGTGCTGTTCCCGAGGAAAACAACAATAACGTTATTATGATAATAGATGGAGCCATGTGACTTTCGAATTTCACGCGAACGAAGTCGCGGGCAGAAGCTAGTACCTAATAAAGCAGTGCGTTCCTGGATGTTTTTTTATTCCTATTCACAATAACAAAGATGTTTTCTGGAGTATGAAATAATTATATTTTACTTTAAAAACTTTACAATTTATAAATAGGTGATATTGAATTAAACAATTTTTAGAGTGACTATAAATAGTAAAATATTACGAACATTTAAAATTATGAGTACCTATGTATCAAAACAAACTTACCTTGTATGTTTGATATCTTGACCGAAGATGATCGAGTGTCTGGACCGAAGATGTGTTTGCGTATTAATAAATTATTATTATTTTTATTCTTCACTACAACTGTTTCATAAAAATCGCCTTAATGCTTTATTACCTACAACTTCCGCTGGACTATCATAAACTATTGTTTAGTAACTACACTAAATATTACAACTATTGTGCATATATGTAAACAATAATTAAATAATACATGTAATAATACTTTTAATATAATATTAGCTACTCATTAGTTTTATAATATTAGTTAGGATTATATTTAGCCTACATTGTCCCATGGCTGGGCAAAAGCCTTTATAAAAATAATAAATAAATTATTTGATTATTGTCATTAGTTATTTCAGAACGAACGATTTCAAGCAAAAATGATTTGGATAACAGTATTTTTTTTGTGATCATTCGAATTCCGAAATATTTTTTTTTATCACGAAACTTGAGTACAAATGCTATGACGATAATAAGCGAAAAATCGAAGAAAGTTTATTAAAACTTATACTCTACATTTACTAACCTTTACTGCAATCTAAAAGAAATTGTGGTCACCCTATTTGCAAATTCAGATAATAAAAATAAAACTCGATTTTCTTATATAATAAAGGGTCTTTTAATTTCTTTCTGGTATCGAATTTATTGCACAATTTTGACACAAAAAGAGACAATTTTGTATTTGTCTTATCTTTCATACGATGAGCGTAATAAATCGAAAACAAAAGAAATGGAGGACTGAGGGATAACTTTCAAACAACAAAAAGTGGTGACCTGTTCTTGCTTTTATAAATTTTCACAATTTATTTAGTAGCATATATTATTTCAAACAGTACCTAGCTGTAAGTTAATGATTTCATTATAATTGCATAATAAACTTTTACGTGTATGAGAATTGAGGGCCCATTTTGTACGAAGATATACAAAGTAAGACAGTGTTTTGCGATAATATCTTGCTTTCACAAATTTTGTTTGGCATTAGCTTAGATTTTGGCATAAAGACTTTTTCTGTAGTGTCCATAGTTTATCAGTTTCAGGTGGGCCCTCAATCCTCTATGTGAGAACTGAGGGCCCAACTTTACAGTCTATAACTCGGTTATTAGACTTTCACAAAATCTGATACCAACTTTCACAATTCTTTGGGAATGTTCACTAAATCCTAAGCACATCTTCAAAGAGTTTTAACAAAGTGGCCCTCACACCACACGCACATTGAATCAATGCATAAGTTAACCTGCGTGTGCTTGGGGATGTCGTCATCACTTGACGTCATATCTGAATTCACAGATAATTCATACATATGTCTTTCATAGCTGTTACGTACTCGACCTACATTAATGCCGTCATTCATATTATACAAGGTATTGGTACATATACCTATGTATATATATTTTTGACAAAGACTAAATCCGGGTAATTCCCTGAACACCAATGTTCGCGGGGATGATCGCTACGGTGTTACCATAGCTTTTATCCAAAATATACCCAAAATACTTACTTCCGCCAATATACCTACAAAAATACTTAATTACTGATGTTCGGAAAAGTCGATAAAATATACCGAAAAAGTATTAAAATACTGAATCTGGTCACACTGGTACAGTGTTTGTCAAAATATAAGTGCGCGCACCCCGCGCGTTGCCCGCGCCGAGCAGCCCGCGCCGCTCACCGCAACCGCATGCCCACTATGGACACTTCAAAGGAAGTTCATATGTTTGAGTTCGCCGCGCCGTGCCCGCCCCGCGCCCGCGCTCCAGTGTGGCCAAACACTAAAAAATAATCGCACGCGACTGCTATACACCAGTCGGGTGCGATTATTTTTTAGTGTTATCTGTGACATTCTTTTCCGTTATACTAGTGCGGAAACGCAAAGGAAACAGCACGCGTTTTTAGTGTTAACTGTGACATTCTTTCCCGTTATACTAGTGCGGAAACACACATGGTAAGCCTCATAATGTACGTAAGTACTTGTCATTAACTCATTGCTGGACAAAGGCCTCTGCTGAGCTCTAAACACAACTTGTTACCAATAAATTATAAAGATGTTCTCCTCAATGAACGCTTATACCATACAACAAAAGTTTCAACATGCTGTAATAATGGTACATGTTCACGTTGTGAATGGGGGAACTTAGTGTTAAGTGACTATAAAGCATATGAAGTACTTTGTACGTATTCGCTCGAAAACGAGTTCGTTGGCAAGTTAACTTTATACAACTGTATGTTACACGTAACATTTTCAATAATAGCCGGTGAAATACGTACGAACGATTAGCTAACAATTATTTGTACACTGTAAAACGTATCCTTATATAATAACGTTTGATAAGTGTTCAATGTAGATGTCACAGACATTTCGGAGGCGTGATGACGCACTTGTCTATACATTTCCCTTAGGTACACGATGACGTCCGTCCGTTTCATAACATCCTATTTAGATAATAAAGCCTGGTAAACAAATATCGGGATATGTTTGACACGCAACAAATATAAACAGGTGACATTTTTCCGAGTCTCGTTGATGTCAGTCTAAACTTTGGCTTTGAGGGTGTGTTGACCAAGACCCGCCAAAAATAAAAGGACTACAGTTTACATGTCATGTCCTAAAAATAATTTGGTCGGTTATCCCTTACTTAGTTTGGCTTTTTATAAACGCTGCGGAAACGTTCTTATCCATAAATGTAAGCATGGACTATCCCGAAACTTGTCTACAGTCGAGTAAACCATTTTATCCTCCCTTGTTATTCTCCCATTCCATCTTATTCTCCCTTGTTTCATCGAAAAGAAATTGCGAAATTATCACTTCCCAAACAAATATTTCCGCATAATTCCATTTGCCCAATCATTACTTAGCAAATAAACTTTTCACAAAAAATTGTAACGCAAACCTAGTGTTTGGCAAGTGAACGTTTAAACAATAACTTGCATAACAAATATTACTTTTACCAATTTTAATTTAGTCAAATTTTTCAGTTGGTAAAACATATTTTACGCAAAATAAAATAAGCCAAATATTTATTACCGTCGGGGTATTTCTGTCTGCCTATGATTTCAATTGGCCCTTTTTAATATGATATGAGGTAAAGGTATTTGTATTCTTATTCGCTCGGTCTTATTTCTGTGAAAAGGGTTTAAAGTAACCTAACAGAACCGAAGCTCGTGGTGCCCTTCGCTCGCTCTTGCATCCTACGTCGCCTATCGACCGAACGCAACCATGCAATATAATTAAAAAAGTAATTATGTAAGTAAAACCATGTAATTCCCAAAAAGAAAAAAAAAATGTCTATATATTTTTTTCATAACAAATCATTTGATTAAAATTTTATTGTCTAAAGATGGTTTGCTGTAATAAATCATTTGATAGACCAAATACCTAAATGAAATTATCCTTGATAATATTCTGCCAAGTAAAAATTGTACCAAATGAAAATGTGCGTACTAAAATCATTCCAAACATTGCATTGGTATAAAAAAAGGTTGCTAAAATTTGTTTGGGTAGTGAAATTTTGGCAAATCACTTGATGACAAATTGGCACTCTTTTCGGCAAAACGGCAGGCTCCCCCATTTTATGCATGAGTCTGCACTATATCGTTAAATCTCTGTATAGCTTTCAGTAAGGACTTATTTCATGATACAATTAATTAAGATTGTAAACAAATAAGAACATACCTACCACAAAAAGTGAACTTCAGTCAAAAGTTTACCTATTATGTTTCGAATGCTGGGACACAGTCCTCCTCTCGGTGAGAGGGGGTGGGCCGTAATTCACCACGCGGGCCCAGTGCGGGTTGGTAGATGTCCCAAGTCTTCGAACTTTTTGGTTCTAGGACATGTCGGTTTCCTCACGATGTTTTCTCTCACCTTTTTGAGAGCAGTGGTGATGAAATAATTTACTCAAAATAAAGCGTCTGTCTGGGTTCAAACCTACGACCTACAACTCGTAAGTCGCTTCCGTTACCACTGGGCAGCCAGTGCCAAAAGCTTATTTTTTGGGAAATACATATTGAGCATCACGGATCAATGGCAGGTGACGCGGTTGTCATCCGACCTTGTTCAATGTTGTGATGCACTTTTCCCCTTTCGAGAGTGACTCAAACAAACACCGTCAATGATTGTTTAACAGTTTGCAGAGGTAGACTGGTAATCACAATATTGACCCACACCTATTAGTTTTCTTTTATATCTGAATTTGCTAAATAGACATTATGATATCATTTGTTATTGCTACGACTGCCTAAATACAAATAGACAAAAAAAGCGTGACATAAAACATAACAGCTTATTATACCCACAGTGTTTCGCTCTCAGTAATGATTTTTTTGTCATTAACATAACGAAAAGGCAATCGTCGGAAAATCGGGCAGCGTCATTTAGTGGTTCCGTCAGTTGCGAGCAGTTAGTGCGGGGGCGAATAGGAAGATTGTCTTATATGGAAGCGGCGCGCGCGCAAGTTAGCGTCACCGCTCGATTAACCGACCATCGCTTGTTGTTTAGGCTGGACCGATAGTCTTGTTCGCATGTACTTTTAAGGTCATATTATTGAGTTCTGTGTGCCGCCTACACACCCACCACGATTTGGGAATGAGAATAACTTCGACGGAATTGCTTCCTATACCCACATCGAGCAAGCCTATTATAATGTTGTTAAATACTTAATAATTTAATAATTAATTCTTAAATAGATATATTTTACATAATGATGTAACGGAAGCGGTATTGCGGTTAAGACAACAACTCAGACAGTGTTACATAAGTAGGTAGATCTTCAATACAGTACTATGATGAAACTTGAACACCGAATTACATTCAATACTATTAAATTTAAATTATTTGAACACGGTTGTAATCGTACAGTCTTTATGGTACTCATTAACCATAGATATCACATAAAAAGCTTGGGTGAGCAGTTTACAAAGTAGATTAATAACGTTAATTCCGACTGGAACATCATCCAAGACGGTGGGGTTCCCATCATTACATCGGTTTTGTAGGACAAATAAACAGAGAACGAAACTCAACTTGTTCAGAGTAGACAAAGCATATAAATTGAAATCACTTGTAAATTCTGGTATAATTTACAATATTATGTAAATTCGTCATAAAGTACTATTAAGCTTGACTAAACAACATCATAATCAACATCAACTTGCTACCTCTTGTCAGCTTAAAAAGGACTTGAACCGTAAAACTAACTTTACAATGTACAGATTGGTGGTTCATGGAATCAAGAGAATAAATTGAGATGTTAATTTGCTCCTGCCTTTGCTTAGCAGGATGTAAAAGGGTGACAGTCTCTATATTTGTTGCAGAAAATGTAAAGTCAGTGTCCAAACGCAACGAGAAACAAGACAATATCGTCGGTACTCTAGATAAGGATGTATCCCAAGTTAGTACTACGTACTATGGCCACAAAGTTCTAGCGCGCATACTTGACATAGCCGGCATAATGCGGTTGCTTAATTACGTGTACTCCAGCCGTGGTAATTAACCACTGCAGCGGTTATGATTATTCACGCGGGTACCCGCAAATCCGACTATCAATTACTGTGACGGCTACATGCCCATGCGCACTGCCAACTGAACGCGATGACCGCGTTTTGTGCTTTCTTATGTTGTGCTTCAAGTTTTATACCGCAGCAGTAACTGTGATTTATAAGGTTTTCTAGCACTTCTTAGTTTATTCCGTATCCTACTTAGGAATTTTTAAACAGGGTTCGAAAGTCTATCTTCATTCTCTTCGTTTCGTTTACAATTACCCGCATAAAAATGTAAGTAAGTAATATTGGTCTCGTGTAATAAACTACACTTTGGCGTTTTACTTAAACACGTAAATACTAAGTACTTAAAGTTATTACTTTTTGTAACTGCAAAACATTTTGCGTTCACTTATGTTTCCGTCTGAAGAACGCTCCTAAAGTCAATATAAGTAGTTTTTATACATTTAAATCCATTAGATGTTATAAGTTTCATTTTAAGTATGTCCAATTTGTTTTCAATAATTATAGCAATAGCTTTTGTTTTATGTCTTTACAGGTCATAAATACATAATTGTGTAGGTGGTAGAGTGCTTACAATCTTACGTTGATAAACATTGCAAACTGTCGCTATCTTTTGGCCCGACCTGACCTCAGAGAGCAATTTTATTACTTACCTACTCTAAACATCTTGTATCTTATTTCTAACCAGGATGACCCATTCAATTTATTCCTACCCATAAAATAGCTTGTATAGGTCATCTTCAAGCACCTCCTTTTAAAGTTGTTTTTCAAACTTTATTTATGGAGATCACGAAATTGGCCGAGTCAACTTGTCTGTTTCGGTGCAACCTCGCTTAATAGATTCAAGTTTCTAATTTCAGAGGATGTTAGTCATTTAAAAGATCAGAAGTGCAGGACGCAGTAAAATTTAGCTATAAATTAACATTAATTATTCAGAACACAGACAGACTTTAGTTTCTTAATAAAGGCCGGGTGAAATCTGAACAGAGCATAGTTCGTTTTTGCATCTATTAAAGGGTATGCGTTCAGTTCATCCATTCTCGGTACAAACACATGCAGTGCAAATCCTTGGAACTAAACAATAATAGAACAATCTACATTCCCTACCGTTTGTAGAAGCAATTTGGTGTCATGCAAGGCAACAGGAAATACGGTGCGGCAGTTGCAATGCAAGGTTGGGGTTCGATTCTTGGGCAAGATAAATTGCCCGCTGTCGATAGATCGCGCACCGTATTAGAGTATTCGTATTGAATACAAATAGCGAGGGGACGCGTGCGACGACCAGCCGCAGTCAGCTCCACGCAGACCAACTAACACTACAATATGTGTTCGTACGCTATAATTAAACTATTTCAAGTAGCAGTATCTTCAAATATTTATTCAAACTTTCTAATTTGTGACTCGAGGTGCTCCATCAGTTTGAGCATTTTGTGGGGCAATTCACTGAAATTAGTTAGGCAGATATCCAAGCCGCGTTTAACCGGGTAATCGGCGTGTAATTAAACGCTTCCTCTTACAGAAACTACGTTACGAGTAATAAATAATAAAATAAAACATTGAGAGGAGCGCTACTGAACGCGTGAGCTGTTGACATTGATTTATTGCCTCAAATTGTGTATTTTTCATCGTCAATGATCTCTCGCCGTTTCGGCGTCGATAAGTGCCGTTTAACACTTGATGTAGTGTCGGTAATTTGTGACTGGGTTCCGCTTTTCCTTTTTCAATTAGTCCAAAATTGGAGTTTATGATGTAATAACGATGGCTGGTTAACAGCCCATCAATGGAACGATTCTTTCATTTATCGACAAGATTTAATTTAACTAATACTCGTTTTTAAATTATTATCAAATAGGAATTTGTGGACATCACTTTGATGGAAATAATTTAACGTTATGTAACATTTTATAATGGTCACATCGACTTTTATAAACAGAAAGCTTCTCAAACGATAAATTATAATTAAAAGTCGCTTCCTACTGTAGATGGTGGAGCATTAAGTGACTTACACTTTAATATTATTAATTTACAATGCTCGATGTAAGAATGATTTTAAAATGCGATTAAAATATGATAGGCTTTATCGTGACTTGATCAGTTTTTATTGACTAATAATTTGTTGTATTCTACATCTACTCGTTACCATTTATGTCAATGGGAATATACTATGTGCGGGAGACAAATGCATTGAGAAGTTGAAAAAGAATTATGTGACCAAGTAATTACTCTATTGGGTGGCCTGGACATGGGCGCGCAAACCGTAACCATACATTTAGCACAGGATTCTATTCCACTGGCGTAGACATTTTTCGTCAGTTATACTTAAAAAAAAATCTACTGTTTCATAAAAAAGTACAGGTAAATAAATGGAATAGGTAACTAATTTTTTTTTAAATAACCGAGGAAAAATTTCAAAGAATGTTATCAAGATTTCATTTGATAACATTCTTTATTATCGTTGAAAATCATCATCGAATGTATTGCATGGTAACAAGTTGCGTGTTGATGTCCCTACTGCCACCTTGTATATTATTTTTTGTAAGTAATTAAGTAGGTACTTGAAAAAAAAAACATTCGTTACTGTTACCTACTGCTCTAATCAAATATCTTCTCTTGCAAATTTATTGGTACACTAAATTCTACGCAAATAACACGAACAGTTTCTGTTTATAGCAGTTATAATCATAAGATTCGCAGTACCTACTATACAGTACGTAGAAGTCATAGGTCAGTTCGTACGGTGCGTTGGCGCCGTAGCGAGTCCTCGCGTAACAAACCTTCGCCCGCGGGCGCGTTATAATTGCGCCGGAGGAGACCCTGTGCCGCTCGCGCGCTCTCACCATTGCCCATTACTTACTACAGGGTTGCCCATTCAACCTGAAAATAATCTATGTTATTGATAATAATAATAAAATAATAATAATAATAAACAAAATAATAAAATAATAATAAATAATAATAATAATAAAATAAATAATAAAATAATCTATGTTATAATTGCGCCGGAGGAGACCCTGTGCCGCTCTCACCATTGCCCATTACTTACTACAGGGTTGCCCATTCAACCTGAAAATAATCTATGTTATTGCTTTAAACTGTTGTAGTATCGATGTAGAATAATTGGAAGTAAATGATGAATGGATTCGGAAGTGTGTCTATGCTAATTCTCATGGATTTTAGTTGCAAGGTCCGTATGCAAACAGCCTGAAAGAAATCCTGAAGAAATAATTTATACAATTGACCTACGTTGACTTTTGTGCAGTTTAGCTATTTTACCAAATATTTTAGCAATAGGTACACATTGCAAAAATCATCGGTACATTTAGCACACGTAGATATATAGATATTCTCTTAGTAGATAGTTGCAACAAACCGTGTGAAAATCTTAGTCGTTCGGTGAAAGCGACTGCTGGTAACTTACCTATGTTGTTTCAACAATTAATATCCATTGCGATGTATTCTCGTCAGCGGAAATACAACCGATTTTCTGGTGCTAATAATTAGTACTTACCAACAATATGAAAAAACGATCACCAGTGATAATTTGGGTAACGAGCGGTCCGCTGTAAGACGTTTAAGGAAAACTTTTCCACCTGTAAACTATCATAGTTCTGTCTACTTTTACAAGTTGTTCCAAATTATCTCCTCAGGGTCTATCATCTGTTCCTCCACTGGTAATATTGTGTGGCTCAGCACTGTAAACTAAAATGTTAATGTTGTTTTGAGGTGTCACAGAACGTGTCGCCTCTCCGTAGGTGATGGCACTTATAAACATTCCCCGTGTGACATTATGGAGCTCATACATTTTTCCCTATTACCAATTCAAAACTAATAATCTTAAATGCAAGCACAATTTATTCAGTTTTAATAAAGAGAATTAAATAAAAACTTACATAAAATAACTTATAATTTTATTATGGACATGAAATGAATATATTCTTTCGTCTCCAAGTCTATAAACTTTTAAATACAAATGTTCCCACAGTTTGATTACTTTTCTAAACTAATATTATGTGAAATGGTTATAGATAGCTTATAGCTGTTTGTTTTGGTAAAATATAGTATTTAAATTGGTAGGTCCTTTAATATTTACCTACTGACGACTGTGATACTTAATGATTTGGATTTCAATGAATATTACGGTATATTTATTATGATCAAAAGCTTTCGTCTGTTAGGGAACGATTAAGTTTATCTTTTTTTGAAGAAATCATTTTAAATATCATTTTGATCTACCGACTAACTTTAATATATTATACTTTTATCTTATAAAGAAAATAACGATGACATTAAAATAGTATGTTTTTTATATCAATATTTTTAAACTTTTAATTTATTTTAAAATATTTATTCATTAATGCGAAATACCATGATTTGAGTGACATGATCACACTTGGACATCACTATCACAATTTTGGAAGTCGTTTTTAAATGAGTTGTAGTGAATGTAGATATATATAATCATATTCAAATTTTTATCATAAAGTCTTATAAAATAATTATAGTTAATGCAGTGTGGAACTGGCCAAGAATATTCATTCGTAATAAATGAATTCGTTTAAGTATGTTGAGGTGCGATGACGCTTGTTCTTTATAGCCTTGGAGGCTGTTCGCGCAGCTTGACTTTGTTTTTACGACACCATAACCGTCCATATTTATGGAGTGTATTTAGCATGGGCCCGCTTCACTATTTCCTTCCGAAGGGCGCAATACTTGTAAATGTAGTTGGGCGCGCTCGCGATCATTGTGTTCTGCGGCCGCTGCGCCTGCTCCGCCGCGTGGGACGCACCTACTGGTTATCGAACACCGTATCAATAAATTGCACTTGCGTCTGTCGTGTTTTGCAAATAAAAGAACCTGAATACTGCGTGTTATCGACGAAAGGTCTAAATAAATTCGAATATGTACTTATTTGTTGCTTACGTCTGACGATATCATCATCAGCCTTGTTTGATATACCTATACATGCAAAGAATGTTACATTGTTTATTCGACCCTATATGTATAAGTTTAATATGAAAGCAAGAAAATAAACTGCTTGTACGAATTGCTTTTCAGGTCATCTTTAAAATTTTAATCCCTACAGAGCGTTCACGATTACTTTTTATTTTTATAATCAAGAAACAATTGAGAATCGAGCTTAACGAGCAATTACGTTTTGTCCATCGGTGCACTTGTGTGCGATGCAGGCTGGGTATCAATTAAACCACCAACGAAACGTTCTTTGTGTTATGAATATTCACATGCGTTGAGTCGAGACGAGGACCGAGACCCGCCCTGCACCGGCCGCGAAAAATAAAACACATGCAGGTGGCAGATTCAATAGCCTCCCATTAGAAGCCATTATATGCCAATAAATAATGTAAGGGAGACAGTCGGGCTATTCGTCCGTAGACGGTGCCGTAACTCATACCACTGTAATGATCCCCATAATAGAAATAACAACAGACAGGGCCAGCAAAGGTAGTAAGTTATGTGTTACCAACGAAACGAGATCACTTGAACCAAACATAAAATAAGAGTAGGAACGTATCAAATCTTCCTTCACAATATCGATTGTGTATTTATTCTGCTTTAGCTTAATTTCGTCGGCGTCCATCGCCAGATTCATAAGCACCAATTACCAATATCATCGCTAATCCCTCTTCCGTAATATTAGCTTTTCCTGTGACCTCGCCCTTTTATTAAGTTGCAAGTCAAACATAGCATTACCATACAACCTTTTTATAGGTTCTTTTTCAAAGTATCCTAATGACGTATCTTTGTAGGTTCCAAGTTTCATATTTTGTAGTTTAGATATTAGGTATCTATTCTAAAAACCTTTAAAATTATTTTCCTTTTTGCCGTATTTTGTTATTTATAATTCTGTAATAGAACCCGGCCATCCATTTATGAATGTAGTAAAAATGATGATGGACCCATCTTTTAAATTATAAAACGGGTAATCGAAAGCCGATGCCGTCGACGAATTAATTATTGTCACTTAAGGTAGTGATGGGCACAAAGACTGGTCGTTTCAACGTGTGAGGACGAGATTATTACATAATGATTGGTGCGTTAATATTATATTTCCTTAAGCGGCGATGGTGCGGTCTCCCACGAGTCCACGAGACCGGCACGGTGTCAATTTCCATTAATACGGCCATTATCGTGGCCGGTGCATAAATCGCTCGCAGCATCGACCACCGGCTGGATACCCGACGTCACGTAAAAACACGCGTGCAGCATGCGAACTACAGTTATTAACACACTATTGAGAATATTCGTAGAGTTATCAAAGAGTATTCAGTTAATTGTGTGGTTGTCGTCAATTGTGGCTTCATTGAATTTGGCGTGGTAAAGCGAGCTGACGATGGAGGTATGAAGTAAGATTGAATTTATACAGGAAGATTTTCAATGACAGCAGAAACTGAAAAGAAAGATCTGGGAAGGCTTTTCCTCAGCGGGATTAATAATGTTAATATTTAGATACGATAAGGTATTGTTGATGCTAATGAAATAACTGACTATCAGTAGCTATGCTTGATTTCTAATTACATTTGTCTTGTCTACTAATATCCGATTTCCACAAATCAAACAAGGATAATTTTGGAAAGTTTACTAATTATGTCTATTAATAAAACGTGACGTCTACAGTACCAGCAAATCGCAAAATAGAATAGCCAAAGATAAACAGAACACATATGTATCCCACGTGAATGGACAAAAGTACCTAACAATTAACAAAAATAGTAAAGGTTTATTTGAACAGCCTGGTCGTAGTCATCTTACATCTCGACACTCCCCCACGGTTTGACTTCGTCATAAAACAACATTAGCAGTTATTTTATGCGAGTCTGTCTACGCACTGAAGTGCCATATGTCGCTATTTACATAGAATTCGTGACCTATGTTTTGTCATGGCATGCTGCGTCAGCACTGTTCTATAACGTATGCTCTAAAAGTGTGGGATGTAAGCTAAATTTAATGCTTGAAGCCAACAAATTAATAAAAGGCCAACGCTACTAAATTTTACTGGTCCAATTTGCTATCAGTATCAACAGAACGCGAGACAACTTTTCCATTTACAATCTTACCAAGAAAATCTTAACCAGATAAGATTTAGCATGAAAGTATTTGTGTAGGTAGGTACTGTGAAGGTCTGCACGGGACCTTTACAGTTCCTAGTGTATAATTAAAAGACCGTAGACTTGGAATTATTATATTGTTAAAAAGAACTTTGCAGCTTCACGGTAATTATATCAAACACTCTATATAACAAAAATATCATATTAAATTATTTGACACACGCTTGAATCTTCGAATGGAATATTATATCCAGCCAGACCTTTCTGCTAAAGGCCGGAACACATAAGACATTACACTGCATAACTAGTTTTCAGTTTTCTATAGTCTTACCCACTTTGTCCAAGAAATGTAGGTGGTACATGGAAATTTCATGAAAGTCTAATGTCTGCCTTTATGAGAAATTTTCCTTCTTTGACCTTTTTAAGATTACTTAAAAAGGTCAAAGAAGAAAAATCTCTCAATTAAATACCAAATTTCACCGCCTACTTATTAAAGTTGGCGGTGTAATTTGGTATTTCTTTTGGTTATTAGGATGCGCTAACAGGCCTCCGATTTAGTGTGGTGACAAAAAGAAATACACTTTTGTTGAATAAATTATAGAAACAATAAAAAGTTTTGATTAAAATTTGTGTTTTATGACACTGTCGTTAATAGAAAATTGGATTTCGAGTTGAACAATAATTTATTGCATGTCATTCCTGATTACCGCTGAGGTCTAAATTAATCCTCATGTCATTCGATAATTTTGTTTATGGTTGGTTATGAAGATTGTTTGCACCTATTGCACTTGAAATAGGAATCCATTTCAGGAATTTGCGTTGGCATTTGTTTTAAAACTGTGTTTACTATGTCGCACTGGACGAATTATTTGTAGCTACATTTGTACCTAATAAAGAAGTGGGAAAATATCAGCCGAGTGAGTCGGTGAAACACGTGAAACAATCACGTTGTATGCAGAACTACTACTGGTGTTGGAACAGAGCCAAGTGTTGTGGTCGTTTGAGTATTTTTAGGTAATAATCACCTCGTAATTTTGATTGCAACAATGTTTCAGCGTTGGATATGCTCACTAAATTGCCTTGTCTCCACAAAATGTATATTAATGTTATTTTGTCTATGCTGTATCAGTGTATCGGTAATCTAAAATATCTTTAGGGAGAACTACTTTATTATTTTCTCGTCTACTTGTTATTAATGAGCTGTTATAATAGCAGTGTTGGCAGCAATAAAATATGATACTTTAATTTGTTCTTGATCAACAAAATATACATTTCTCATAAGTAACGGTACCCATAAAATTGAGATGTATTATTTATATATTTTACGTAATAAATTATATAAAATGAAGGCCAGTGAGGCCAGTAACGTTTATTTCGCGTTTAAATATAGTAATAATGATTTAATCTGGTTAGATTTTATAGAAATGTAGCGAGGTGGATCTCTTAGTGTTTGGGTGTAGGTCTGTATCGCGTGCAGCGGACGTTAGTTGATGGATGGCTGCAGCGGGCAGGAGTGTCGCCCGCCTGTCGCAACACAATGCGACCATGTCCGCTAGATTGATTAGCCCTGTAGCTCGGCCCGCGGCCAGCGCAGACAAACGGTTACAACGCGGCGTTTAAACGCTACGTGACTATTAACTCAGCGTGTTTTCACAATTTCTGGTAAGTGTTTCATCAATAATATGCTCGTGTATTTATTTATAAAGCTTGCCTTCAATCAACGGTGTTATTTGAGACGTGGTTAGTATGTAAAATTTAATGGCCAAAGTACCTCAGTAAATACATCTTCTCAATGTAAATATGCTACGATTTGTAAACCGATCAACAACCTAGAAGTTAGCTTTCCTTTTAACAATGTAACCGATAAACTGTAAATGCTGCAACATGCTTAGCACCACAATAAAATACGTGAAATAACGTTACAGAGTAGTTTTGTTCGAATTGACTGTTTGCGTTTAGAACGCGCTGTTCATGGGTGTCACGTCACTCGCTGTAGAGCGACTCCAATTAAAACGTAACACCACATCAAACCTGTTCCAGCTTTCTGGTGCTCCTGATGTACGCAGATGCGCCGGCGCAGTGAACGGAGCGCGCTAATCACATGCATTAATTTAAATCTATTTAGGTAAACAGCCGTGACATGGCGAGCCCAAGGAATGCGCTCTCGGAATAATGCGTTACCAAAACGGTACCTCCATTATCAAAGTAGGTAGGTAATTCGCGCTACCCCTATCCAGATAATAAAGTAATTATTGATAGTATCGAATGGCTACGCGGGATAATTTAATGTAACACGTATTGTAATAATCTGCACAGCGTTGGAGCTGTGCGGTGCGTATAAATTATGGAGTTCACTCGGCGATATAGTGTTTCATGTCCGGCGGTTTAGACACGGGCCGAGTATATCTGCGTGAAAAGGGCGAAATATTGCAGAAATTTCAAACGCGACAGGACAGCGTTCGATTCGTCGCGGTGTAGGATTTCATTGCGCTATATCCACCTCGAGCGCTACAAGACTAGCGATGTTTTTGTGTAAATCTTGCTTATTAAAATTAGACCCCCTTCACATTGGTCGTTTTATACTTACTTACGAGCGCGTGTTTAATTTACAACTCTATTATAAGTGGTATCTAGATTATTACTCCATCCGCGTCGTTAGAATTTAACTGCCCGCTGTTAAACTAAAGAATTTCCACCATTTTATATTATACCTGTACATTATCGTTGAATTTTGCTTATTTTCCAATTATAACTAATTGCAGAAGTGCATAGATGTTTATAACGCCGGGAGCAAAAGGTAGCGTATGTCTTTAGTATCGGTAGGCAAATATCGGATCGGGAGATGGTATCCGTACTATTGTTAATCCGGTAATTTGAATTTATTGCACCATGAATAAATGGTCCGGTGCTTGGAGCGGGGCTATCGCGCAACACATCGACACAGCAGCCTGTAGTGAGGCCGACGTCGCCGCGTGGCCGCTACCGCCGCTGCGCCTGCGACACACACCTGCATTCAATCTGACACGCCAATACACCTGAATAACGGATTCCGGAGCTTGTTTACTTCTTGCTCTCCTACTGAATACATGGTTCGTACGCGAACAGAGTCTCTAAAGGGCTTTGTTTACAAATATGGATTTTTGATACTTGTTGCCTTTGTCGCTGTCAAACCATTTCCATACTAATAAGTATTTTACGCGTTACAAGAAATCTCGATCCAATTTAGCACTAAATAAGGGTCGAAAATAATCATGCGTCATGTGAGTCAACTGTAGGTGTATGTAGAGAACTAATCTTGCTTATTCCTTGTTTGAGATGTGATTGTTTCTCCTTAATGGGCGAGCCGCTCTAATCGGTACATCCTCGATGCTGGCCGTGTCCGAGTGCCTGCGTTAATTAGACTCCGATTGCATTCTAGTGAGCCGAACACATGCTAGTTTTAGAGGTCACCTCTTGTTGGACAGATAACACGGAGATATCGCAGTATTTCAGCCGTGTAACATTATCGAAATCGCGTAACTACCGATACATACACAACGGTATTAAGTCCCGACCGGCGACCTGCCCGATGAGGTGTGGACCGGCAATCAGGAATCATTATTTACGGACAGCTATTATCACCTCATGGCTTTTCTGGTTTATTATCGGCATTGCTCGTTATGTTGTCCTGCGACGGATAAATTATGCTATTAAGTTAGCAGATTGACAAAGTTATTTATGACATTAAGTGAGAGCGGGCTGAGTGGTGACCGCTAGGGCCGTCGTCGGGGGCAGTACCATTGGCACGACACTCACCTCGTTTTCACTTGGATAATTCTTGATGCATTTAGCTTTTCTAGTGAAATGAGGATTGAGTGTTGGAAAGTGAAACTCGTGTGAGGCTGAGCATTCGTAGTATCGCCGTCGGACGGGTTTTGCGTTTGCGCAGATAACTCGCAAGCGTTCTGCTACGATAGTTGTCGCACAATGTACGATTCGCGTCATTGATATAACATTATACTGAAATTAAATGTCTAACATTTTTTTTTTAATGTTACCTGGGTGAATATGTAGACTCAGTGCAGACGTGTGATACAGAAAAATAAAATATATGTAGTTGAGCATGCCTGATGATAATTCTTGGTGTTTTTCTAAATAATGATGAATGCGAATTTAACACTACTTCAACTCTAAGCTTGCAACAAAAGCAACTTGATTTCATGTGAAACCTTGCAATCCTAAGTTATTACAGAAAAGACTAATGCTATTACTTCTTTATCAAAAGCTGAGATATTTCTGGCGATAAAATTTGCAATTTATAAACGTATCGAATCAATGTTGGTACCTATGTGGTATATGTTGGTTGATTCTTCGGGATCATTGACATGCAGTCCATGTGTTGTGTTCCAGAAAATACGGAGTAATATGAGAACACCCTAATAACAAATAACATCAGGTATCCGTGTGAACATTCAATACTTATGACGAGATTAAAGGAAAATATCACTAAAACAACTTTTACTGCTATTCTCATTTGCATAAATGTATTTTGATCGTTATTTTACTGGTCGTACTTCAGTTATTAGTGGTTAGCATTTTGCCTATATTTGCATGATTACAATACACTGGGCTTAGTACTTGTTTTCTTTGCAGGTACCTATTTTTATGTATGTACAGATTAGTTGTGACTCTGTCACTGTGTCAAACCAATCAATATACGTACTGAAGTTTCAAAGTAGTATACGCTATATTATCATAATTGAGCATTGGAAATGGCCATTAAAACAATTTAAGTAATACACGAAAAAAATAATGAGACATAATATGAGGAGCTCGATCACCGAAAGACTACTGAAGAAATTATGGAAATTCCAGGACGATCATTAACTTTTTAATAAATGCAGTACTTACATAACAAGATTATTTTAGTCTAGCAATAAGTAAGTAATTCCAAAAATTTCAAACTTGCACACATACTGTCTCATTTCATTCAAACCGCGGCGCCTGCGCCTGTAGCTGCGCCTACGTCGGCCGTGTGTCGCCCGCCGTCATACACGTAATACAAACGTCAAGCGATTGATATCGATACAGCCACCGTCAGATCGCATGCCATGTCTCGATACCGTCACTCTATAAAACATAAATTAATTGCCAAGTGGAATGTAATTTGTAGTGTCCTCCTTTAACGAGCCTTGATTGAGATGTGAATGCCGATCTTGGACTAATAAGCGCTCAATATCTTAGTGACGCATGACGTTTCCTTTGGAATTGCAGCGACGTTTTTATTTATGTTGTGCTGGGTTTGTAACTAATGAGGTGACGTGATCATACACTGATATAATTTACTTCTTTAATTATATTTGCTACTGGATCTTGTATGCTACTTACTGCTTTTAATATTTATACATTTTATCTATTGGACTGCGTGTGCGTGCATTAAGAATAGTTTGAACGGGTGATAAATGTTGTAACGCTGGTTTATTATGATCGGTTGTCAGCAAACTATCTATGTCGGTGTTGTGTGATGTGTCGAGTATTTTTTTTATTTTTAATCCGACCAGCCATTAGAATCCTGCCTGACTTACCCTGATCCAATATTTGATCCCTTATAATTTCTAGTCTTAGTTCGATGGGACTTCCTCTACTTTTTTAAACCCTCTATATCTTCATTTCTGCGAAAGCCGGGGCGCGCACCTGAATCAATTTTTAATTCACTTCAAAAAGGAGGAGGTTATCAATTCTCTTATTGATCTTTGACAGTCTTTACAGGTCACCAGAAGCCCGAAAATCAGACAACCAACCAGTCTTACCAAGGGGTATCGTATTACCCAGTAACTGGGTGGTTGAGGTCAGATAGGCAGTCGCTCCATGTAAAATACTGGAAGCCGACCCCAACATAGTTGGGAAAAAGCTAGGCAGATGATAAATACCTAATATACTTACACCCTGGATTAACACATAGGCTACTTTTTATCCCGATATTCCCACGGGATCGATATTTACGCGGGTGAAACCGCGGTGCACAGCTAGTTATTTCTATAAAGCTATCTATGAAAGAGATGTTATTCATACATTTTATTCGTAATTGAGAAACCTACAGTGAATAATTGTATGATTACATAAGGTACTATTACTAGACACGGATGAAATTGTGGGAACAACTTATCTATATAAATGGGTTTATTAAGAAAATTGCCGTGATGAATAGGGACCTCCCGGACAGAAAAATTAAAAAAAGATTATTTCGCGCTTATATGTAAATGGTGAGGTTATTGATATACATACTTGCATATTATACATACTAATGTTTTGCCAGGTTGTTTTTTGTTTGAAAAATTTAACCTTTGGACTCGTCTCGCTTTGGATTGATGAAAGGGGTTTATTAGGATCAGAATCTTGTAGACATAATACACGGTGCCCCTTTAACTAGCCTTTTCATGTGTACCTACCTACTTTTTCCTTTTTCTTCTAGAAGGAGGTGACGGCATTCCGCAGGCTTTCGCTGTCCGACATGAAAATAACCATTGCTGCGAGCGATTATAAGTCTCAGGCATCGTATCACCTCATTAATAAAGTATTTTTCTAATTATAAAATACTATCTGCGCCCCGTGGTTTCACCCGCATAAGTCTCGATCCTGTGGGAATATCGGGATAAAATGTGTCCTATGTCCTAATTCAGGCCAAGCTGTACCCATGTGCCAAATTTCATCCACATCTGTTCATTCGTTTTAGCGTGAAAGCGTAACAAACAAACATGCAAAAAATCATATCTGAATAATATTACTTTAGATTTTCCACTACACAATTGACAGAATACAACAGGTGTAAAAAAACGCCTAATGAAGCCGAGAGTCATTTAAACTCCCCTCATTGTGATATTTTTTTGTACTGAAACATACTTGGGTACTTTCTGGTTACGGTTTTATTGAAGGTCAAAGTTCCAACTTTTAGTAAACTGTTTTTTCTATAACTCGATAACCCCAACATTTGTACAGTTGCATGCACCCATCAAAAACGATTTTTTACAGCAACAATTTTTGTTGTTGCTGGAAACAATCGTAAAGTAACTGCGAAAAAATCTGTATGATCTATATGAACGTATATGTATACTTAGTTTGATCATGTCCCTGGAAATGCATAACCATTGCTTGAGTTATTTTGGGGTTAGCTAATTTTTAACCGACGAAAAAACGGAGAAGGTTCTCAAGTCGACGCGTAAGTATATATTTTTTTTTATGTTTGACCACGCATAACTTTTTACAGAGTACTTAGCCCGATATTTATATAGTACCAAACGGTGTAACGACCAATATAGTTGGTAGTCAGTAGATAGTTATTGCTTTCAACTTCGACCTGCCAATCAGATAAAGGTCGTAACTGTATAGGCAATGGTCTAATAGATTAATGCCTAACACCATAACTGTCACTACTAGTATCGACACCAATAAATATTACGATACATTCCTTAACTTTATGTCGGATCAAAAGTGTCGTTCTCAATAAATTATAAAATATATTATTACGAATTAGAAAGCACAGCTATTAAGTGGCCCGATGTAATAAGGTAGAGGAATAGGGACCGTCGTGTCTTGATAAGGTCAATCATAAACGGAGTATTGAGTTTCATATTGCCTAATTTTTGTGACAGCCATTATAGTTGTTAAGGGCCAGTTCTTTGGAAAACTCTGCTCGGGTGATCAAAAATATTATACTCTTACTTTGTAATTGTAATCCTACAGGTATTACTAGGTTTTTTTTGGTAAAGAGGTTTGTAAGGTTCGTAGCAAGTAGCGTCCTGAAGTCTCGGTCTGACCACATGGGAAGAAAGCGTGAGTTTATTTATGTGTATGTACCTATGTTTTGGTTATCCGGAATGAAGAGATCCGCAGGAGAACCAAGGCAACCGACATAGCCCGAAGAATTGCCAAACTTAAGTGGCAGTAGGCAGGGCACATTGCTCGCAGAACAGATGGCCGATAGGGCCGAAAGGTTCTGGAGTGGCGACCGGAAGACGTAGCGTTGGAAGGCCTCCCACAGGTGGACCGACGACCTTGTGAAGGCCGCAGGAACTCGTTGGATGCGAGAAACACAGAAACGGTCGAAGTGGAGGTGCTTGGGGGAGGCATTATGTGGACGTCTTTCGGCTGAAATGATGATGTTTTGGTAACATTACAATGTTGCTACGTTCAAAATAACACCTTAAACTTTGAGAAACTTATGTCCAGCTGTGGATTTTTATCAACCTTTGTTTTTGACGAGACATGGAAGATTCAACAAGTAATTACGAAAGCGTAATAAAGTGAAATATGAAAGTTATCAAGATGTATTAACGGACACATTTTTCGTGATGTCTTTTTGATTACGTTGAATATAAATGTATTTATCAAACATACATCCATAACTCGACAGCCAAACAACACGTTACCAAAGATTAAAATAATAAAGAACTAGTGGGCTGTTCGTTTATTCATACTGATAGCATTTTATTAATTGGCCTGAGTTTCAAAGTAAGTACATACAATATTATTATGCGCTGAGGAATTACAACGTCGCTTTCAAGGCGTGTTCGCCTTAATCACTAATGTTTTGATACTTATTAAGTTAAGTATTGGTACGTCACTAATAAACAAGATACCGCCTTGTCGCAGGCAAAGCCGGATGTTTCTCTGTTTTAGATACAACGGTATCTAATTATATCAGTACACCAGGTTGGACACCTTTAAAAAGTAATAAAAGTAATCAATCTGATGCAACAGCGGTACCTACAACAAAACTTGTAGATACTTATAAATACGTACCTCACCGTAAGTACTGATGAAATCATGGATTGACTGGGTGAAATATGATATGGCTAGAAAGCGGGTGACTCTGACTGCCGAGATGACGACTAATAGAGAAGCATGGAAGAAAAAGACATGTTGAGGTGACCCTAAATAAACAAGAGAATGATGTTGATGACTTTTGGTACGAATGCAATCGTTGGTGAAAACGGGCACTTGGAGACATATATTGTCGATGTGCTTTCCATTTATGGTGGTTTGAACCACACCCCTCACTCTGCGGGTAATTGCATAACACACTATCAGCAGCAATGGGTTTCATTTTGACAGTTCAAAAACATTCATTACGTGATTTACGTTGTGGAGCAGACACATTTTTCGAACATCCTTCCAAAAAGATTCAGATTGAGATTGATACGCGGCGCAGTTACGCAATTCGGGTGCTGGTCCAGTATGTGTTGCCAGGGTTGCTAAAACTTCGGTGGTCGAAAGCAGGGTTTACCACGAGCAGTTAAAGTTGGATTGAGTTCTTAGGATGTTATTGGGATCCCCTTACACCTTTAGTAGAACATAATTGAGATTTGAAAGGGTAAATCAAATCAAATCAAAAATGTTTTTTTTGTCAGAATATGGTACAATAGATGTTACAATATTGGTTAGCCAGCATATCCTGCTTTAATATGGCGTAAAATATTTCTATATAAAAAAACAAACCTATTAATAATTATTATTGGTGGGCTCGGCGTCCGCAAAATTTCCAGTGTAAGCCTACCGGCGTTCCTATCCTCGGTCCACAGCACAGAAAAGTTAACCACACGAATTTCGATTCCTGCTCACGTTGACTCTGAATTGCCTGCCGTGTTTGACCGATGCGCTGAACGCCTGGAAAGTGGCTTGCCCGGACACGGTTCAGCCAGAGAACCCATCTTCCCAGAGACAGTGGGATGAGCCGCTCTGCAGGTTGGTACGGAATATACTTATTAATACGTCCACCAATACTGCTGAGCGAGCCCCCCTGCTAGCTGTGGGTGAATGGTCCCTGACTTCAGACGCTACCGTCACCCGACATAGGCACTATGCTGGGTGACACCACATTGCGGCTCGCTACATGTTTGCATCTGGGCGCTCCTTGCGGAGATCCACATCGCTGTCAATGCGGTGAAGTAGTCGACTGCCTGGGACACTATGGCCTATCCTGCAGCAAGAGCACTGGCCGGTTGGCACGGCACGCCAGCATTAACGACATCATCCGTCGGGCTCTTGTCACCGCCGGGGTGTCAGCTGTTTTAGAACCCAATGGCTTGGCACGCGACGATGGGAAGAGGCCAGATGGAATGACCATAAAGCCTTGGAAGTTGGGTAGGCCTTTTGTGTGGGATGCTAACTGTGTCGACACCCTCGCACCATCCCATCTTCCTAGAACGGTGGGCTTTGCTGGGGTGGGTGCTAAAACCTCAAACGGCGCAAATATAACAACCTTATTGGGAGCTATATGTTTGAGCCGTTTGGGGTTAAAACACTAGGGCCTTTGGGTCCGAGTGCTCATCGAATATTTCGGGACATCGCCAAGCGGTTGGTTGACTCTTCACGTGACCAGAAGGCTGGCCTATTTTTAGCCCAAAGAATAAGCATTGCCATCCAACGTGGTAATGCTGCCAGCCTTTCGGGCACTTATCCCGTTGACAGCGATGCGGACGAATTTTTTGATGCCCAATGAGCTCCTGCCTTTGTCTTTTCCATTTTTTATTATATACTTGTGTTCAATATGTATATTTTAGTGTTCAATTGTAGAATAGGTTGTGTTAGAAATAAATTATATAGTATCAAAAAAAATATGAATCTGGTTAGTCAAAACCGTAGTCTAAAAAAATTGCCTTGGTCTGTATTTTCCCCATTTGGCAAAGAATAACTTCACCTACGCTGTCTAGAAATATATTGGATTTGAAAGAAAAGATTTAGAGATTACGAGTATCAGTGGTCACGAATGAAACTGAGACGCCGGGATTTTTTTTTGGGCAAGCCTACTCTTTCTCCATTTGGAATATCATATCACTTGGTTTTAATAGGTTTTCACATTTTATTTATCCTTTTGATAGATTCTTTTATATTTTGTAAATGTGAGGACTTTGTAGGCCTTGTAGACTTTAGATCTGTAGACCATTTTTAGGGTTCCGTACCCAAAGGGTAAAAACGGGACCCTATTACTAAGACTTCGCTGTCTGTCCGTCTGTCCGTCTGTCCGTCTGTCCGTCTGTCCGTCTGTCTGTCTGTCTGTCACCAGGCTGTATCTCAAGATCCGCGATAGCTAGACAGTTGAAATTTTCACAGATGATGTATTTCTGTTGCCGCTATAACAACAAATACTAAAAACAAAATAAAATAAATATTTAAGGGGGGCTCCCATACAACAAACGCGATATTTTTGCTCTTTTTTGCTCGATATCAAAAATGGCAACAGGTAGGCACTTGAAATATTCACAAAATACTCAATTGTATGTTAACTTTAATAATAAATAATAAAATTAAAATAAAATAAATATTTAAGGGAGGCTACCATACAACAAACATGTTTTTTTCGGCGTTTTTGCCTTGTGGTACGGAACCCTTCGTGTGCGAGTCCGACACGCACTTGGCCAGTTTTTTATTTTATCAAGTGCCTGGTACTTGTTGACAGGCCTACGCTGTCCTCCCATACCTAGTGTAATTTGAATACATTGTAAAAGTTACTTATTTTTAAAAGAGTAACCGTGGAGTTTCTTGCCTGCTCTTCTTCATAGGAAACGACCAATTGGAACCGTGCACCTAGCTTCTGACGTTTCATAAGTGCCCATGTAAGTTTATGTGAATTAAAATATTTTGATTTTGAATACAAACAATACCAAAAATTAAACAATATTATTCTTAGACACATGTATTTATCATCTCTAGCAAAACATCTTTCTTAGTATGGTCGAGTGTTCGTGTACTTTTCAGGTGGAAAGGGGGTTCAGGGGATCAGACCGGAATAACTCATAAAAAGCGTGTTCTATAAATAATTGCTTTCTTCTGGTCAATATCTATTTACCGTCAATTTACTAAGAACCAGCTGTTAAAAACCAACAGTTTCCCCTAGTCATATCTATTATATATGCAAACAAACCAAATTCATTAGATTTTTGATTGGTTTATAGTTCTTGTATTTCACTACTACGATATGTATTTTATTAGCATATTTCATAATTTCCATATCAATTTTGTAGTTGTCGTAACCGAATGCCAAAATAAATCACTTTGAGAAGTATCGCGGGCCGCGGCGACGAGATGTCGTTGGCCGTCGCACGCGTTCTATCCATCTGATAAATATATTATGTAAATAATTATTAAATATTATCGAAACGGTAGATAGGGTCGTTTAGGCGCCCGTTACGTTATCTGCGTTATTTGTCGTTAACAGTTTTACCGGACAGCGAGTTATCTTGCTGAGTTATGGCTATGGACGCGCGTCGGGGAGATTCCTCATTTCTTCTCTAGTTTCAACAGTGCGTCCGTCACTGCACAGATAAGTGACACCTGGTCACTGCTGACCATCCGCACTTAATGCTGCGATATCATCTGTGTGACGGAATAACTAATGTCCACCAGTTTCAACCAATGTTTATACTTTTACATCGCGTCCTTCATGAAACACCTCAGCTGTGCTTACGAGGTGCCGACTCGATCGTATATTATAAGTAGGTACTCTGAATGTTGAGCTCATGGCGTATCCATCAACCTGGCTTTTGATTTGAGTAATGTGATTTTGATTTAAACCATTAATAGTTTCGGTTCTCAAATTCCAGGTCGACGATAATTTCGAGTACAAAACAACGCAATGGAATAATAATAGGTACATATCTTAACTGTCAATAAATTCGATTCAATTTGATTTTAATTCTCCTGAATGACGGAATAATTAAGTCACCTACTTTAGCCGGTTTCATGTTTTGTTTATTGCCGGCTTAAAATATTATCTTGATGTTAAACAATAAATCATAGCTGAGATAGTGTTTTGAACGTAGTTGGTGTTTCACGTAAGAAATCCTGCTATTTGTTATCGTTTAATGAAATAATAATGATCTTTTTATTTACTGAGAGTTAATATTTTTCTGGTTTTGATAAATGTATTATATAAATGTAGAAATAACTATGATACGATACTCGTATAAGTTAACCTGCTCAAGTAAAGTGGCAGTTATCGGGCGCCCCGTCTCAAACGGATATTTTCTTTTTACCAGACTGGTTTACCGGCTGAATATGATTTACGTGAATTATGATGGCAGACATAACGGTCAGCATGTCCATCTTCCAGCAAAATAAAACACTAGGCCCATCTTTGTAAATTACGTATATTTTTACGACGCTCTACATCACGGCATTGAAAGCCTTACATTAAGTGTAGTGTACGTATCTATCGGACAACGATAAATAATATGAAATAAATAGCGATTTAAACAGAGCACGATACTAGTTTAGTTCAATTTGCAACAGCGGTCAATATTCTTAGTGGGGTGTTATTAACCACTTGCTGGTACAGCCCGCGGCTGCGCCCGATCTGATTCCAATTCTTTTATGAATAGAAACAGTAATTGCATCAGCCGGGTACCGCGGAGCCGCCACTGTGCAGCTCTTACAAAATAACTGACTTAAACCTAGATGACTATCTGTGCTAAGTGTAAAGACCGCATTTTACGCCAGCTCCAGAGCTATCAGTCATCTACACGAATAACTTGATAGGTTATAAATTACTTGTCAAACCGCGACATCGCGCCCCGCACCGTGCGCCCGACGGCCGCAGCTCTACAAAGTTATCGCTCCTATAACGTCTCCGATATGGCACTCTTAGTGCAACAAATGAAGCAGTTGCATTAAAACTTGTCCGGTGAATATCTGAGCGTAATTAATAGTGAGAGATAAGTCGCAGAGAGCGTCTGCGATACCTCCGTACGGCTGCACGTAATCGAGGTTGTCGGGAGCGCCGCCCCGTGCCCGCCGTTGCCGCCACCGGCGATCGGCTCTGGCCCTATATTAATAACAGTCAGTCGATATCAGAGGTGGCCGCACCAAATGGGAAATTAAAAGGCTTTCATGGGATCCACTCATTAGACTGATTTGTATTGGTGAAGTTAGCGGCGCCGCACAAGAAGTTATTAATGAGCATTGTAATCGCTTGTCCCCGACATGGGAATCGTTTGTGTGCTCATTTATCGAGTTGCCTCCCCGTTCAGTTTGACAACTTGTGGTTATATTAAATTAGTTCGGCTTTGCGGTGATTGAGCGTAGGCAGGCACAATTTGTTGTTCGTAGGTAACGAGTAACGTGACTGTCAGTGATTGTATCGTCGGTTGTGTATGCAAGCGTATCAGTGCAGGCTAATTTGTCAATTAGAGAGTCAGAAGTCGCGCAGGGTCGCGGGGCAGTGCTAAAGCGCGTAATAGCGCAATTTATGCCATCATTGTTCTAAAGTAGCGTCGGCCGTATATCAGTGAAGCAGACGGGAGCAATTGATACAAACGAGCGCGTGTCACGTCTAAATATAATATTAGGAATCACGGCGCGAGCCAGGATATATTAATTTGGAGTGGTTGCTGCATGACGGAGCGCACCACTAAGCCAGGCGATTGTCACAACGCGTCACACACCACTTTTATTGTCCACATAGATTTCCTCATTATGTAACCACATTCCTTCAGACAATTGTCTACTTCTGTTAATGCTTCATGGTACTTATCATATCTTATTCGTTCTTCGAGATTTCTGTTGTCCATCATGCTAACCGCGTAAGGCTACAAGCGTAAAGATAGATAGATTTAACATTTGTTAAGACTTATTTTTATACAAAATATCATACAAATTACCACAATCTTTTATAACTTTATCTCTAAAATATTTTCTCTTATTACCCCATAAATCTGCCATCATTTTAAACCGTACAAATCATCAGGAGACACCATAATTCAAGATATGGCAAAATCTATAGTGGACGGGGACCCTTGCTCTTTGAATATAAGTTTAAATGACGATTTATGAATGAGGTCAGTGCGGTGGCCGGTGAGTGAGGTCGGCTAACTCGGTGTATCAATCGGCGTCGCAGGGGCGAGCGCGGCGCGGGTGCACGGGCCACGCGCGCGGCACACGACACGCGCCTGCTCTGGCTTCTAACACCACTTAAACAACGGTCGAGATACACTCCAACACTTCCTCATTCATGTGTGCATGTGCTACCGCATCGGACACAACATCAATGAGGGCTATCCACACGGGACTCAGAAGAGCAAAATTATATAAACATCGGCACAGCACCGACAGAACGTTAACATTATTAATGGAATTAACGACGCCACTTGTATTGTATTTTCCGTTGGGGTCAATTGACGTATAAGATATGAGCCGAGTCAATTTACTGGCATTAATTTTATGATCAAACGACAAAATAAATGAATTCCATGTCACGTTTAGTTCCTGACTGAATGAGATTTATCTAAGAATGTTTCGTAATTAACGTAGATAAAACGCTTGCGGCAAAGAGACACCTCAAAACAACATTGATCATTGCTAATACCATTCAACAATAAATCAGAAAACCAGGTTCAACACCTTGTAATAACAACTTGTTCCCAGTTCACGCTTTTGTGCACTCCGCCTGGTTATATATTATACGTTATTTAGACTGCTAGCTATATTTCACACCAGCCAGTTCGTTCTGGAATCCGTATTGAGGTCATACTTATCTTATTACCGGACTATAAGTCTTTGGACAGCAGCACTACTTTTGCATATCTTTTAATCTTAAAGGTTAGAGTTAAATTGAGAATTGACTCCATAAATGCAAGAATTGACTTCGACAAGCGTTTCACTTCGTTTAAACATTTTCGTGTATTCTAGTTTAATTGGCATGTTTCCCTGCGGCTTGGGCGTTTCTGTTCGTGACTAAATAAGTTGTAACAGTCTTTTATATGAATTTTAATAATGTTTGTATCTAATGAATTCAAACCATTAACTTTTTCGAATCATCAGACAAATATTCGGTCAGTGTAGACGCGGAGCGCTTATTTCGTACTGTTCATAGCTCACATAACTTCATTACGAGCTCAATTGAATAAACTGTGATAGGAACGCCGCGCCGAGGCGCTCTGCAAGTTGATTGCTCAAATTTCCTCTTCAACTATCACAAAGATATGGTGAATTTCTAATTGGATAAACGTGTCGTTTCCTATTTAAGGCGACGGCTGGCTTGGCGTTACCACTTAAGATTGACCCGTGGAGTTTGGGCAGGGAACCCTTTGGGTCGCGGCGAGGGATTGGCGCGGGGGGCAGGGTGGACCCGACGGCGGCGGCCGTGGTACGGCACGCGCGCCGTCATCCCGTATAATGGCTGCCGCTCCGTCTCCTTGTCTGCTCGTACGCACGCTCAATGACCGACTAATGAATTATGATTTTACTTTAAAATGCTTCCTGGGTGATTTTCGAGTTTAACCGGAGCTAATCTTATTGTGATTTATAACAGCGAAATCAGAGCGGATATCATTATCTCGGTGGATAATGATAAACAATGACAAATTGATTCTCTGCCATTAACATAGATAGCGAAATCTAGTTTATTGTGCTCGGATATATCATTATTCGATGGTAGCGAATGGCAGGACGTACTATCGATAAATAATAAAGTTTTCTCTGACTTTGACGGCGTTGCACTTAGGTACCTACGTACGACGGCTTGCTCTGAACATTTGTTTTTGCAAGAATCTTACCCCGCGTTCCGAATTGAGTCAAAAGCGATTATATCGCGAATCCGACCAAATTTAATAGTTACAAAATATAAGGACTATGGAGTACTATTTGTGACGTTGCGCGTTGGTCGGATTCGCGATATAATCGCTATTGACGCAATTCGGAAAGCGGAGTTAGGTTAGGTTAGGTTTTGTAAACGCGCTTCTGCATCGCTACTATCGCGCGTTAGTCACGTTTGCAACGCGCGACAGAAACGGCTGTATCGATACACATGCGCAACAGCACTGCATCGCTACAAAAAATCGCCGTGGGCGAGGCCTCTTAATAGACGGTTTGACTCAGCTCAAACACTGTAGAATTGTATGAAAATAGAAAAGAGGAACATGAAAAAAACATTGTTTACCTGTGATTCGTCGTACATTTGCGGATATACTGAAATTGCTCATTGTTATAACGGTAGTTAAAAATATAAGACTGACGAAGAGAAATACGTATAGGCAAATGTAACTCTTGTCAAATAATGAAATAGACAGAAAAGTAATGGATGAGTAAATTGTTTCGTGAAAAATTGTTTAAAGCTGTCACCCTTTTTTTTTACGAAATTAGTCACACATCTTTACCTAAATACGTGGGACACTCAGAAAGTTTTGCGAAAATAAAAAAAAATGTTCTATAGGTAAATATTTTTTTATTAAATCTTTTCAAAGTACTCTCCACTAGCCTCTATAGGTATAAAGTTTCATGCGTGTGAACCAGTTTTCGAAACACTTTTTCCAGTCCGCCGCAGACACCTACCACGTTTACAGCCTGCTCGAACGCTGACAGCGCATCTTCCGGCGACGAAAATTGTATCCCTTTGAGCAGATTTTTTGCTTCAAATTTGTTTATCATATCACGGCACCATTCCACCCGGGCCTGCTTCTGAGCATCGGTAAGGTTGTGCGGCACCCAGCGTGAAACTATCCTCCTCTCGCGAAGATGCACGTGTAGAATTTCGTGAAGGCTTCCCGGGCCTTCATCATCCATGAATGCCATTTAAAGTCTATAGTACAATTCGTCCGATTTCGAAAATCGAAAATCGTAAAAAATTATAGCGCGAAAATGTTCCCGGGCGCAGATCCATCTTTAGTGAGACACGATAATTTAATTAGTTCGCAAACAATGTGGAGGGAAATTTTGAAACTGGAACGTACTTATTTTTACTTACAAATCATCATATTTTAGATTAAGTATAACTGGCCAGTCTCTACTACATAAAAACTTCTTTTCGCAATACTTTCTGAGTGGCCTGTACCTCTACCATGAGTTGTTATCGAAAACTTACTCGCTACCACTAGCGTTAAATTCGCTAGCGTATTAACGTGGATTCGATAATGCTTGTATGTATCGGCTATGCAAACTCATGGTAGAGCTAGCTCTACCATGAGTTTGCACAGCCAAAACTCGCTAGCGTCTCCGTAAATAATATGTATGAAATATTGTACAGCGCCCCTAGCGGTCACAGAAAGAATTAAAATTAATACCATGAGCACTATAGATTTCGATAGGTAAGAAACCTAACGTAATCTATTCGATAGTCACTAACGTTTTTCAGCTGTCGCCATACAAAACGGCACCATGAGTCACAAATCTGACAGACGCTATCGAAAAATACGCTTACGATAGTAGTTACGTAACTCACTAGCATTTTGGCGTGTGCAACACATGTTTACATTGAAATTATATACGTTTTTGAGTATTTTGAGTCAAAATAATGTCTGAAAAAGCTTATTTAGCATGGAATATGTTGGCGGCCGTTGAATTTGAAGACCAACGATGTAAACAATGTGAATAAATTACAGGAAAATGAAATTCTAGCTTACCAATGGGCGGGGCATTACGCAGCTACCTAGGAGGCTTTCTGTGATGAATATTAACTTAAATTTAAATAAAAGACATTTTATTTAAACAACCTTGTCATTTATTTCATTACTACATGGAAAACATACAGCATAAATAACATAATAAGGACCATAAACATTGGCATAAAAACACATTTTTTACACATTTTTGTCTTTAAACAATGGACACTAGTATTTCGCCTGTATCGTGGGTGCATTTACAAACACAAATCTCACAATCTCAAATGCACAAACACCCAGATCCAGATCAATTAGGTATCTTTCTTTGGAAAATCATCACAGGATCACACAACTTTTTGCTCCATGCGACAAATGAACCGGCGATTCTTAGCGCAAAAACGACAGGATTGGTGCAGTTTCTAAAAACCGGGCAAGAGCGAGTCGGACTCGCGCACCGAGGGTTTCGTAACATCCGGGTTTATGCATAAGGTTTATGTTTATGAAATTAAATGTTTTTTTTTTTAAATTTTATATTTGAGTTGATTGAATAAATGGTGAATTGCGGTTTACGATTTATGACGTATTAAAAAAAAACTAGTTACTAGATCTCGTTCAAACCAATTTTTGGTGGAAGTTTACATAGTAATGTACAACATCATATATTTTTTTTAGTTTTATCATTCTCTTATTTTAGAAGTTACAGGGGGGTTACAGTTACACACATTTTACCACGTGTCTCTCGCGCAAACTATTCAGTTTAGAAAAAAATGATATTCTAAACCTCAATATAATTTTAGAAGACCTATCCATAGACCCCCCCACGTATGGCATTGATGAAAAAAAAATTTTGAGTTTCAGTTCTAAGTATGGGGAACCCCAAAATTTATTGTTTTTTTTCTATTTTTGTGTGAAAATCTTAATGCGGTTCACAGAATACATCTATAACTAAAAATATAAGAATTATACTGTTGAAACTTGGTAAGTACCAAGTTTCAACAGTATAATTCTTATAGTTTCGGAAAAAAGTGGCTGTGATATACGGACGGACAGACAGACAGACAGACAGACAGACAGACAGTCAGACAGACAGACAGACATGACGAATCTATAAGGGTTCCGTTTTTTGCCATTTGGCAACGGAACCCTAAAAAATGTGCTACACTGGTCCACATTGTATTGTCTTTTTGTAAACTATTTCACTGAATTTAATTATAAAACGCCGTGAACCACACAATGTCAACAAACGTACAAATTGAAAACGACACTCGATGACACAACAGTGACATTAAGGGTGAAGCCAGACGAGCGTAATTTCTGCTCGGCAGAAATTCTGTTGGGCCGCCAGACGAGCGTAATTTATTCAGTTGCTTTTCAACGCTTGTACTGGGTGTTTGTGTAGTGCAATTTATATAATAAACACGTTGTGTATTTACGAAGCATAATTATTATAGCGAAGACACAGAAGATGATGATAGAAAATTATGCTGGGTAAATCCACTATACGACTTTTCTGATAAATTCCACAGACAGCCTTGTCTTTAGCCGTTGTTCGACTTCAATTATTAATTTTTCCGTGTCTACAAACATTGTGACAAAGAAATTAACGTATTGACTCCCACACGTTCCGTGATTGACTGTCGATTCCCTCGCCCCCCTCTCGCCGCGAACTCAATTCAGCCGGGATTGTGCGCGTCAGTCGGCAGACAACTCATTTTGCGTCGCCGTGTGAACGAAACAGGATTTTTGTATGAAACCGAATGTAGCAGAAATTACGCGACTGAAATTACGCGACTCACAGCTTAAAAAGTTACGCTCGTCTGGCTTCACCCATAAGGAATAAAAATTCAACAACCACTAAATACCTTAAGAACTGACTTAAGAACTACTTAAGGTTTTTTAGTCGAATAATCGGATTATTGCCCATCATAACATTTTAAGCATAGGCGATAGCACTACATTTTGAGCATATATGCCGTTCTCTCTCCTTATTACTGAGAAAGGTGGAAACAAAACTTAAGGAAGTGAAGTTACATACGACACGATCTATCGAGTTTACCTTAGCGCCTGCGTAAGACTCCGTAAAACTCATGGTGCATGGTGCAAGCATTATCGAAATGTATTAATTTGATCCACGTTAATACGCTAGCGAGTTTAACGCTAGCGAGTAAGTTTTCGATAACAACTCATGGCCACTCGGAAAAATATTGCGAAAAAAAGTTTTTTATGTATGTGAGATTGGCCAGTTATACTTAATCTATTTTGAAAATATGATTATTTGTAAGTAAAAATAAGTGCGTTCCAGTTTCAAAATTTCCCTCCACATTGTTCGCGAGCTAATCAAATTATCGTTTCTCATTAAAGAATGTATCTGCGCCTGGGAACATTTTCGCGCTATGATTTTTTACGATTTCAAGTGTCGCCTGAAATCGAACGAATCGTACGATATACTTTAAATGGCATTCAATGATGATGAAGGCCCGGGAAGCCTTCACGTAATTCTACACGTGTATCTTCGTGAGAGGAGGATAGTTTCACGCTGGGTGCCGCACAACCTCACCTATGCTCAGAAGCAGGCCCGGGTGGAATGGTGCCGAGATATGATAAACCTCGTCTGGGCGTGTTTACGACATCATTACAGGTGATGAGTCTTGGATTTATCAATACGATCCAGAAACGAAGCTGGTATCTACTAAAACTAACTAACTGGTATTTAATATTTGATCAACTACGTATCATTACGCCAAGTCGGCAATAGCCTCTCAAAACTCAGTAGGCAGTGATATTCGAATTTCTTTTCTTATTTTATGGAAACGTAAAAGTGTGTAGTGGGATGGCGTGTCGTAAATCACGCGTCGATGGACGACCGATAGCGCTTCCGTGCGGTGCGCGCGTGCGCAGCTCAATACACACGCACACATAAACATACACTCACACACATGTTACTCATTTTTCCTTTGAGCTTTGGGAAATTAAAGTTGCGCATCATTGCTGCTGCAACATGTTTTAGTTTTCCGGAAAGTTGTAGTATAAAGTGTTCCTGCATAATGTTAAGGTGTGTTTTAGGATGTCGATAAACATTTTATTAGTATGATAGACACGATTTACCACGGGCCCCATCTTAACATAATCTCGCCGAGTGGATAGGAAATATTGTAGTTGATATTGTTGCCAGCAACATTAAATGTGGCTGTCAATGTCGGACACAATGTTTAGCAACTGTTGCTCAACGTTTGCTTCCCATGAATACGAGGCTTTATACACACAGGCGTATGTAACACAGACGCATGAATCATATTCCTTAAAATTAGGGTCCTATACAATTAATCAAACAAGCTTAACGCGCACAACACTATCATTAAAGCTAAATTGACTAAATCCGACGTTTGATTAAGAGAACGTAACGGAGGTTCTGATAATTTCTCTTAATCATATGTTTGTTTTGGTGTTCTGTACTAAATTGAATGTTTAGGTCTTCCTTTTTTGTAATCAATTTGTGGTTTTTAAGCTTTTTACGGTTCTTATTCTTGGTTCTTATTTTAGTATATTGGTCATTAAGGTGCTATAATTGACTTGTCATATTTGACTATGGTCGTTTGAAAACAATTTATTTTGTCAGCGGCTTAATTGAACTTACGAAAATGAATAAATTAGGATATTCAATACAAGAAAAATTGTCTTTTCACTTCTACATAGACACTGAAATATTGTGGAACGATGGTTTTAAATCCGAAATGTGGAGTTGGAATAGCTACACACTTTGTGTAGGACCCCGAAGGTTAAACTAAACTATTAATATTGTTAACTACTTGTATCAATATTTAAAGTTATCTGATACAATCTTATTCGGAGTTTTAAACATAAATTATAATTAATAACTGGGTTTCAACTGAAGTTTCATAGCATTTACGTAATACTACGGTTGCGATTACATCCTAGCACGGAAACGTGCTGCAATCGTTCTTTCATTCCATATGATGTGGACATAATATATGACAAAACGATGGACTTAAGGCAATATGACAAAGCCGACTTGGTAAATTGTAAATTTATTACATACAATTCATGGGAATAGTAATCATATTCAACTACATAAATAGTAAATTATTAACCAACACCTAACATGGAGGCGTGAGAAGAAAGGTTTTGTAATAAGCCAGTTTAAATGAATTTAGATATTAATACAAAACTAAATATATGGCACACGTCGGTCCCACGTCGTGAGCTATTAACTAACGCAATTCAATTCTCCCCACAGTTAATATGCGCATAACTAAATAGTTACTATTAAACCAATTTGTTTACAGCGATAAACCTTCTGTTTATATTTTCAAGCCTCCTTGAAATCCTTTGAACAACTTGGCACGCTATTAATCAGTATTTTATCGTAGATGTTTATTGTTTAAGTGTCGTAAATACAATTAAGAAAAACAGAATTTATTAGTAATGGAACAATACTATGTTGGCAGTGTCTTATCTTATGTTAACTTTTGAATTGTATACCCAAGAAAACTGTAAGTTACATCTTTTCGTTTTCTCTGTTTTGGATCTCTACCAAAAGCGAAACATGCAACTTGAAGCTGAAGTAAAATATGGATACCAATTTCAATTTCAATAAAAAGAGACTTGAGGTCACATCCATATAGCGATATAAATATTCATAGGTATTATTGTAACACTTAACTTAAAAATGTAAATGTAAAGTTAATCGCGTTATTTAAAATTCAGTTAGTAGAGATATAATACAGTAGGTATCAGTGGCAATCGTTATTGATTCCCCATAGCGGTTATCTCCACTATCTCCGGTAATGTACGATATCACTGCCGCGCTACTAATTAAAAAGCAAATTGAACGCCGCGTGTCAAGGACTATTAATTTTTACGATCGCTATCACAGCTTCGACCAATGCAGTGGCCACAGTCTTATATCGTGTCTCATAGCATTTATCTTTATGTATGCAACGAATAGATTGTATCTGGTCGTTCGTTAACTAATAAATTTACTATTGAAAAGCCATCGCCTTTTTCATCTGTTCTCTGTTAATAATAGTGTTGTAAAAAAAAAATTAATGAGTTTTCGTCCCCAGTCGTAAAATCTGTAGATTTCTCAATGATTATAATGAAAAAATAATTAAACGGATGGACAGATGTTCGTAAAGAGATTAATGGTTGATATCGTGTTGTAAAATGTGTAGAGTAGTCTTAAGTCAGAGTCGCAAGGCATGATGAGCGACCGTGCGGCGACTAGGGGCAGCCGGGCAGCCGGGCAGACGCTGAGACACTGAGGCACGGAGACCACCCGGCAGAGAGCGGTGCTTTACTTACAACGATTTATTGTTATAAAAATAATGTATCATCGGCTGTGCCGCCACCGCCGTACAATGCTCGTAACAAGCTCGGCTCGTGTGCTGCATTAACGGGACGAGCGCGGACTGACATCAACCGCAGTGCTGCTACTGTACTGAAAGCTACGAAAGTTAGCTTCAAACTCTAAATTGAAAACTCTCACTTCTGACCAATAATATCTTAAGGTGTAAGGAATTATTTGTACTGAAAGAAACGGTCGTAAAATCTGTAAAAAAGCTTCTCCGTTCAATGTTCACGAAGCTTTATTTATTTAGGGACAAAAAACAGCAGTGATAATAAGTAAATATAGGTTAGAGCTTAATAATAGAGGTAACAAATACAATACTCACAACGTTATGCACATATTACTGAATCTACTTGTTTGAAATCAAAAGCTTTATAAGCTTTTGATTTTCAATTTTATTAAATACTTACTTAAGTACTTTTCATGATTAATAAAACTTGTTTGAAATTTAAAAAAGGCTACATAGGCAGAATCATAAAAGGATAACATTATGAATCATAATGGACAGTTAAAAAAAAGGAAAACATGGACTGTCTTCGCCATATTATGATTCATAATATTATAATTTCATGATTCTGCTAAAGTGGCCCCCTTATCTCTGGTTGCTGCTTACCAAGAATCTTTTTGGTAAAAGTTTTTCTGGAGTTCTCTTCCGTTCATGTCGTTAGATTTTCAACTTAGCTTTTGGTGTGACAATGGCTTTAAATGTATCTTTTATTATTTCCACTTATTCACATTGATGGATGTTCTAACTCAGCAGTTTTTGATCTGTAGGTAAGTGCAGTAGCTTTTGATACACGCGATAACGATATTTAATCAGACCGGAGCAATTGCCTACATCTTTGTAATGGCAGCACACATGCACCGCGCGGTTGGTCCTAGGATATCGAGCGCCTGATTGTGTGTCAGGCAAGTTAATGTATTGATTGATACTTTAATGTACTTATAATATGTGTGGGGGTGAGACAGATTTGTTGCGTTATCAAAGAATGTACCTATCTGGCGAATGAGTTGAGTCTTCAGATTTGCGTTTGTGGATTATTGATTTCTAGGAATTGGACGAATAGGTAATCCTGTCCACTTCGAAAAAAAGGTCAAAACAAGTAAATGCCAATTTCCACAATAACGCCTACGTTATCATGTCGAAAAGGTCACTTGTGACAATGGGACAGTTTGTGCCACAATTCGTTCGGGCTCTACGCTTAGTTACGTAACACACAGAAAAGTTGCACCTGATACAGTCACGGCGATTAATATCGTTCTTCCCAGGGAATTGATAATAGTTTAATTTAACTTGAAACGAGTTCCGAGCGCTAAGAGTTAGAACCGGGGACCACAATTAAATTCTATTAGAGCGACAACAGCACCGTGTAATTAAGCGACAGCATACAAACGCCTGAAATATCTCTCATTCTTATTTGACGGGGCCGGGCTTGGCGGGACTCGGGGAGTTATGAAAGTTTTGTACCAGTAATTATACGGTGCGCAGGTCTCGGAGAAGTGGTCGACAACTCCGTCTGTCGCAACTCCTAGATAGCGTCCTGCGACACTATTAATACAGCCGCGACAAGCGTTTGATTGCATGTGCCCGCTGTGCGACGTTGTTATTACATGTTTTGCGTTTTATTTAAACATTCGTACAGTCAGGTGCAGTTACAGGTGCTTGCTTGTGATGTGATTGCGCATAGTTGTCTTATAGACCAAGTGGCTATGTCAGCTTCATGTATTCTTCTGACTGTTACGGCCACGCAAACCATTTCAATTCACCGCTAAAATTGAATGACCTAACTTTGTTAGACCAAGAATCTTGCCTAATCTAGCTAATACAGAGTATTTGAATCTTCAAAGGACAGTTGTATTGAGAAAAAATGTAGACATCCTCATCGACATTTAAGTGCCAGGACTGCCAGGCCAGATCACTAAAATGAATCAACAAGAGACGGTTAGAGTCAAAATGGAAGATTCCTTCAGCCGACAGCTTAAAGTTATCGTATTAATAACTAACAGAATATGACGCCGACAGTACAAGTACTCCGTTTATGAAGAAACTGAGAGATTATAATTATACGACACGTCAAACGCTGATTGATCAGTGATACTACATTACGCGCTAAACCGGTCACTGATATGTAAATCAACTTCTAATAAACTTAAAAAAGGATGATGCGGTTGCGAAGTCACTCCGGTTCCAGAGTCCACTGAGGTGACAAATGGAGTGGTGTGGTAGGTATATGTTAATGATCTCGATGACTGCTGTCCACAGAACACACATGCGTTTATCAGAGTAGCTGAAACGAGGTTTGATTACATCTGATAAATGGCAGCTCACTAAACTTACTAAATGTGCTAATATATTAGGTAAATTGTTTTATAGCTTCACACTTGACAAAATGTTCTCTTGATCACCTACATAACAGTTACTGGTTGATAAAGGTGTCCCGTTTATATGTTATTTATTAGGTACTCTTACGCTTTAAGTAGTTGCATGGAGTGAAAACCTAATACTCCTTCTAGTTAGGCAGCTGCGCTTGCGACCACTAGACGAATGAGGCGGTCAATAATTACTTATCTAATTACACATAGCGTAGTCTTGGTATCAACTATCGATAACTAATATAAGACATCCGTTTCATACATGTACGTATTTATTTCCAATTAGCAGTACATTATCGAGCTAATTACTTTTGGAATGTTGGTAATATTGATTCCGATTTCATTTTGCAAACCGTAGCCTACAGACAGTATGATTGTAACTAAGCTTGAGGTTTAGCGTTATAATTTCGAGCGCGCACCAAATTGCTAAAGATCTTCTGGGCTGATTAAACAATTTACTGTTTTGGAATTATTGGAACCAGTGCAGATACAAGGCTGCCAAAAGTGTTGTTCTCATTTAAAGTTGGTTCCATGATTGTTATAACGAATGGTGCCATTTTAAATGACACTTCTACAAACAATGCGATCAACAGAGCAGCGCGATCTACATTCGCGATTTATTTGCCAAAAATTCAAACAAATATGAGTTTATGGAAAAATAACTTTAAATCCTACACAATAAAGTTCAGTTAACGCTACAACTTCAATTATTTTTATAACTTTTTCAATAGTCTCTCTAAAATCAACTTAATTGCCATTGAAATAAGGTTGATATTTGTTTAACTTGAAATAATATTAATTTGAAAAAAGTTTGAATAGACTTTACCCTCTATGTGATGGTGAAGTCATCATGTGCCAGCCTCATCCAGATTCCACCCGCGATGGTAACATCGCCATCCGCACCTCACTGCCGGAAGACCGACCGTTAGTAGGTACCAAAAGTAATCTGAAAAGAAAAATTTAAGGCTCTGTTTCGCGCAATTTAAATAAATTTATTCTGTGGTGAATATACTTTAAAGTATAGATAGGCATAAAGTGATGAAATGTTCCCAAATTACCAACTGAAGTTACCAATAATCAGCTGTTAACGTGAGAAAATGATAATATCTACTTAGAATACCTAATGTAAATTGTAATGCGATACTGTACAAATTCTAATAAATATTGTAAATGCGAATTTGTCTCGGCCATCAAATAATGAAAGAGGTTCATATCGTGAGAATATCTACTTGATAATACTTACCTTATTAAATGTTAGTTGTCTTATGTACCAAAAGCAGTTCCAGGTGGCAGGTATCCGATGTCAGGTGTCATGCTCGGCTTAAAGTATTACAGCGATTTGGACAAAATGTGCTCGACATTCACAACGAAAACCAATGAAGTATTACAGCCTGCAGGCCATATAACTAAAGAGGGGCTAAGTGAGCGGCTTGTGGCTAAATGAGGGGCTTGTGGCTAAGTAATAACAGCCGCACGGGTTGATCGATCCGGTTAAGCTACGCTTGCCGCGGTTGGTCCGTGGATGGGTGACCACCTTTACATACCAAGACCCCTCCGTGCCTCGGAAAGTACGTTAAGCCTTTAGTCCCGGCTGTCATTTGTGGATCTTTGACAGTCGTTACGGGTCGTCAGAAGCCCGAAAATGTGACAACAAGTCTTACCAAGGGGTATCGTATTGACCAGTAACTGAGTTGTGGAGGTCAGATAGGCAGTCGGTCCATGTGAAATACTGGTATTCAGCTGCATTCGGTTAGACTGAAAGCCGACCCCAACATAGTTGGGAAAAGGCTAGGCAGATGATGAGGCCATTTAACCAAAGCTTTTCGAATTAAAATCAATATAATTTTATCTTTTTAGAACCACACGCAAATCTGTCTGCTCAAAATTAATATCAAACCATCAATCCAATTTCGTTCCGCGGCAAGTTCCATACTTTTCAAGTCTTATACTTAATTAATTTAATTTCAATTTGGCATTGAATTAATATTTCAAGTCGAATCATAATTATTCTGTCTGACTCATTATATGGCGTCCACCTACATATTATTTTTTCTGATGTCTACCTACATTATGTATATTTAAAACGACCTGCTTTTGGAAAAGGTCATCGGTTCTGGCCAGATCTATTAAAAAAAAGGTTTAAATCGGCTTATTTCGTCTACCAATAAAATGAAAAGTTATAAGTAGAAGATATTAAAATGTCTAAAATGAAATGTCTGTAATTAAAGGAGATGTCCAGAAATGGTTTTTTATTATTTAATAATTCTAACCAGGATAAGTTAAATATATTCGGATAGACAACCCAAAAATAAGTGGTTCTAACTATTTCACAGATTTTTAAAACCCTCCAATTTTGAGAAAGATATTTTTTTATTTTAGTATGAATTTGCTCCTAAAACGAACGAACCTTTCTAATTATCTCGGATAATACAGTGAACGCACCCTAAAAAATTATAAAGTTGTCAAAATTGACAGTGTTGACACATGGTACTGCCATTACTGACATTATACTGACAACACAGAATACAATAATAAATTATTGTTTGATTTGCGAGTTTATCACAGACTACAATATAATATATTATTATGGTGTATAACAATGTGAACGAAACAAATATTATGGTTAAAGTCTTATATCAAGTCGCCTCCGTACGAAGATGGGAGGGGTGGAGGGGGGTTGGGGGGGGCGCCCTGTTTCACCCCCCCCACTCCTGCCCTGCCGGAGATGCGTAGTTTTTCTGTTATTCCACTTTGAACAAAACCTTCTAACCTAACCAACACAAGTCTGTGTGCTCTGGGTAGGATCTGTCACTCATTAGGGTATGGGGATGTAGTTACTTTCTGGCGCTTCGCCGGCCGCTGCCGCGGCACGCTCGCTGCGCTCGCTCGGCTCGCGCTAAGTGGTCACTGTTCTAACCTAACCTAACCTACACAACTCGCTTCGCGCTATCTAACTTAACCTAACCAACATAAGTCTGTGTGCTTTGGTTACGATCTGTCACTCATTAGGGTGCGGGGAGCTAATAATCATAGCAAAATATAAAATTCACGTAAACTCTAGAGCAACGGAATGACAAAACGAACGCCGAACAAAAATATTTGTCAATGTAAACAAACCCCGCTTTCCGAATTGCGTCAAAAGCGATTATATCGCGAATCCGACCAACGCGCAACGTCACAAATAGTACTCAATAGTCCTTATATTTTGTGACTATTAAATTTGGTTGGATTCGCGATATAATCCCTTTTGACTCAATCCGGAACGCGGGGAAAATGGTTTCTTTTCACGCTTTTCGATAAAGGCAGTATCGAAATCGCTACGAAATGTATCAAAATTACGTTCCTTCTTACGCATTTGTAAGATTTCCCAAGATTTTTTAAATAATAATTAAAATATTTTGGCGCGTCTCCGGCAGCAAAAAATACGTTTTATCGCTTAGTAAGAACCCCCTAAACCCTCCCATATCTACACATATCTCAGATTCAGGCGACTCGATATAAGACCCAACCCAATATTATTTATAACAAAGGTGATAAGGGCAATCGAATACATTATCATCATGCTACGACCCTCAAAAGCCGAGTAACTTAATAAGAAAAAGGTCTAAAGAACACTAAGCGAAAATGATGTAATTGTAACTCGAACGAAGTCGCGGGCAGAAGCTAGTAAGAAATGTTTTCAGTGAATGTGTAGCATAATTCTTTTAGAACTAAAGCGCATTCTACATGAACTTGCACATGAACATTCGAAGTATAGCCATCTATACTTCGAATGTTCATGTGCAAGTTGCAATATTTTACTAAGACCTCGGTTATCAAGAACTTCAAGAAGTGCATGTTTCAGCATACTCCACAGGGATGGCTTAGCAGGAATAAATGATAATAGTATCTACTGATTGAAATTCCTTTTTAATGATTTGGAATCGAGAGAAAAGCGTTTCGACAATAAATATGCTAATTGGATGCAAGTGTTACTATGTATTTTATGTATGTAGTTTTGTTATGAAATAAAACGTTTTTTTGGTTTTGAATATTCATTTATTAACTTTCTACATTTTCAATATCTTCTCTTATTAAAATATTGTCGAGAAACTGAGCAGGTGGAGATACATCGTTTTGATGCCGAGCGCATCCAAGATACCAGACTATTGTCATCACATGAGCGCCGCTTCCTATTACATGCTTAAGCATTAGCAGGGATCTGAAATTAAGTTTTAATTTATTGTGTGTTCCACTAATCAGAGATACAATAATGTACTATGTGCAATGCACTATTTAATTTACATATTAACCTGATGGGGGTTGATGATGCCAGCTATATAAGCCTGCTCAGGATGATCAACAGGTAAGGGACGAGAGCGCCTGCCTGTTCTTCTTGAGATAGAAACGCCACAACATGCACATACTGATTGATGACCCAGCTGTTGGTCACCTATATTGTGCTGGTTTCTGTTATTCAGTTCTATTAGTAAAAGGTTGATGCATTCTTGGCTAATGCGATCTCCATCTGTTACCTAAAACAAAATAATATTTTAAGAACACCGAATGGTTTTTCTGCATCTTTGAGCAAAGTAGTGCTATTTAATCTTTTTTAACATAAGCTATTAAGCCTGGTTACACATTATTAAAAAAAAACTTATAATGTAAGTTAAAGAATACATTACCTCTTGAGCATCCATTCTTCAATTATTGAGACTATCTCTGGGCTCATGTTAAAGCGTTATATTCATAGTGCTGATTTATAGCATGTACTGCTATATTGCAATTTATGCAGAGAGCCATAATCTGAAGATAGAAATGAAAGTTAATTTTTGCAGACTATCAGAGGTCGTAAAACAGGCAAAGGTTGTGCAAATAAAACCCCTAATGAGCTAAATATAAATAAAGAACAGTACTTACATACGGGGTTTTAAATCCAAAGTCCTAATCGCGTGCAATATCAAATAACCGTTAAGAAAAAGCAAAGTCGTCAGGGTTGAAGGTTCGTAAGCTATCGGTATCCTAATCATGTGCAAAGAAGAAGAATCCGTTGTGAAAAGGCCAAGTCAGTTAAATCAAAGAAAGCAAAGCACAAATTAAAATACGTTATCATTGTGGATAACACAAAGGCACGAGCGAAAGTGTGACGTATCAGACATATTTGTTTGACATATGAATGGAATCTATCTGTCATTATGACATTTTAAAAGTGTGTGGGAGGTTTCATTTGGGTTGCCATCAACAAATAATATACATGTACTAACATTAAATAATTTATAATTTTTCTCTTAAATGGAGGGCTCTAAAAATATTATTTCAGTGGTTCCAAGTTCCATATTTTAGTAGCTTTTATTTGGATGTAGTTTGATTCTGGTTAGATTTTTCTCGGAATAAAAAACCAGCGTCCATACAAAAAGCGGACATCTCCTTTCTGGCTACATCTTACAACCAATAGATATTTACAAGGGTTTCAAAAAGCCTTTGCCAGATGAAAATAAATGTAGTTATTTTTGGAGAGGCTTGCCTTTTACTTCTATCTCACAGGTGATACGGTACGAATAAAATCTATTCTATTAAATGTTTTTTCTATGGCAATGGTGCCGATGTCGACAATTCTGCCAATGTCAGATGTGAGAGCAAACGTGCGATTTTTTTTTTAATCTTTTGACCGGCACATGTCAAAAAATCAAAAACGTGCCCTCAGCGTCAAAGTCTGTTATGTAGTCGAACCGTGGCGTGCTGGGCACATTTTGGTTTGTCATCTCTAAATCACTGTGGCGGTCAAAAGGTTAATAATAATTGTGACAATAACAATCCAACATATAACATATTTGCTATTCTTTTAGGTAATAGTTGTTCGTGATCGGGCTCTCCATTGAAGTAGCTAATTAATTGAGAGTGTGGCGGTACATCGCTCTGATTTATATCGCTACAAACTGTTCGAGATACACTTGGCTCGCGTCATTAATAATTTTTAATTATTGTTTGTTGATACTCTGCTCGGTTCTGAGTATTGCTGTTGGTTTATTTTTGTAATAGCGTTGAGACATAATTTATCATTTTATAAATATTTAGTCTAGAATTCAAGATTCTACGAAAGCCTGGCTGATTATACAAAGTTAAACAAAACTGGTCCTATAAACGAGACAAAATTATATAGGACTGATAATAAAAATCACTAGAGCTATTTAATCTCGTGTTCATAAGTTACGCCAAGCAAGGTGTTCCTACTATTATTCTTAATAGTTTATGGTAACAATCAGTCGGTTGATATATTTATTATCTGCAGACTGGTTTTGCTCATATTGATCCGTACAGGAACACGCCACGAGCATTAACTGAGGACACTAGGAAGTTGATCACTAAATAACCCGATGTAAAAACCTCCCAAGTCTTACAACATTGTTGATGAACTTTCCTTTTATACGATTCGTAAAAGGCTTCAAGTGTTATAAATAACAATAACTGTAGATAAAAGTTGTATGTCGCCTTTTGTAACGTGGCCTATATAAGAATATGGCGGTACATAACGACAGCTGGGTTTTATAGAATTTAAATAAATAATATTTTCTTTATATCAGCGGGTATTGTGTTGTGGGACAGTAACGGTGGCCACACGCGAGCCACTCGTCGACGCGCGTCATCGGCGCCAGACCTCTTTACACTGCACGACTTTTGAACACATTCACAATGAGATTTGCCTTATAAGGTTCTTATAAAGGTGGTGATTGGATTCCTGTTAAAGTTGTATTAAGTTTGAGTAGATGAAAGTGGCTGCAATGACTGTATCTAGCAGGAAAACGTAACCATTTTATTAACATATTTTTTTTAAAGATTTTTGTATATAAAAAGATACCAATGATTTCGTAAACTTTGTTACAAAAAATATCTGCAGCGTCTTTTGAGGTCTTTTTTTGTCCAAAAGCAGTCGTACACTATAAAGAAGCTGCCACACCGATCAGCTGAACACAACGAGCGTACCTACAGCGCTTTATTGTTCTCCATGTTATTTGTTCTGTATGATAAGAGCTGCCTACTTCAGTTCCAAATGTTTGAACCGGAACACATCATTTATAACGCACTACGAACACCTCCACTTAGTTAAAAGATTCGATTGTTTTCTATGAACACAACTCCATTATTTACTTTAGGACTTTTGTAATGGAGAAAGTATTACCTTGTTTTGCATTGCGCCACATGGCTTTCTGCAGCTTTTCTATTTTACTTACTGTAACTGATTATAGACTCAAAACCATAGCAGATAGCGTGCCCCTATGATTACAATCAAAACCGTATAATTGGATCATTGGTTCTCGAGATTAAACGTGCTAACCTACAGACAGATATTGCGTTTAATAATATGTAGAGATTAACGATTGGGTTCTATGGTCAAAAATAGTTCCGTGCCCGCCTAGTCCATGGCAAACTGGGGCAATTGCTGACTAATATGGAAACACCATTATCGGTGTAATAGGCTCTGTTATAGAATGGTGTAAACTGTGAGAATCAAATTGCGTCTGCCACCGCCTTTACCTTATTGAACACTCGAACAGTGGGAAAATACAGTACCGATATTCACGTAATGATCTATATTTATTGTCACGAATAGCAGGTATCGAAATTCGAAAGACACTTTAGGAAACCATTGTCCGATATTTTTGTTAAAGTTCAGTAGTACCAATCCATTGTCACGAAACGGTTAAGCGGTTGACTAAACTTCTCTAGTAAACCAGCTAAAGGTAAAATGTTCAATTAGTTTCACCTACTTATCGTATCATTAAATCTGCACCTTCCAAAAAAGAGTAGGCAGAGATGTACTTTTGTAACACCACAGTATGCCGATGACAGGACTCTCGGAAGCAGCCCGAAATCTGGATCTGAGTCCGGTTGTGACGTACGCGTCTGACGTACCCCTAACAACATGTGACCCTTCCGCCCAACCCTTCGAATACAGGTGTGTGATGTAATGTTTTAATATTATGCTGACAGTATTGTATCCCTGGTAGAGGTTGATCATACCATATATCACTCCACACTATTATGACATAGAATCTTTGTTAAGATTCACCTTACGGCGGGGAACAGCAGGGAGTCATTTTAAAAAGTTCAGTTGAAGTTTAAGCACAAAAGTCATGGTGTTAAAACAAGCATTGTTACGAAGGGCACATATCGCTATATTACATTTATAATTTAATGAACAATAATCGCCCTATTACTGGTGCATTATTACTTCGCAGCAATGCGCGGTGGTCACGACACTGGCGGGTCTGCGCTGGCGCTGCGTGCCCGCTACTAATACGGCTCGTTTGCGCGCGCGCCGGCACGACCCGCGCCATTACCCAATAAAATTAATTTCACTTAATGCTCATCGATTATTGAATATAATAATCGTATAGTTCGGTGTTTCGGCGGTTCGTGATGGATCGCCGGCGCAGACCCCCCGCGCTCGCGCACACGATCTACTGACGATCGCCGTGCAGGCTTGCCGATGTACACCGCTCCCTCTCACTGTACCCTTTATTACTTATTAATTTAACAAAGATACTTACCTACGTTCCGGAGTCTTAGATTTTTTGAAGAACCTTAAAATGGTTGTTTATGGTTAGGATCACCTACCTTTATTACTTATTAATTTAACAAAGATACTTACCTACGTTCCGGAGTCTTAGATTTTTTGAAGACCCTTAAAATGGTTGTTTATGGTTAGGATCACCTTTTCAGTAGGTATTTAAGTATTGGCTTCATAATCATTGAAATTATTATTAAAATGTTCAGAAGTTAAAAACAGTGATTTTGCCCTTTCCTTTTTTATGGAAATAACTTACTATTTAACGATTTCAGAAGCTAACAGTAGGTTTTGTTTCCTCAATGGAATCCACTTTGTTAATGAATATATCGAAAATATAGCATTCTATTCAGAGCTGCGTCTTGTTACTCAGAGCAACGCTGAACTTCGCCATGCGAGGCAGAGCTACGCCAATCTACGTTATGGTAGGCCCTGTTTCGTCATACTACGCCGTGCTATGCCATACTATGCTATGCTCCGCCAAGCTATGCCGTGCTACAAAGAGTTACGTAGAGCTACACAGAGCTACAAAGTGCTACGCAGAGCAGGACAGGCCTACGCAGAGCTATGCAGAGGAACGTAGAACTACGCAGATCTACGAAGTGCTACGCCTCTGCGTAGCACTTCGTACTACGTCTATCCTAGGGGAAGGGTTAGTGCGACATTCTAATAAATGTTGCCATTTCTGGGAAAATTTACAATATACAATTATTATTGGTTTTGAGGGGAATACCTTTGCCCAGCAGTGGAGCAATAAAGGTTGAAAAAAATAACATTATCAGTAACTAATTCGTGTAGCCATGAAGAAAAATCTTTACCTCGCTGCTGATACATAAATAGAAGTAAGTATTTAGGATGATAAGTTCTACTGCGCAACAAGTGTCCTTATTAAAACATTATTTATGTAGCTTGTCCCGCAGTCCCAGGCCTCCTCGTGATGTATAGAGCTGAGACAACCTTTCCCAATGTAACTCACATGAAGGATGTTAAACACACAAGCTAACATCGGCGTTGATAGGGAAGGCAATATATTATATTTATTAAACATTTTCTTAAGGTAAGTCGTGAATATCAAACACACCAGGAATATACGTATTCAAAATATGTATTTCAATAAATCAGCAGTCGGAGCAGCGTGCGTAGTACATTCACTACGAGCACCCGATGAAACGAAATGAATAATTACTGTACAAGGCACAACATAAATAGAGGTAGATAAAAACGGGTAACGACAGGATAGAATGGTAGCCATCCAACACGCGCAGTCAGCGGCAGATCGCGCAGTAATGGCCAGGCTTGTAGCCCATCCATAACGGATTTCTTATTCATCGATATTAATACGGGTACATGACAACCGTCCGCCGCTGTACAAATGAGCGAAGCCGCTCACGGCGGATTATATTTATGTGAACACACTCTGATCCGCAATTAGTACCGCCAGCAACAAAACTAGTTGCCTTGTAGTTTACAAACAATGCACGTGTTCGCTGATAGATGAGTCGACAACTTGATATATGATGCTATCGACTACCGACTAGTGTTTTAAAAACCGGAGGTTCGTTTAAAAGAAATATACATGAGCCCAACTTGAGTTTCTTTTACGGTATAAAAAACTTGATTTATACACCAATTCCTTTGACACGTTAAGCCTCGTCAAAATACCTTGATGTTCCTATTTTCATTACTCTTGGCTGGTATTAGAATTTTGCAATCGTATCTAATTAACTGTCAATAGGACTCGTGGCTAAGTAATACCAGTCGCCAGGTTAAGCTAAGCTTGCTGTGGTCGGTCCTTGGATGGGTGATCATCTTTACTTTACATACCAGACCGCTTTGTGCCTCGGAAAGCACCTTAAAACGTTGGTCCCGGCTATCATTCTTGGATCTTTGACAGTCGTTATGGGTTGTCAGAAGCCCGAAAGTCTGAAAGTAGTCTTACCAAAGGGTATCGGGGTACCCAGTACCTGGGTTGTGGAGGTCAGATTGGCAGTCGCTCCATATAACATACTGGTATTCAGTTGCATCCGGTTAAACTCGAAACTGACTCCAACATAGTTGGGAAAAGGCTAGGCAGAATGCAAATAGCCATCGCTCTTTTGTGAACCAACTTTTGAATTTCTTTGAACCTAATAAAGCTCACATAAGTGCGTCCACAATGGAAGCACCCCGTAATCAAACAGGAGCTAAAGGTCCTAATTGTGTTTAATTGAGTATACTTGTAAATTAATAATTCAGCGGTTGCGTCTGACCCTGCGTTTGATCTCATAATGTACCTACTTACGGGAAGACGTATCGACCTCATTAAGAGCCAACACACGGTTTCTTAATCGATATTCGACAGCTTAAACTTTTTATTTCACTTCACGATGCTCATGTTTTGAAAACGGCTTGGGTTACCGTTGAATTTTAAATAATTACATGTTTGCGCAATCCGCATCTAATTAATTTTATCGGTCTGATATAAAGTATTTGTTATAAGTATGGAGGTGTATCCAATTTCATAAGAGCTTTGTGATGTTTTCTATAATTTATTATCGGTGATCTATATAACAGAAATACCTAGAGTAGGAATTTTAAAATTATGTATATTTTTAAGTTATTAAATCTAACATCTCGAATAATTGTCAATTATTTCTTTACACAGTATTTATAGCTAAGACCGAGACATCTTTGATGTTTTCCAATGAATGTTATGACCAAAGAGATTTAATACTTTAAATGTCTTTGGTTATGACTTTTGACGGGTTGCATAATACCCTGTAGAGGTTAAATGTTACGCGTGGCTGGCCCACCTAGCAGTTGCAAATTAATAAAACCATACAAAATAATCAGATTGCTAATTATAAAGATATCAATTTCAGGACTGATTTAAAATGTTTACGAGGTAATAAATAATATGTAGATACCTTTTATCTAACAATAAAGTAGCGTAGGAAGAAAAGCCCCCCCCCCCTCCCCCTATTACATGGGACCACAGATATAGATACACCTAGATAACGCAAGAGCAACTACTTCGTGTGCCAAAAATCGCATCAGCTTACGTACAAAAATCGTAAGCCGCTACTATCGCGTTCAGTCCTGGGGCCCAAGTCTGCTATTTTTATAAATTCGTCATTCCAACACGATCCCACCACCACCCCATTGTCATTTTGCTAAAAGTTCGTAATCTGCTAAATTCATAATGTCGGTCAATAATGGTCGGTCAATGGCACAGCAATTATATAAAAATACGATACTCGTAACGAATTAAAAGCAATGACTGCAGAATGACGTTCTAATGAGGTCACTGATTAAAGGAACTGTCAACATTTTAGCAGATTACCGCCTAAGTCAGTAATTCATTTTTCATTAAGTACGAGATTACCATTCTATGCCATTTCTTTCAATGGAGTGTCAGTGGTTGACCATTGGAAAGTCCTAATGACGCCATAATATTAGTAGATTACCAAACTTGTCAAAATCAACAATTATGAAATCAATGATAGACCATTCTGACACTATTGTAATAGCAGACTTGAGGCCCTGTGTACTGCTGGCTAGGTGAGCGTGAGCGCTGGCGCTAGGCCCCTGAGGTGGGGCAAGAGGCAAGACGGGTGCCGCACGCGGCGGCGTCTTTGAATCGATTTTATTTTCCCATCACTAAATAGTGCTTCTGACGTCATAGTAGGTAGTCAAAGAATGGCACGTTTGGCTTTCATACATATCGTGATATTTACTTACTCGCGTTATCTAGGTCTATCTATATATGTGTATGGGACTTAAACTTAACTGGTGAAATGTGGGTGTACTATAGGTACACCCCTGCCTCCCTTCAGGGAATACAGGCGTGTGTCATGTTATGCAATGGATGTTAATCAGACCTTTGACGTCAGTGGATCACGCTGGAAATCACCATCAGTAATGTGTTTATATGTTATAGATATAATGGTGCCGATTCCCTTGTTCACAAACTAAACTAAATTTAAGTTCAGTGCATCTTTTCTTCCTATTTCATTAAGATAAGGATAGAAGATAAATTTTAGTTTAGTCCTGTCAAATTAATCAGCGCTTGACACTACTCCATACAAGTTTAGACGTGATTAAAAACTTGCTTTGTTACTTACTAAAATTACGTCAATTTACGTCAGGCGTTGATTAATTTGACAGGACTAAACTAAAATTCATCTTCTGTCCTTTTCTTAATGAAATAGAAAGAAAAAGATGCATTAAACTTAAATTTAGTTTAGTTTGTGAACAACAAAATCCGCACCAATGTATCATTAGTAGACGGTTAATGCGACCGCTCCCCTTATCAGTAGACATTACAGTACGGACTTGTCCGCATGCGTATTTAGTTTCACGACTACGTAGTAATGAACTATATTTAAGAAACTTTCACCAGATGAATATCTAAATATTTAAAACACGATAAAATATACTTTTAATGACTACCCTGAATGTATTTTATGAACCACGGGAAGCCGGAGAGCCGGAGAGTCACTAGTTCGAGTTTACCTTAACTTGATACAGATTAGAAAAATTACACATACGTTTTCTTTTATTACCTGTAGCATTTTTATTTTAGATTTAAATTAATTGAACGCAAACAAGACGCATTTTATGAGTCAGGAATATATGTGTCTTGTAACGTCTTAAATTAAAGCGCCTAATGGAGATTACTTTAGGGAGTTTTAGCATAATTTAGAGTACGTTAACATTCGATGTTATTTTTCATAAATTTTATTGTCGAGCCGCTCGTAACATTATGTTTCTAGTAAGTTATCTATTGTATTATTTTTCATTTATAGTCAAACCTTGTTGTTGCTCTGTTTCGGAGCTCTGCTTCTTATTGGTTCTTCTTATTGGTTTGTTTTCAAATCTTTATTTTCTCATTTTTCTTGGAAAATGCTCAGTGATGGAATGCTGCCAAATGGGTAAATGCCGATAGCTTTGCTCGCTATTTTTCGCATGGCATATTATGAACACCATATGCTAACTATATTCAAACTATATGCTAACTATATTCATTTTAATACTTTTATCTAGCACGGAATAGCTATAGCGAACCTGAAGACACATGAGCTAATAAATCGTACCTGTACAGGTTTTTTAGCTCATGTGTCTTCAGGTTATCTGGAGATCCTACTTTGTGCATTAAAAAGCCTTAGAAATTAAAGACCAATCCTTCAGGTCGCAGGTGATCTTCAGAAGTATCTCATTAAAAGCATACTCGTTGTCGTTAACAGCATCACTATTACTTATTAGACCGCCTGTCTCATTTTATTTAATCGACTTAAATAATTACGCGTGTAAAGTTAACATGTAACATTTTCAGTTATATATTTATTACCTTAAACACGTTCATATTCTGTATCGCGACGACATTATAAATTGTAATCTATATATTTTTTCAATAAATATTCATGAGTGATAGAGGCATTGCGATACATTACAAGAGTCATAAGTCAACGAAACGCCGCGCAGGCCCAGGCTGGCGCCGGACGCGATGCGCGCGCGCCTGTCGCGCTCGTCTTCGGTATATCATCCACGGAAACGTTCCGCCGGCATTGCCTAGCGACATGTCCACACAGCCAGACTTCGGATTTTTATGGCGCTTTCTTACTGTCTTATATTCTGTCTACACATAATTTAACTGTCATAACTATGAAAATATTATTATAACGGATTATTACTTTTCATAATGTGGTTAAGTGGCGTGCCGTCGTCATCGCATGATTTTTATTTGAGTGTTAAATGAGAGACGTGTTTAATAAATGTTGTCCTTTTAGATGTTTTGTAATGATGTGTTTATTCTGGTTGTTAATTTGTGGTGTAAATGGCGGCGCTACCGGCGGCGGCTACTGGCGGCGCGCCCTCGCCAGCCGGCTTCGCGCGCACGCGCCGCCCGCCGCCCACGTCTCGTATGAAACAACCTTACACACTCATACCGATTTAATATATTCTGCAAAACAACACATATTGACACTGCAAATGAAAATCCATGATGTGTTCGCTTAATATCCTGTCAAATTGCTGTAGTTTATTTTTCATAATTATGTGCGTTAAGTGCAATGTATGGAGGGTTCGTTGATAATTAAATACTGAAATATTGAATATTCATTTTATTCGTGTCGCCAAAGCTAAACATATTATGGCGTTTCTCGTAAATTTTTGAGGAAAATAATTAATTGAAAATTAAGTATGCATTTAAGTCGACCGTTCATCGTTGCTGAAATAAATTAAATAAACAGTCGGTCATACCCATAGTCATTGTGGTTATTTTTGCCCACATGACTTACTTTATTATGACGTAGGAGGTAAAAGCAATTGACATTACTTATTTAGTAGTTTTAGCCAGCATTCGATGACTTTTTTCCCTAGTAAGGTGTATATTTTGATAAATTCATTCATTGCTATTTATTTAAAGTAGGTAGACGAAACGTGTTTTTGTCTAAATTACGGAAATATTGTATATTTTTTCTTAATTAACATAACACATTAATTATCATATTCTTTAATAAAAATTCCATTTGCTACTTTTTAACTAATACATAGTTTTACATTTAAAATATTTTTAATTACCGACGATTTTATAATTTTATTTAATAAAGATTGTATCAAACCTGAAAACAGGTTGCGCTAGTTTTTGGGAATCATCTAATAACTATTAAACTTTATATTAAAATTATTATAGGATACAGATATTCCGTGATAAGGCAACTTAATATATTATTTTTAGCTTTATCAACGAGATTCTTCCTTATTCATCAACTTTTTTAATACCTCAGGTTTTTTTAATATTAAATACTGGTATCAAATTTAACAGCGTTTTAATGAGCGCAATAATAAAGTTTTAAATATTTGAAAGGCATGTGAAGCATGTAATTATGAACTTTATTATGTGGTGAAATCCAACAAATTTATTATTAACAGTTTTCTACTTAATAGCGTTACTTAAAATATCTGAAATATCATCCTGTTCTCGATTTTGTAAAACTCAAATGAAAGGGATTTATTTTGTTTTATTTAAAACTGTTGGACGTTTAATTTGCGATCGTAATTGCATTTATTTAAATGATTACGAAATGACAATCGCTATCAAGTTGTGTGCCATGTGGACGGTGGAGTGGAGTTGCGTTGTTTGAATTTTTTTTATCATCAGTATATATATTTAGTTAGGCTAGGCAGACGATGATATATATTTAGTTATGAATACTATTAGAAGCAACTTTATCATGGAATTTTTTAAAAAAATAACTCGGCAGAGAATGAAGAACGAAGCTTTGCAGAACTGGCTCAGTTTCAAGCTAAAAACAGCTTTTTTTTTGTTACGTGTGATAAACTTGATTGATCTAACAGACCTGTTAGTGCTCTAAAGAAACAATTAAACAGTTAGAGACACCAAGCTTAACTCGTAAACTTAACTTAATACAAGTTTACTAAAATTAAAAAGAGCTTTAAAAGCTCACGTACAGAATTACGAGCAATTAAAAGGATTAAGTTTCATTTGAGATAACTCTGCATTTCAATTCTTCCGAACTGCATTCTTAATTTCGTGATCATTCCATATAACACAGTTCAATTATAATAAATTAAATTAATAGATCATAGCGATCAGATTACTGAAATTGGTTAAAAAGTGTAAATATGATCCAATTGCTTTGGAGATTTTCACTAATAACAATAAATTAACTCTCCACGTCGTTCCTGTGCTGCGTCCATTAGGCCGAAAGTTGTTCCGTTAAGTCAGTTATGATAATTACCTGCATCTCCTTAATAAATATGATTGCGGGTACAGTTCTCGGGCTCTTATAAAAATGAATGTTTGACCCGTGCTCGGGGCTCATGAATATTTAATATTTACAAATTATTAATCCAACACTGATCCCTCATGGTTGTACGCCGCATTCCTGGCCGATAGGCTGTGGGGCCGACATTGGGCGCACGCGCATTATTCTGATATCGATGCCGTCACTCTGGAGGCTTTATGAAGATTAGAAAATAGAGTGCCCTCGACACTCCATTTGTGGCAACACTCACTTCTCTGCCTTCATCATTATACGTTTAACAACGCTTTATTATCCCGTGAATGAGCTATTATAGACAAGTATTTTTATTATGCTCTTCTTTTGAATGACTTTATCTGCCAGCATTCCAGTTGTCATGTTTTAGCATGGTTTGGTGCTCATCTTGGTGGATTCTAAGGAATGCTAATGTGCGAAATATTCAGGTACCTTTACGATATCTACTAAGTTAATGACAGTTAATATTTTCAATTTTGTATTTACTCGATATTATTGGAATTCAAACCGAAAATGTGTCGAAAGCTCAAATTTTCATCAACGGGCGATCGAAACAAATTTCTTCACTATCTCGTCCAGAATATTTCTATAATGAACTCAGTCACGCGTACATAAAATTTAAATGTATAAGTAGTTACCTGCTACCGTATTAAAAATATTGATAACACATATTTTGAGAAGTCTTTAATTGCTACTAATAATTCAATCCTATGCATTTCAGATAAGCTAAGTCGGTCGGCTTTGGCATTTTAAAAGGGAACGACTTAATTGCCGCTTCTTATGGAGACGAATAAATCCATGGCGGTATGTGCGCCGGCGTCAGCGCGTGCGCATGATATTAGTTCTGCTCAACTGTACCATTTGTATTGCCTTTACGTTTTTATTTGCCATGCGCAATTTTAATGAACAGACTCCAGCCTCGATCGAACAATGCCTTGATGCTTGTTCTTACTGAATAAATACAATGAACATGATTTATTCAAGTTACATACGATTAACGCTGCAGCCTGTAGAGTCTCGTTATCAACGAGCTTACAAGACAATAATTTGGTTTATGCCATAATAGATGGGAAAAGAATAGGCTCAGTCGTATTATGGTAAAATGGTTCTTTGTGTCGGCCGCGGCGCGGGCGCAAGGTAGTTTGATTGTCGGACAGACAGCGGCCGAGGCTTTGTGTTTGTAGGGCGCTGGGAGATGGAGGCGTCCGCGTCGCATCGTCTCGTCAACCGCAGTCAACCCTATCGACTGAATGACGGGCCGATTGTTCCATCGACTTAACATATCAATTATGTAGAACATAAAGCTAGATAGGCGGCTGAGCGACGTGAATAAAATAATTAACTGATTGGTGTTTGTATAATTCATCAAGTGGACGTGCGTCGTGATCGCTGGGCCACTTAGTGGTGCGTTATCAGATACCGTGCTCGCTATCAGTACGTGGTAGGTCACAATGGAGCTGTAAATGCACTCCACTATTGTGTGAGGCTTTGGAGAACGTTTATCTGTTCACGTCGATACAGAGAGTATTATCACGGCCGCCCTACAGATGCTGTCGCTAACTGGACGCACGGTTTTATTAGTGTGTCTCTATCTTAAAAGTTCATAATAGTGTTATACTGTTCTGTCTGCCTGCGATCAGTTTGGTCATAATAAGTTCTGACTTTCTTCATATTTTATTGTTTGTGCGTATTGTTTGTAGATTCATGTTAGTTGGTGACCATCTGTGAACTATTAGAGAACATCTCTATTTAAATTGGTTGGTAATGTATAAGGACGTATATTGCAATTAATTAAATAACATTCGAAACTCATATTCAAATTACACTTTGTAAACAAGTATATTACAAATTAGAGGATTATATCCAAGATAAGAATGCTTGGAAACATACTGGTCCTGCTCCATAGGATAATCTAGAGTCTAGAAATAATCAAACTGGTTGGTAATTTAAACTTAAAAATTATTATTTTTATGACATTGATTTAAATTCGTGTGAGTTAGTAGTTATTACTTGTTATTATTTTTCATTTACAATGTTTGTAAATATGTGAGCACCATGTATCTATCACATAATTTATTTATCTGTCATTGCTTCATTTTGAATTTACATTGTGGTATAGGAATTTTATTCTAGGTGCATCGTCTTCCAATATTTTATGTAACTAAGTATATAAATTACTTATTGTAAAACATTTTAAAAGAGTAACTAACGGTGGAGTTTCTTGCCCAATCTTCTCCATACGAGTATATATTATATTAAATAGTACCTATGTATGTGTACCTATTTATCTATTTGTGTACCTAGTTTTAATAGTTTTTTTATCATTGTTCCTCTCAACCAAAGCACCTGCCATCCAATCTCTTCACCACTCTTGGTTGACTGGAAGAGAATGCCTAAGGCATTAAGTCCACCTTTGTGCCTTTTTGTGCGAAAAGTTTAAATAAATAAATACGAAACTACCTTTTGGAAGGGGCGACTAAAATCAATTCTATTTAATTGTAAATTTAATTAAAAAGTGCCTTTTATAATAAATGTTTTGACTTTGAAGAAAAAAACACATAAGTGCAATGATTATTTTCTGCATGGATCTTTATTAAATATTCTAGAAACCCTTAATTTTCCGCAGTAGATCTTCAAAATACCTACCCATTCGAATGAACACATTAAATCCGAGTTTACAAGTGTCACTAGTGTTTGCTTGAGTCATTGAAGTGTTAAAACAAGACTTTGTGGGCTGCAAATGAACGTAATTACATCTTGCACTCTGTGTATGTACTGACGAATTTCATTACCATGGCGACTGGTCGAGCGCCGCGTTTGTTCCACGTTATTGTGTCCCTGCGGCGCTGCAGCGGTACTAGCGCCATCATTTATGTCCACTGACGGAAATTAAAGAGAAAGGAATAAAAATGTCCCGGCTAATGACGGCCACGGACCTCTTGCGGCGTATGTGTAATAATTCGCCTCGGGGACGCGCCGCGCCCGGCCAAGACTAAATAATTTTAATTACATGTTATTGATAAATATTCTCTCCCGAAGCGGTCGGATCTGTCGATAACGCCGTACAATTAGGCGGTGAACTTTGACTCTACGATTTGTTGTGGGAACGGCGAAATTGGATCCCCGAGGCGTGGAAACGCAGCCGCGGAGAGCGCGCTCCACTTTGTCAAAACCGTTTGTTCGACTTGTATCGTATTTCCATGAATATTTCCCATAAAAAGCGGACAAAAGACTTATTGTGTTACAAAATATCATAAAAAACAAGCTCCTTTATAGATATATCGATGAAAATAATAATAAACATGTCCAGTAAAGTATTAAATAATTTATGTGATACAAACAGTTTAAAACTTTACGATGTCGGGTGATGAATTTAAAGGTAAAACAATAACGAAATACAACCATAAGCAACTTTATAAGCGGCTATAAAAGTGGTACCGGTCTACAACTTAACTAAACACATGAATACTGTTCGAGGGGACAGCGACCACTCGCATAATAATCATGATTCGCCCAGCACGACTCTTTAAGTTATTACGCGAAAGATTGAACGAAAATTAGCTGTCCCGGAATAAAGCCGTAAAAATTGGCTGTAAAATGGTTTCTTGTGCAATGAGTGCGATTAAAAGGTTGGTGCACCGAGCACGGTCAGCGGGACGGAGGCGACGGAGCGGCCGTGATTGGGAAGAAGCGCGATGTATGGAGGCGCGTCGTGTTGGGAAGAGTGTACCATAACTCGCACATCGGGTGGCCGCGTCGACGACCAAAATCGTTTTGTCGCTGTGAATTTACTGCTCCTGCCTAGTAACACAGCTCTATGCCGGGAGCACCCTGTGCTGAATTCCTAATGTCCCATGGCCGCGAATATGTGCCAAGAAATTGTCCCGATTATACGAAGGGTGAGTAGTAGTCACCTTTTTTTTTTGCTGTCGTGGTGAAACCTTCAAAACACACCCGACCTCCGGGGAGGGAGGTCGGGAGTTCGGGATTTTTACCTCACTAAAACCACCCCGATGATCACCATCAGCACATAGGGGGGTCCCGTTTCCTCTTAAAAGACCAATTCCGGAATCCTCCATGCTTTACAGGCGTTGCACGGCAGCACGTGACCTCTGTGCCACAGTCTTCCCTGGGGTCACTTGGTGGGCGGACAGAGACCCCACTCTGTGCACCCGCGACCCCAAAGAGTAGGTAGTCACCTAACTACAAACCATCAATCGATGGAGCTGGACTAAACAAATCTACCTATATACTTAAGCATATTTAAAAGTTGATCTGATTTATTATTGTAGTGTCGTCGGTGGCCAGTCTAAGGCCCTTTGCACACGGCACGGTTTGATTACAGTTGCCGAACTGTAATCAAGCCGCGGTTTATACGCCGGTATAAACCGCTCCGTAGAAAAAACGTGTCCATGTAGAACCTTCCATAGTGATCCATACAACACGACGACCGTACCTACACACGGGGAATATACTACAGTATATTCCCCGTGTGTTTCCGCGTGTCGTCTGCTAAACACACAGTTAAGTTTTTAGTTTAGTTTAGTAGTGCTAAAAACTACAGTTTTTCACGGCAAGAAAAACGTGTGTCCAAATGACCTTAGGGATTAACATTTTAATATCTTGCTAAAGGTCGGCCTCTTTGTTATTTCACGCACCGGATCTTCGGTCTACGCATCCACCTAAGAAATAAAGGTGAAAGTATGTACCTAATAGTACCTTTATAGTTTTCTATATTAAACATATATATTCCGATGTAAGCTCTTTGATACTCTCGGATTATTTTGTTTTTTTGAAAAAATAACTTTATGTAAACGGAGGCAGTATTATAGTAGAGGTAAATAATTTTGATGCCTACGAAACGTAATGCCTAACGTAGACGGCATTATATTATCAGCTTATGTTCTCATAAGTTTTATCATACTTATCTGTCTCCGCGGACAAGTACCACAGAACAGCACAAGAACAAGCTAGTGAAGTGAAGTACTATTTTATAATAAAAATATGTATGTTTAGGTTAAGGTATTTATCAATGGGCCTGCGTCGCCTGAAATAAATAAATATATAATAAGTACACGCGACGCCACATCAAGCTATACATTTCCAGTTTTAGCTGACCTCACATTGTATAAGCTTTTAGTACAATGAGAAGTCAGCTTATACTGGAAATGGTTCTGTGGACCAAAATTAGTACAGTAATAATTCAGAAGGAGACCACACGTTTGAAAAATAACTTATGTTATTGTGATTGACACTCATACAATACTGAAATCAATATTTGATTGTAAACTAATCCTAAACTTTAAAGTCAGTACACTTCACCCACATCATAAGTTCATTCAAAAGTATTTTCCTAACCGAATTGTAGCATTAATGTCGTTATAATCGATGGATAACCTCAGGCCATTCTAAATGTCAGGGACAAGAGATCCGATATGAAAGTTCATCACACCATGTTCATTATGGTACGTAATAACGACGCAGATGACTATATCAATCTCTTAAACGGTTCTCCATTATCATACGAGATTACCTTCTTAGGATCGCTCGAAACTGGAATGAAATTATTCATAGAAAAATATAGTCTTAGCGTGGGAATGTTCAGATAAACAGGAACGTGACAAATACTTTTTGTAATTAGTTAGAAGTTAATGAGCTCAGTAATATGACTGTTTTTATATTTTTGATTGTGATCGATGTTTCAGGGTAAAAAATAATCTGCAATCACTCTTCCTTCGCGTGGGTGTCTAAAAGGTGACTGGAAAGGTCTATAATTATATCAGCTCTGTACAAATATCCACCCATCCGCTGGGTATTTATATAGATCATACTAAAAATAAAAAGCCGTAAGTATTTTTTATCAAGAGTAAGTATAGCCGACCTTGTAAACGTTTTATCACCCTTTTTTTTTTTTTTTTTTTTTTTTTTGAGGATTGGAAATCATCAAATGACTTTTCCCGCTCTGGGTGGAGCGGAAGGGAGTGTCAGACTCTTACTGACTAAAACCCACCCGTGTTCCTTCCTTAGCCCTTTATGTTCCGGGCCAGCGGTAACCCTTTCGGACAATCCCGCTGACAAACGTTTTATCACCCTAAGGTTCCATAACATTAAAAAAAAACAAGTTAACTATTACTAACTATTAACAAGTTAACTATTATTCTAAGAAAACTCACCCACTCTGGTGAGTTTTCTTAGAATTGCTGGAAAATACTGCAAAGAAATTACGAGGTTGACCTAGGTACTTGCACCTGAAAATTTTCTTAGCTATTGAAAAGTAATGAAGCTTAAATTGTATTAAACGCTTCGTAGCGTCTCCTAACATTAGTACAATGGAGATGCACAATCTCGACATTTGGTAGGTGAGTGTCCAATCAAAACGTTATTTGTCATGCATCCGAGTCATTGTGGAGTGTTTGTCGGTGGCATGCACAGAATTAAAGGCGATGTGCTTCTGAATGTCGATTTAATTGCCAGATAAGTCGAGTACTCGCGCAACACTATTGAAAGATAATGGCTTAAGATGTTATGTAGCTTATTCGAGATCCAAGATTGTGTGCGGCCATTTGTTGCGGTAATATTGTTTATATGATATTTTAATGGTTGGATTTGCTTATTAAAAGTGCTGAGACTGGTTAAGGATTAAGTTAATCGGCCGGAGAGTAAGTATAGCATATAAGAAGTCATTATCTTGGCCATCAACAAATCAAATAGATCTATTTATTTGTGAATACGAGAGTCGCTACCATTTTTTTTATTATTAGTAGCAGTATCTACCTAAACCTCAGTTTAAGGATAAAACTAAGTTAGTTGCACACCAGTTTCAATGTTCTAAACAAGTCTAAGTATTGATATTTCAATTTAAAGTCAATAAGTCCGCCTGTCACTCCGCAGCCTAGCCTACTTGCAAACAAAGCCGATATGCCATAATTCAAGTCATGTCTATTGTTTTTTACCTTTCTCGGGCAAGCCAACACAACACAATTCCATCTGGTGTTATCTTTGCATATCTGAGACAGTTGTTGTTCCAATAAGCAATAATCCACGCGAATGATAAATTCAAATGGTTAGCTACTCGAGTGGGCGCCTAAACACTACAAGGGCTCATAAACCGACGGGTATGGTAATATTGAGGCACTGTATCCACTCACTTTGTTATATGCCCCGACTTGTACTGACAGTTGCTACGACCTGGCTGAAAGTGGCTCGCTGAACACACGGAGTTACTGAGATGTAGGTGTTTATTACCGATTTTACAGCTCATTTTACAAATTTTCAGACTCTGTTGGTTTTCAGGAAGTATGGCCTTTATGATGGGTTCATTGCTGAACTAACACTGCTTTAAAAAGAAATAATATGTCAAATTGGTGATGTGGACGCATATCATAGCTAGGTGTGGACACTTCACATTCCGTGAAATTTTACATGCCTGCAAAATGTCTTTTTGCCCCTAATAGAACCATGAACAGGTTTTCAAGGTCCGAAGGCGAGAACACCCAATGAAACGCACAAACTGTTTCAATTAGGACAATTTTATTCACAAGGAACCGCTCATACAAAAAAAATCCAAAACTGATTTGGTAATGCTCAGACAGTTCATTCTTTATGGTGCATGAAATCCAAGTACTTGGTATACACACTATTCAAATTACATCAAACAGTGACGTTTACGTTAGAGCCAGCGTTGTCGACATCTGACAAGGCGGGGACTTGCCGTCGTATATAGCAGATTACGAGACAGAATCGAGGCACATTTCGTCACGGATCTGCTGATATTTCAACAGGACAGTAAATCCGTGCGAGGCAACGACAGGCCGGCGGATAAATCACGAGAGTGGGCGGCTGCGCGCGCGCCGACTCCCGCCACTGTTCCCGCTAAATAACTGCTACCGTTTACCTGCCTCTGATCATCTGATATTTGATTTAATGTTGCTTCCAGCACTACACAGCGTGAACTTAAGTAGATATCATAAATGTTCCGCAGACCACATTCCCCTGTCTATCGTGTTCCACTTTAGAAATTAAAGAGAATTTTATTTATCAACTCTATCAGTAGTTGAGAGTGCTCAGCAGATATTTTACTTAACTCTTTTATTTTACGAACGTGATGTTTGAACGTGATTTTTCCAATAATACGGCGAAGCTAATGATAAAACTAAAGATTTGATTAGCTGTTAAACCTAATAGTCTTTTTGCCATTAGAAATTCATAGACACTGAAATTACTTACTTAAAATTCGAGGGATTTCGGAATGGACGTATGAAGGAAATACGATTTCTTTGCCCATAAAAGACGCCATAACAAAGGTACACGTATAGTGAACAATCTTGTAATTACAGGTAAGATTGCGCGAGGTAGTAACGTTTTAGTACGAATTAGAGAGAAGAGGCTACCCTCAATTAGTTGGACTATAAACTGTTTTACAGCCACTGTTAGGAGAGAGAGAGAGAGTTTAATGCCAATGTGGTGATTGGACATCGTTATGCATATTTCTGTCATGCCACTAAAACTGAAATACTGCCAGTAAACCAGAAGTCTCGAACATAAATAACACGTTTATTATTAGATCAAACTCATACCTTTAGCGTCTTAATAACAAATATATAAAAGCTTCGTATTTTTTAGGGTCCCATAGTTCCTACAAGGAACCCTTATAGTTTCGTCAAGTCCGTCTGTCTGTCTGTCTGTCTGTCCGAGGTTTTGCTAAGAGACCTTTAGTACTAGAAAGCTGTAATTTTGTAGGAATACGTATATTAATTACGCCGACAAAGTAGTAAAATAAAAATTTTAAATATTTTTTTTTTAGGGTAGCTCCCCTACATGTGAAGTGGGGATGAATATTTTTTCGTCGTCTACCCCATCGTGTGGGGTATCGTTGAATAGGTCTTCTAAAATGACTTGAGACTTGCTAAAATAATATTTCGATTTAATGCACCATTTACGAAATATTAAACTTTAAAATGCAATTTTTTGTTCCAGTAGGGCGTCCCCCACCCTCTAAAAGCTAAACTGCTGGCTTGAAAAATCTGTACAAATTCACGATGATAGTGCATTTCATGAATTTTAAAGGAAAAGTATAGCGGTTAAGATAAGAACTTTATTAGTTTAGCAGTAATAGTCGTTGAACTTGGGTGTTGGATAATTTTGTACCAAATACAAAATCCTTAGCATTAATCTTTTAAAGTGACTAAGATGAAGTAGTTGCTTGTTTATGACGGGTAAAGACTTGCATTGAAAAATATTTTTTTTTTATATACTTATTTAGAATAAATAGAATCGTACCTACTACATTGTGATAACGGGCTACTACGGAACCCTACACTGTGCGTGGCCCGACACGCACTTGGCCGATTTTTTTATCATAAAAAAATTAAAAAAAATTCTTTAGTTTCCATACGTTCTCAAACCAATTTGGGAATAATCATTTCTTCGACTGTATTAATTGTGTGTCACAATATATTCTTTAATTAAGTATAAAAATAAAATGAAAGCCATTTTCAAGACAAACTTTCTTGTTTATGATTCTTAAAAGCTCAAAAGTGAATTCTACCACCTTACGTGGTAAAAAATGTTATAAACCACAAATTCTATGAGGTTCTAAACCTTTCTCAGATTTTTTTTTTCTCAATATGCACAAGCATTTTTTGGTAAGCTATTTAATTGATTTGAATGGGGACATTTAAGAAATAATTTGGTTAATTAATAACTGATTGGATTCAATTAAAAGTTCCAGGTGGAAATGAGGAAATGGCTTATTGGGTTCCATACTAAAAGGAAGTAAACACAGCTCTAGGTATATGACTTTGTTCTATCTAACAAAGAATAAATTAATTTAAGTAAAATTAGAATAAATTTATTCTTTGTTAAATTATAAATTAAGCTTTGAAGATGTTGGAACAATTTTTAGTCCTTCTGCTGTAAACGCCGGAGCAATGGATTTTCGTGGGAAGTACATAAGTAACTTTTGTGTTTAATACCCGAAACCCAGGCGAATCCGCAGAAAAAGCCTCGTGAGCAACGTTGTTCATACAATGATCAATTTAATGTAATCGCTGTCATTACTCGTAAAGCGTGCTTCCCGCGCTAAAGTCGCATTTTGTTAATAAAAACTAAAATTACATGTCGTGGCACACAAATTGCTCGTTTCAGTGTAGAAAATTAGCGGTAAGTGAACAACTCAATCTACGTACAGATTATTAGGGATATTTACTTACAGATAACTTAATAAGCAAGATTTAGCACTTTGCCTGGATGTAGCCGCGTGTTTTACTACCCATAATAGCTTTTTAATTATTTCTGTACGTTAAAAACTTTAAATGGCATTTTTATCGCGTACATGGTAATAAATTAAAATTGATCTATTAATAGGTTCGCAAAGTATCCACAGAACCCTAGAATCGGCAGCAGGGTGTGGATGTGGAGCTTTGTCACAAACTATGCTCGACTTCATATCCTGCCCTCTGTGCTCCAAAACGTGCAGTCAAAGCGACCTCTGCGCTGTCACAGATTACGGGGTCGAAGTGGCGAATTGTTGGGCCAACGAAGAATAAAATGCACAGAACCCTCATGTCAAAATATTTTACATTAGGTATCATGCTCATATTTTCAATGTTGTAGATACTACTTCAGAGATCATTTCTAGATTTCCATTCCAGTGATGCTGATTTCTTTCTCCAAATAGTGAATGTTTGTTCATTTACAGAACAAGTCAGAACAATTTATAATACCTAACTTTTACAAGAGTTTGGTGCGTAACTTTATATTGCTGGTGTATTGACATGGTGTTGTACTGTGTACTTATGTGTTGACTACGGTAGGCCAGCCCCGCGTGGCGTGTGCGCGGCCACAGCGCGTTCCTATAAATCAGCGGCGCCGGCGCACGCTGCTCGCCGATTAATCGCAGCCCAGCTCTACACAAATCAAAATGTAAATGGATATAGTATGTTAAGTGCGCCGTGCCTAGTAATAATGATGTTAGCATTAGGCATATTAATTGGCTGGATAGGCGCTATCTCTCTGCTACGGGCAACCGCGCACGCCATTCGCGCTCTTTAAGCCATTTCAAAATACAACTGCGCGCCTTTAGAATATATGAACGTCAGCCACATATGTTTGTATTTTTTTACCATCAACTTAAAACGATTCCATATTAAAAAAGACAGTTACGAAGTCGTAAATACTATCGCTTTATAAACAGCGCATATTTAATTATGCATTATTAATGACACCAACAAAATGAAACAGAATAAAACTCGTACAACCTAAACGACTAACATCGAGGCGAGTTCAAAAGGGCCGCTTCCTAAATACGGCATTATGCTGTATTAAGAGCGTTGTTACCGCGGAATCATTAAGGCTCCAGAGCTTATTGAAATGAAGAACCGGATCCCTAATGAAGGCCGCAAAATCAAATCGGCATCGATTTTCAGTCGATACAACGTTTATATGCATTTAGTGTCGGGCTGAGACAGGCGGCGCGCGCGGCTGCAGTGCTCAGCTCGCGCATGCGCTGCAGCGGCGCGCACACTGCCTGCGCGAGCGTCGCTAACGAACCCACCGAGATACTATTTAATTGAATTACTTTTGATCCTTCGCAACAATGAACTTGGCATCTAAAGGGTTAAACTCACAAAATGATTTAGTAACGCCGCCTTATATGCAATATTTTATTCCGTTCAGTATTGCTATTAGACTTTTATTGCTGCGTGAACGGTGTTGAACGAAATACTATTAATTATAAGAAAATTGATTCATGTTTTTCCGGTTCCTAAATTAACGTATCCAATCAAATACCGCTCTTATTATGCATGGTACAGCAATAAAGCTGGCATAAGTAATTTTAAATCAACAACGAATAAGTATACATTTAACATCATTTTGGGCGGTTGCATGAGAAAATATTTCAAAGCAATTTATGCGAGATGCAGGCAATCGGGCGGAACGATAAACAACTCTATTATGGACATAATTAGTTTACAGACGGAGGATTATTCTTTCAGCCATTAAATGTTAAGAACTTACATTAACGTCTCTTATAATTTTGTAATATTTGCTAGCAACATGTTATTTTGTGTACAGTTTGTTGCCTACAATTTATTAATAAGCAGCCTGTTCAAACAGTCGGCGATGCTACACTTGTGATTATGATTATTTGTTAAATGCAATCACTTTGATAGCTGTATTTTATAGCATGATGCGTGGGAATAAAAGCAAGTTTGTATTCTACGTTATTTCTTTAGCAAGATTATTATTACAAGTCTGTTTTTCAGGACTCTGCATAGTTTATTTTAGCATAATAAGCCTATAAATGTTCCTACTGGCACACAGACCTCCTCTCTATGAAATGGAGTGAGCCGTAATCCACCACGCGGGCCCAATGCCGATTTGTACATGACACATGTCTGCGAATTGTTTTGTTCTACATAGGACATGTCGGTTTCCTCACTCCGTTTTCCTTCACCGTTCTGAGAGCAGTGGTGAAGAAATAAATAACATAAAGTAAAGCGCCTGTCTGGAAGCTGACCCCAACATAGTTGGGAAAAGGCTAGGCGGATGGATGGATGAAAGCGCCCGTCTGAGTTCGAACCTACGACCTACAAACTTGTAAGTTGTGGCCGTTACCACTGGTCGGCCACTGCTCACTACTTTCTCATTACAGTAACGTTTATTGGAGAATAATATAGCTTTTGTGCGAGTTTGTCAGAGTCAGAGCTCACAGCGACACACATGCCTGAAGCTATGTGCACAAATTACACCAGTCACCACTGCTCCTCACTGGAACACCATTGCTCCTCATACTTCTGCTCATAACTTATTTTACCTTATAAATTTATTTGTATACTTTTGAAGTTATCACACTAAAATTATAAAAGCGAAAGTTTGTGAGTGTGTGAGGGGGTGTGTGTGAGTGTTTAAAAAAAGAAAGAAAGATAAAGTATTTATTGTTTATAATGTTTGTTACTTCTTCACGCTCAAACGGCTGGACCAATTTTGGTAAAATTTGATATGGAGGTAGCTGACACCCTGGATTAACATATAGGCTACTTTTATCCCGATATTCCCACGGGATCGAAACTTATGCGGGTGAAACCGCGGAGCGCAGCTAGTATCTTAATAAAATGGGGTTGGGTCTTATATCGAGTCGCCTGAATCTGAGTTAACTGTAGATATGGGAGGGTTTAGGGGGTTCGTACTAAGCGATAAAATGTATTTTTTGCTGCCGGAGACGCGCCAAAATATTTTAATTATTATTTAAAAAATCTTGGGAAATCTTACAAATGCTTAAGAAGGAACGTAATTTTGATACATTTCGTAGCGATTTCGATACTGCGTTTATCGAAATGCGTGAAAAGAAACCATTTTGCCCGCGTTCCGAATTGAGTCAAAAGCGATTATATCGCGAATCCAACCAAATTTAATAGTCACAAAATATAAGGACTATTGAGTACTATTGTGACGTTGCGCGTTGGTCGGATTCGCGATATAATCGCTTTTGACGCAATTCGGAAAGCGGGGTTTGTTTACATTGACAAATACTTTTGTTTGGCGTTCGTTTTGTCATTCCGTTGCTCTCGAGTTTATGTGAATTTTATATTTTGCTATGATTATTAGCTCCCCGCACCCTAATGAGTGACAGATCGTAACCAAAGCACACAGACTTGTGTTGGTTAGGTTAAGTTAGATAGCGCGAACCGAGCGAGCGAAGCGAGTTGTGTAGGTTAGGTTAGGTTCCCATGACCCCCCATCAAGGCGATGAGGGAACACCGCTGAGTTTTAGTGGGTATACTGCCACTCTGGCAGGGAGTCCCACATACTCCGTCTCGTCCCCCGACGAGCGGAGATGCGTAATGTCATTTCTCAGCGACAAAAAAAAAAAAAAAAGGTTAGAACGGTGACCACTTAGCGCGAGCCGAGCGAGCGCAGCGAGCGTGCCGCGGCAGCGGCCGGCGAAGCGCCAGAAAGTAACTACCTCCCCGTACCCTAATGAGTGACAGATCCTACCCAGAGCACACAGACTTGTGTTGGTTAGGTTAGAAGGTTTTGTTCAAAGTGGAATAATAGAAAAACTACGCATCTCCGGCAGGGCAGGAGTGGGGGGGGTGAAACAGGGCGCCCCCCCCAACCCCCCTCCACCCCTCCCATCTTCGTACGGAGGCGACTTGATATAAGACTTTAACCATAAAATGAAGCGGTTGACCTAAGGCGGTGCACACAGACGATATGTACCTGACAACAAATGAAAGCGATATGCCCAAATAGCTACAAGCATGGTTATCAAGAGTCTTAGCGCAGCCGCCAGGCAGCTGGCTCCAAAGTACAGCCATTAAACTAATCGCAGTGATAACTCACGACGTGTGTCCCTTACCTTATAATTTCAGCGATTTTTATTAATAACGTTTAGTTTTCCCATTGACTTTTTATAGACTGCTTATTATAGACTCTCATAGATTTTATTTGGTGATCATTTATTGCGGATAAGTGTCTTAATTAAATGTGTATCTAATAATTTGTAGTAATAAAAATGAAAGTTAGGTACTAATTAATGGGGCTTAACAGATATTTGTTTAAGTGTTAATGAAGGCATAGGCTATGAGAAAATTAGTGGGCAACGGAGGTGGAAAGAGTCGTCAATCATTTTGAGTTAACATTCGGTGGACACGCAACCACCACTGTCGACGGGGACTAGACGAAGCACCAAAGAATATTACGGTGAGACATGAACTTAACCTATTCAAAGGAAAAGTAACATTACCTATGTCGGTTTAGATAGGACGATTCACGGCATTTTTATGGTCGATTAGAGTCTTCAGGAGATCAATGATTAAGAGAGGCCAATTTTTGCAGAATAGCACCACCCCATACTTCCCGTGGGTGTCGTAAAAGGCGACTAAGGGTCGTACCGGAGAATGGGCAGCAGCGTTCTCTATGCATTCCACCACCATACTATACTGCGATCGCCAACCCGCCTGCCAAGCGTGGCGATTATGGCAAACCCCCCCTATTTTGGGGGAGGCCTATGTCCAGCAGTGGACGTCTTTCGGCTGAAATGATGATGATGATGATTTTTTGCAGTATTATTCAAACTGATGCATAAGGTCCAAAGTTCGACACCCCGGTCGGGCAAAATGTTATTGGGATTTTCTATCACGAATTTTTCAGTGGCATCCCAGAGACTGGATTTGTGCCCTGTTGAAGGCATTCGTCACATTAGCTATTTCGTCGCTATCCCTAATAGGTCACATACACTAATACGTCACCTTATGCATCTGGTCAGTTTTCATGCTGTATTTCGACTCATTCCCAACTCGTCCGATGGATATGTACGATGTACAGTCAAAAATGTTGGAACGAACAGACTGTTCACAATGATCTCAAAACCTAAAAAAATAACTTTATTTTGTTTGGATACTGTGTTCATTATAAAACATTCCAATTTGATGCCTAATTGACGTCATGATTATCCGTGCTATTTTCGTGATTTCACCAAGAAAAGTTAATACTATAAGTTAAATACTGAGTGAACTTTTGCGATATGGTGAAAGGCTTAGTTGAACGTCTCCATGAAGCTTTTCTCGCGTAGGTAAATTCCCGGGCTAGTGTCGGACAATGTCGCGTGATCTATGTCCAGACAATGTTGTAGATGCTGCTGATAACAGGGCTGCTGGATATACATCGTCGTGTACGGTTAATTGATCACTTAATTATTTTGCGTGTCCGTATAAAAGTTTCCAATTAAACTGTACTATTATTTTAATAGATAATTAAGAAATGCTCGTTTAATTAATTGCAGGTAACTTTTTAGAATTGAAATGAAGGTAGGTAATTTACTTTATTCAAATGAGATGTGTCCGTAAGTGGTTTTAGTTGTGTGCTATTATTATTTTCTTGTGCTTTATTGGAGTTTCGTGTTCATTAAGTGCGGGCGTGGTGTTGATAGCTTATTTAAATTAACTTTAAAGGGTTCGTATTGAATAAAGCATACTTTAAGCTTGATTTATATCGGAGGGTAGAGAAGGACATGAGAGTTTGATGGTATCGGTAGATTTTGTCGCCAGGAAATGACGGCGAGCGCGGCGGCCGCTTGATGTGGTTTTATTGTTGCGCGCGCGCCTCGCGCCCGTGTTCTATCGCCGATACGATGCGCGCGCGCCGCCACTGCCCTCACCTTAGGAAAGCGATATTTTAGCGACAGCCTACATGATTAATTTATAGCTTCGAACCAATATTCTTGAACATAAATCCGATTAAATGTGAAGATAAGATGATTTATACAATTGTCATCTCAAAGGATCAATTCTGCGTGGATGTATCCTTTATTTTTAGATTATGAACATGCACGTATATTATTGTAGTTAAAGATATTTATCGTTTAATCGAATTGAGCTTGGAAGCTCTACAAGTTATCTAAAATACGCGAGCGTTATAAATTAAATAAAAAATTGCAGCGATCGAGTATCGTAAAGTATCGTATCGTATTTATTACAATGTCAGTTTTACTGGTGCTCTATTTATAAACTACCAGTTTAGATTTAAGTAAACTAAAGTAGTCTGAATACTTTAGTGTTATAAGGTATTTGCATCGGTCCTTAAGAGGCCGGCGGGCCCTGGTCCTGCACCAGCAGGCGACCGATGTTTTATGTGTTTTTAGTTCTAACTACAATATTGTATAAATAGACAACATACTTTCCGTACGAAACATATTGTGCTTATTTCCAAGTGTTGTGCTTTACACGGTGAGCACAATTTTGTTACTTTATTAAGTAAAGTCACGACGAAGGAAATGAGGTGTTGTAGGGGTCGATGATTTGTGATTATTGGATCCTTTCTGTAGGTAATTCCTTTATTTTCAGAAAGAGGTGGCAAGACGACCTAGACGCGTACCGCAAGGGTTAGATCGAGATGGCTCTAGAAAAGGATGCCTGGAAGGATTTGGGGGAGGCCTTTGCTCAGCAGTGGGACAGTCTAGGCCAAGTAAAAAAAAATATGATGAGGATGGAAAAACAAAAATCTCAGAATCATATAAAATCTTAGATTTCCACCCGATAGGGAACTATTAGATGCTTAAATTGCTAGACGAAAAAGCTCATCTATTTCGAATTAGGTTTGGTTCACCGCCACGCGTGTTGATCCTTAGAAGCTAATTTGTTGGACATGATCAAGCATTTACAATGTCAGTTTTTACTTGTCTATCAATGAATTCCGCTAAAATAAAAGAGATATAAATAAGATATACATATATCTAAATCATTTGCAGTGCTTAAGTCTCACAAAAACTCGAAATTAGCTCGATCGATTGTGATGAAACTTTGTTAAGTTGTTGCATTTGCCGTGCGTTAGTCTCGAAAATGGCTAGATGACTTTGGTAAGTTAATGTGTGCGCGCCGTAGTAGGTGCCTAATTAAAATATAAATTAAAATTAACAATTTTTTATTATTATTTTTGTTACTTTTTTGCATTAGATCTAACTACTTAATAAAAAAATTAAAAACGTTATCTAATACCCTGTTCTACGAAAACACATTTCACCATATTTCTCTGATTTTTCGAAGATACAGTTCCTTAAAATTTTCTTAATGAATACATTTTGATGACGGAAAGACCAGAGTCGTGTGTCCCTCCATCAAACTACTGACCAATCCACGATTTTATTTATTTTCACTTAACTCTCCATTCCTCGTCATGATTGCTTTTACTCTACTTAACGATCTATTAATAGCTAATAATATTCATGAGTCTCTTAATAGATCGATCAATAGATAACGTAGAAATGTTTAACGTATCCATAAGGTCTTCGACACAATTGTGTAACTGTTTCCCGAGCCCCAACGATCTGGTGTCCCATTAATTTTTGTTTAATTTGTAATTTTCCCAGTAATTAAGACCAGCCTCGTCTGTTTAATGCAAATGAACCTATTCTCGATCATTAGTCTGTACACGTTCTACTAACGTTACTTTTCGTTAATTAATCCCGAGATCTAACGCTACGGGCCCGATACTTGATTATTATTCACACGCAACTAAAGACATCGGACAAAATGCAGTGTAATTGTGAAAATAATCAGGAGGGTCACAAACGAGGTCCACGTTAATACATTCTAGTATTTTATAGATCTGCGACCGGAAGGTAGTAGGTTTAACGTTATATTAGCGTTTCTGTATGCGTTTTGTACAAGCAGTGTTTTCTTAATTTGTGCGATTGAAAGGACATTGTTTTAAAGTGCTGTCTTATTGTACCAGCACAAAAGTAAAGTCCAGAAACATTGTACAATGTTTTAGTGCTAGTATAATTAAATAAGCTCAAGTGTTACAACCAGTCTACGACCATACAAAACTGTAGCTAGAGACCTTTCTTTTATTGGTGACAGAATCAGTCACCAATCTTCCTCTACGATTATCTTAAAGTTTGTCACGCGTATTGACTAGCGTGTCTGTGTCACTAGATTAGCCCTTTCCCCCGTTAACGATGTTCATTTTTGTAGCAGGTCGCGCGCACGCCACCCGCCTTCTCGACATTATCAATAAAAAGTTTCCAACTCAATTTATCTTATCGCACGGTAGTATCGTGAGTAGTTTCCACAATGAACGACGTGCCGATATCTACAAATTTCTAATCAGAATGATCCACCTTGTTAATTAGTTTCTGCGTTGGGAAACGCATCTAACGTGTCGCAATTTAAGGTCTAATATTGTTTGAGCGATATGTGACATTTATTTTTAATTTAATAACTTAATACGTCGATAGGTATAGGGAGGCAACGGTGCGCACGCTATCGGTGAGCCGATAACCGCGTCTGCGCTGTCCATGTGCGCCCAATCAAAGTACTTCATTAAAATCTTATCGACGCTAGATAAATCACCTAACGACTGCGATCGATTATTTGGATAATTAATGGTGGTTTCATAAATATGTTGGATTCTTGTTCCCGTGGCACTGGTTTAGATGAACTTGCGCCTTAGGGGAGCATTGTGTCGCCGGCCTCGATATTATGCTGTGCCCATTTAATGGCTAGAAGGCAATCTTGAATCATTACCATGTTATTTCTAACAGTAACAGATTATACCAACGCATGCACGCATCTGTATTCAACTTTACTTGTAGTACCTAACAGTTTTTTTTTTAAATAAAATAAAGTACATTATTAAAATTCCATTGCAGATTATTATTTAATAATTTTATATGGGATGGGTTTGTCACTGATGGACTGTCAGTTGTTGGTGGTGTTGAAGTCGAAAGGAAATCCTGAAGTGGCGAAGACTGCCATTGAAAACTTACTAAGGGGGCAGTACATACCTAGGAACCTACACAAATCACATCCGAATCAGTACCTACCTATAAATCGCACCTGCTCTCATTTTACTGTCCCCCTGAAAGACTGATGGCGTGATAACACTTCCTTACGCCAAGGTAACTTTTATAGCGATGCAAGATGTCGCAATAAACGTCTAGCCTCTCCAGTGTCAGCGACACGCAATGTGTTTGTTATAGTGCTTTAATCACTGTCAAGCTTTTATACGTCCCGTATCGTGCGTATTATCTTTATTAGTCAACATATATTATCTCTAAAGACAGTTTCCTAATCTTGAAACTACCGGTGTAATGTGACACGGTTAATTACTTACTCTTTTAGTGCCGACATAATTTTATAATGGTTGGCAATATAGCCTGTTTGTTGCAGTGAAACGCAATACTTCTGCTTGCGTTAGCGCAGGTCGCGTGCAACGGCGCGTCCGTCGGAGGCACCTCGGCAAGAGATCCACATCAGTCCCGGAATAAATGCTATCCTACGATGGTATCGCCGGCGCCCGCGCCACCCCATTAATCTACATCAGCACGCGCTCGCTACCAGATTAATGAAGCAGATAAACCTTAAATACGACTACAGATGTCTGCTTCTTTAACGGCAGCCGAGAGAACTGTATACATCTCAGGGACAATAATTGATGAATTAAACGGATTCGACGCTTTTATGAATGTTAATGATAACGCTCGATCGGTCCGTTGATACGGACGATACGGCCACCATAATTAGAATAAATGGTTGAAAAGCTTCGGCTGAAATCGATTGCTCCATGTGGAATCTACGTTAAGCAGCAGATGACGGGTGGTTAATGCGCGCTCGTCTCGTTAACAGATCGGTATGCTCGCACTGCCGCACTGCCGCACTGCCTGTGTGCCAACGTCCTTATTTATGCTGCGACATACCTTTACATTAGTATTCATTTGTTTACAGCTTTTTTAATTAAAGATCTGATTTTATAAAGACGAGAAGCTCGTTAACGTCGCTTGTATAGTTGTATAGCAGTTATATTCTTAGTCATGTGATTTATAGACATGTAGACAGAATAATCTGATTAATTAATCTAATTTAGGCTTTACAAATGTACTGGGTGACATAAACATAAGATGCATCTTTTAGAAGATATAATATAAGTCAATAACTGAAAGAAATCCGAAATTTCGAGGTTTTCCTGTCCACGCAGTTAGCACAGGTCTTTCGAAGCTGCAAACTTGGTTTCACACTACTGGTATCTATCCTAACAACATCCTAAAAAATAATTGCAGTGCATTTTTTGCGACCTAATATGTTTTAGATGACTGGCCTGTAAATGTTACAATTTTACATCCACAGAGTCTTGAAAACAACAAATTATTGATAGATATTTTCATCGTACTGTTACGTTGTACGTTTCTGTCGATTGTGTGAGCAGTTCTCTTCTCGGATGACTGTTCGGCTAACCTTAATTGTTTCAATTGAAAAACTACTTTTCACACAGCGACGGGAATTGTTAATTGATTTTACAGATGTTCAATTTATTTCATTTAGGGCGATTCGATTGCTCAAACTTTTGTTTTATGTTACCAAACAATGCGAAATGTACCAACAAGCTTAACTTAAGAATGTTTACGAGATTAAAAGTTATTTTATTGCCGCTGTGTCTCGTGGAAGAATGTCATAAGAATGTTCCACATTTGAGTAGCGTAAGACATTTCAAATCCACCATAAAATCGATCGATAAGACTTATTGTGTGAGTAATTAAGGCGGTGTCACAAGTTAGGCCGTTAATCTTATAGATTGCTATCGGAGATGATCGCGTGTTGGCCCTCACCCCGGCTCGGTACAGTGCAAACACTGCGCCCGCGCAGCGCCCGCCACAGACTAAATAATGATCGTCTGCCTCGTTACACAATATGACTTCTTTAAAATGTCATATCTTACACATACGTGATACAACACGTTAATGCATTATTCGTGTAAAAGCTTTTTCAACGCCAATACGAAAATGATTTATTTTAATACTCTCCCGCAACAGAAAATGCTTATGAATATTAATTCTTTGAAAGCTTTTTTTACCATTTCACTCATTTGCTGAATATGTAAACAGAATATTATTTTTGTCACATTTAGAAGGTGCGCATTTTATTCTTCCGTGTTTTTGAAACAGCATTCTTTCATATCTCAACTCTTTGATGTGACGGCCAAATGGCACAGTTTCTAGGATGAGTTGCTGGCACAATAGCAATTAAAAGTTTTTGAAAGATTATAATTATTACCTGTTCTTTTACACGTGTGTTACTCAAGCTGAAAGTGTCGTAGTTTTATTGCGGACATACGATAACATGTCCAATGAAATTCAATAACCATAACAATTGTAACACAAACCGTTTGTTGTTAAACTAATCCGACGCACTAAATTACTTGGAGATTTTATTGTATTTCGAGAGAATAATCCGCAATCAAATGGCGATATTTCCCAGGGATGCGCGTGCGCCGATATAACCGCAACGTTACGCTTGCGAACAGCGCTGTCACGCCGCCGCCCTACGCCGACCGTATTTACTTTTCAACCTCACTAACAGATAAAAGTGTCATAATATTTAAACCATAACTTAGCTTTCTTATGAACCAATGTCGTAAAGTTAAGCTCGCTTTCTAGACATACAAATGCAGGAACAATATGAGTCGTGGCCTCCAGGAATAAGGTCTAATTTGGTGAAATGTTAATGTTCGTGATGTCCCCGGTTATTCAGAGCAGATTGTGGCCGTCATTCTATAATGTTTCTAGTTAGTTTGCAATAAATATGAGAGTCAGAGAGTCCGAGGCGCGGCCGGTGATGTTCGCTCAGATGACGGCATGGACTATCTAATTTTATTACCAATATATTGTCATTAAGTCGATACTGATCTTGTTATACGCACAATGAGAGGTACATGGGCTCTCGACGCGCCCGCGCCGGGCCCTGCCCGATACAATTTATATTCAAATGACATTCGCTTATGGTCTCAGGAAATTTCTCACTCGTCGGATTTTCACGTAATCTTAAATTGATGGTGTCAACGACTGGGCAGACGTCAAAACCCCATAGATAAGCATGTACACCTGTATAGTAATTGGATGACCTTTGACCTCGACTTCGCGCTATGTAAACAAAGATTATGGTTATAAACTTAATGGGACAAATGTGGTTATATTATATATGATGTTTATTATCTGTCGTAGCCAAATGTATTCGTGTCCGTTTGTCTGGTGCAATATTTGTATGACTTAGCTATTAATACCAGCGACAGCGGTAAGTCACGAAGCGTCTCAGAGGTAGACACAATACGGATTATCTTACACGGAGCATTAATTAGTTAATCTATAAGCAATGTGCTGATTGGTGTGATTACTGTGTGGTGTCATTCAAGATTATGGTGGCGCGGCGTGACGGCGCGGTCGGTCCCACCGTCCAGCGCCCGCGCTGGGAGGCGTGCACTTCTCACGGGTATTTGAGCCAGAACCAGCAACTATACAAATAAAAAATCACCTTGTGTACAGTTCACGTCGCGCTGTTTACAGGCCATATAAACTGACCGTATTTACTGTGTAACCGCTCATCCTCCATTTAACGCTGAGCTACTTTGGTAACGGCTAAATTAGTGAAGTGAGAAAAGCTAACGCTCGTAACCGTATTCGATCGACGGTAAATCGTGTCGATAATATCTTTTTTGACTCTCTGACTCCCATCACTTATTGTATGTTTATACAGTCCCGTTGCCGTAAAGGGAAACTTGGCTGTATGTTATTAGATCCTAATTTTGTCAATGCTTATACGATTTTGTCGCCTCCAAATAGGCTTACTTTCTTATGTTTCGTTATGTTTATTACGTCTTCATTGACACAAGTCTGTTCACACAAGATACGAATTATGTCTATCCACACGAATTGTATCTTCCCATCGGCCATGCGTACCGAATTTCGGATAGATGGTAATATCACCTAGCATGTTAAGAGAGAATATATTAGGCCAGTATATCAATAAAATCCACAATTTATATTTCCCTTAAAACAAATAAAATAACAACTTATTTAATTTACTGTGATTATTTTTATCAAAACAAAGTTGTGTGACAACTAATGATAGGTATCGATTGATGCATTAATAAGATTAAGAAACGTCAATGGTTCTCATGGGAGGCCATCAGTGCTTGATCATCGTGGAAGTTCCCACCGACGCCTGCGCCGCCGGTTCGGATTAACCAAACAAGCAAGCGTTAATCCCTTCTCACGTGAAATCTCATGAAAAGACGCGGAGCAATTAATGTTATTATTGATATATACTCGGGTCGGTCCGGCGAGCTCGCCGGGCGCCGTGGTGGTCCGGCCGGCAGCGCTCCGCCGATGGATGGCACCACTTCATCATATTAATAACCTTCACCAGGCTCACTCGGCTTACGCGCTCCTAGATTAAACGCCTCATTACACACTATCTTTAGGCTAAATATTAATTGAGACATTTCGAACTACTGTCAAGAAATCGATATGGCGAAATAAACGAGCATCGATAAATAACGTCCAGACTCAACGGTTTATGCTTTGACGATTAAGGAAGCGACCGTCATTATTCCGAGCGAGGATTTGGTGAAGAGCAGAGCATAAGGATCCGTGCAATCAGTCGGATCGCCATTCTTTCTGTTAATCGCATTATAAATTGACGTAGCGGTCGCTGCACGGGCCTTTGTCGGCGTCGTAACGGATGACTACAGAATTTATTCTTCAAAAATAATGATTACAAATTTAATCTCGGTGTCTATAATTAGTCTACCGCTTTAGAGTTTTATATTAAACCAAAGATGTCGATAAATGAATGTTATATGACTAATTATATATTTTTTTTTAATGGTTGACATTTATTAAGAACATTAGGACATGTAGAGATTCATTTGCAGTTCGTTTCATAAGATATTTATGCAACTGTTTTATTTATGATCTAACTACCACGGTTCTTAGCATGATACAAACTACTAACGCCTGTATCCAAATATGTACCTCGGAACACTTAAAAACACAATTTACTTGCAAGACACTGACAACACTTTATGATTTACAGCCAAACACGGGTAGGGTTAATAAATAAGTAACTAGTAAACGCCAACAGCGATAATGACAGGCAAAAACTTTGTATCTAGTATTGTGTTACGGAAATTTTATCTTTGTTAGAGCGGGCAGTTGTTTATGAACATGATTGCAGTCAAATCAGTGGAAGCTTAGTGCTTGGCGCGGGGGATTGTAATGCGTGTTGCCACGCGAGCCCTGCGTGTACCCACAGCATTACTCAAACCTCATTTAGACCTAACTACGTTGCATTGAAAGGAGCAATTTTATTGTACTCTATTGATTCTGTTGACAGTCGAAGAGACGCAGGCGCACGTCCTGCTGCAACTAGTTTATTTATTCTGTCATTGTTGCTCATTAAAATATGGCGGAATGTATTCATTTGGATATTAAAATGGGTTCGCTTTTGCTTTGTTGGCAAAAGAAGAAATCATAAAAATATTCTGTATGTATGTGATTAACACAGAGCCATTTGTTTACTTCTCAATGACTTTAAAGGTGGATCATCTACAGCAGCAATATTTCAGCAAAAAGTCACAAGAACAAAATCTTAAGAGCTTTACCCGTACGGCATTTCATACAAACTTTCAAGCTCTTGTTTTTCGAAATGAATAAACCGATTTTAATGAAACTTCATACGCATAAGCAGGATACAAAGGTCTAAAAGTTACTTTAGAACATTTTCTAAATATCTTATTTAAAAAAAGTCAACTGGAAAGAATTCCAGTTAACTTTTTTTAAATAAGATATTTAGAAAATGTAAATTTTCCATGGAAACATAGAAATGTTTCCATGCAAAATTTAAAATCGGTCTTATTTGGCTGTAACACTATTTTTCGAAAATGTTCTTAAGTAACTTTTTAGACCCTTGTATCCTGTTTAAGTTTCATTAAAATAGGTTCATTAATTTCGAAAAACAAGGGCTTGAAAGTTTGTATGGAATGCCGTACCTACGTAGTAAACGCTCTTCGGCAAAGATGTATACCTACGTCCTTACCCAATCTAATCGACGGATGTGTTTCCTCTATTCCAATTCCCTCTCACTGCATCGATACGTATCGGAGGTTGCACAAGTTCGAGTACCTACGACAATAGGTCAATTACACTGACCGGCGCCAGACTAATCGTGCGATTGGCACTCAATTAATGTTTTTTGTCTCAAATGTCAGATAAAGCTGATTTCAACAAATAGCACCTAATAGTTTACGTTAAAGGTTCTGCATTTTAGAGATGTAATTATTTCAACACTTAAGGAGATATAAAATAAACTCCGCCTCAAGTAACACGGCTATTTTTGTTATTTTGTTGCATACCAGCGCATTCAAATCTAATTTACAACTACCCTCATTCAAATGACATCATTACAACAAGTGCCCGCTAAGGAGTGACAGCGTACACCAGAATGGTAACTCTAGTCATAATAAAGCCACCTTATGTTTGCTCCATAAAGTCTACCACGAGTGTACAAAGCAGGAAGAGTTTTAAAACCATTACGTTATACATCGCGTGCTCTTACCTGTCATGTTGGTAAAGTACTTTGATAAAAAATGCAATGAAATGCAGAACTTGATTGGAAATCTTTTCGAGTCGCGCCGCTACGGTAGCCTGTGAACATTGCAAGGTTTACATGACAAGTGTTTAGCGAGTAGGCAAGTTTAGTAATCAGGCTAGATAGTACTGTTAATTGCTTACACATTGAACTAAATACCTTCTTAGAAGCAATATTATTCGGAAAATATGCGAGTGTTTGTATTGCCTTTCCATAAATTGAACGCAGGGAAATTCGTTTGCCGTAAATGGTATTCCAATAACATAGTTCTTGAGTGTGTTCCAGAAAGCATTATATATTTCATTAGTAAGTTAGGAACTAAACAGTGGTAATTCTATTAATATATTTTTAGGATTGGAAATCGTTAGGTAGTGGACAAGCTACTTTACATCTGGGTTCTTTTCAACTTGCGTGTGAACGATGATGAAATTTGTTTGAAAACACTATGATTATTTATTTATTGATTTTTATCAAAACTCACCGGTGGATTAATCTCAAAGAACAAAACATATATACCTACTGGATACTGAAGAAGTGAGGCTCCGACAGTAGACGTCTTGCACTTTATCATATCATCATCATCATTTCAACCGAGGACCTCCACTGCTGGGCTGCAATTTTATGATCTGAAGAAGAGGTTAAAAATAAACTGGTTGATGAAATGAAGTATATTTCTGTAAATTTTAAGAATTGTTTTGCCTATATATATTTAAAAACAAGACAATGATTTTATGCAGTGGATAGTCGACCACTTGATGAAGATGTGACGCCAATATAAACTGATGAAATCATTCAAAATTATTTTTAGCAGCAATCTCAGAACTCAGGAAGAGTGAAGAGTGCCATTATAATTTCTCAAGCACGTCCCAGGTGCTATCAGAAAATGCATTATTGTGGTGCTTGTCGGCAATGAACCAGCAACCTGTCGCCATTTGCAGCACCGTTATAATCTGAGCCCATGCGGTATTGCCGGACGCGGAATAAACTTATATCACTCACAGATTAGCTTGTGTTCAGCAATTTGCAGCTATTTTTCTTTGAAGGGACTGTCACCGTAAGTACTTTGGTATGGTTCCCCTCTTGAATAAAATCTAAATTTGTGTAATGATAGAGCTATAAATCGAACTAGGTATTGAGACACGTCTAACAGGATAGTATGTCGAAAGGTAGGTACGTAGATTCCAGGAATCTACCTGGAACATAATACAGCAGGTTAGATGTAATCTACGTAGACACTGTTTCAAATTTCAGTCTCACCATAAATTACCAATATTCTTGAACATGAATAAGATCCATCAACATAAAGGTCATCACTAAAAAAAGAAAATACAAATAAACAAAATGAAAAATGATTGTTTATTCAAGAATAATAATTATTAAACAATTGTGAATGATTAACTTTTGAAGCTTACTCGTCTCGTCAAAGAGAGTCACTGTTAAACAAAGCCAGATAATAAGTTAACGTTCTGAATGCCTTTTAATAAAAGATTTAGTTGAGTCTGCCTACCCCCGAGGAACAAATAAGAGCCGTGTGTTTTAGTTTATTTAGTTTGTGTAACAATACCCTGGCGTGAACTCAACTCGCATTTCGATATTCGACTCATATGAGCTTTTACTTTCCATGTATTTCGACTCTTAGCGCAATAACAACAGAGTTCAAAGTTTATAAGCTCCTACGAGCTTTTTCTTCATTTAGAGTGTCTCGGAAAAGGCGTGAGTTACGATTTGAGTTATTTATAACGTCCAGTTTGTGCAGTGAGTACATAGTCCTTGGCTTCATTGGACTCACGAATGATCTTAATTAGAAGTATTGTGGGGAGAAGTAAATTATGCTCGCCGAGGCTTTTGTGGAGCCGTTCGTCCCTGTGGCCTCTTTATCCAGCGGCTCCCGGTAAATCATGCACGTATCTGGTGTTCGACACTCGGCTGCGACGGCTCCGAGGTGCATGCCCCACAGCGTTGATTAGGAAATTAATGAGACCTTAATGGAAGTAATTTTAATGCCGTTTAATTTTTATGTCTCGATAGTGATTACATGAATTTTAATGCGCAAAAGCAATAAATTGCAGTTAACTGTATTTGATTTAATGGTTCATCTACATATATTGAAGATGGCCGCTACAAATTGACTTTGTATAGGTGTCCATTATTCATGGTGTACGTACTGTGTAACATTTTACAATGTATCTCAGTTAGTGTCAGCGTAAATAATAAATTAATAGAGTTTTTAACTAGTTCTCGGAGCGGGTGGAGTGGATACATTAAGGTATCATTGGAAGGTCGTCCGAGATTTCAATGATGATTTTCCGAGTGCAGCACCAGTGTAGCAGTGAAAGACGCTCATTACACTGTTAAATTACTAAATGGCGTGAGCTGGTTGCCGGCAGCCGGCCCCGACCGCATTCTGCGGCTTTAATGCTCGTATTAGCCGATAAACAGTTCATTTGCGTGAAAAATAAACCCAGTTAGTATAACAAACATCGTCGGTATGCGAAATGAAACGAGAAATTACAGAGGTACTAACAGGGTACCGCCAGTTCTCGTTCAACTGCACCACGTCTATTACGCAAATACACTTTTCTTACAAATCTCACGCCATTTTTTACCGACTGGCTTTGTGTTTACTCTGCAATTTTGAATGTGTAGACGAATATGAAAGGATCATTCTATTTTCTCAAAAACTATCAACTCTTAAAATTTTAAGCAAATAGCTTGCCGGGTGTCAGCACCTACATGGACTTCTCGACGGTGGAAAACTCTTGTCAATGATTTCCGGAAAACTTTTTGTTTGAGTAGGTACGGCACCTAGTTTGTTTCGAGCGATTGATTTAAAGCTAAACAAACTAGTTAAAGATACGATAAGCTTTACACATTATAACGATAATGTGATAAATTATTTTGAATAAAATTATTTGGACAGTCAATAAATATAAGTTGTCACTCCGCATCCAATCGAGAGCTGATGAAGATATATAGATGTAGGTGCGAAAACTGAATGTGACAGTAAATAACAGGTGACGGCGCGTAAACACGTCTGTGGTAAAAAGTGAACATAGTGAGGAGGATTAACTGGCACAAGTGGTGGAAGCATCGTCGCAGGCGCAACGCGCACCACGCGACACGCTACGCCACGCTCGATCCCATATCGACACGCAACTTGACGCATGGCGTACGTCTTAATGCATCCATTAACATAAACATTCTCATCGTAAACACTTACTGACATTTGTATAAATTGTTTTTATACGTTTTTGGCATCTTGTTTCTTTGTCGAGATTATCCGAATAATGGTAGGTACTTATGCGCCTGTTGATACCGGGCGCGGTTATCTCGTTTTCGGTAATAGAATACCGGGAATATTTTATCAACGCACGACCGAGTAATTTAATATAAAGCGTATCACTAAATGATCTCTCGGTCGCGATGACTATCGCGAGGTTAATAACGGTGTTGGAGGTTCCTCTACGCGAGACACGCGTCCGCGATATTATCGCCTCCGAAGCATTATTGATGAGAGCCCGCCATAACCAAATAGCCCGCGGACCGCGTTTGTTTACTTATCTAACGTTTGTTAAAATGTTCTATTTTGTTACTAATTGAGAGTCGCGCAGGCCGTTGAACTTACGTTTATGACAGGTGCAGCTCAGAATGGCGTTTTCGTGAGATTGTGGCGCGATTGTCGACTACCGAGCGCGGATAAGAACGTGCCTTTTTCGTGCTTTGTGCGGGCCTTGCCTAATTGTCGAACAGAAGCTGCGCCTGCCCCTTAACGAGTGCTTCAAAAGCCACGTCGTTTATGGAAGAAAAACGGTATAAATTACGTTTACTGCTGTTAAGATTGCTTCATTCATTCTTGTCGTGCCCATTGAGTAACTCGGCTACAAGCGACGCAGCGCAAATTGCGAACAATGCTACGTGTCTGAGAATAAACTATCTGCTTCGGCTATTCGCTATTGACATTTAATTTTCTTATACCAACAACAGCCGTCTTAAGGCCTAGATAAAATCTCATAAAAATTCTATGCGAGTTAAATATTAAATGTATTCCCATTCGTTCCAATTGCCGGTGGATATGAAAGACTTCAACGGGCGCGTATAGCAGTGAATGCTTTAAAAGCTTGTTTGTTGCTCTGGATAAATACAAACTATAGTTAGTACTTACGAGTTGCATGTTATCTTATAATTAGTTTGGTTTCGTTGTTACTTAATTAAGTACACAACTTTTCAATTATTTTTACTATATGTAAATTATAGTTTCCCACACACGATGTAGTTGTTTTTTGCAATTGACAAATTACGACTTGTTTTGATTTCATAACGAGTGCATCTTGAAGACGGCAGTTGTGTTATTTCATGTACCTATTAAGTACTGCGCTGGTATTCTAGCTGAGACCTAACACGCTTAACTGATTTCTCGCGACAATCGAGCCTTGACATTTGCGATGCGCGTGCGCCGGCCAACCATTGACCCGTAGCACTCACTTGGGCTAACATGTGGGACATATCGTCCGCTACAGCGAGCATTAGTGTCCATTCATACAATACACCATTATATCTGTGTGTTTACGATTGAATCACGACATTTTACATCGGCTCTATGACATCGAGTGCTCACTGAGATTAGGGACAATGAACTCTAAGCTTGATTTTCAATCAGCAAGATGTTATATTGTATTGTCGACGTCACGGATAGCTTTCGAAGTGTTATGATAGTTCAGAATGCTTGTACTTTTTCAATTACTCTCGAAAGATGACTTTTAGCAAATTAGACCGATGCTACGTGGGTGCTACCGCTACGTATAAGCTACGAGTTTGTTACGTGTTCGCAACTTTAGAATAATTAATTCGAACGATGCTACGTGGGTATTACGTGTTGACTACGTGTTCGCAACTTTAGAATAGATCATTTGAAACGGGAACTTACTATTAAATCTGTGAATCTTTGTGTTAGATTAATTGGTTGAATGCGATCATTATTTTAAGATTTTATTCTAGTTAATTTGACCAGTAATAGTAACCAGTAAGTTAATGTACCCACTGTATGAACTACAAAGTTCACTTCTACGTAAATTCAATAACAAAGGCGTAAACTCTACATATCACACCTCTCTGTGGTTTGGTGTATATTTTTATATTACCTGAATACACAAGTGCCGCTGGAATGCTAATAATATGGTAACAAAATGTATTGGGTCCTATAGAGATGCAAATGTGGATAGCTACTCCGATAAAACTCGAAACGTTATGGCTTCGCAGCGCGTCAAGCATTCGACATCCAAAGGCATCGGTGTTTTTATTTTTATCGAAGGGATCGATTGTAAAGATAAGTTTATCGTAAGACAAGTAGCGGCCACCCAGCGTCGGCGGCACGGTATCGAGCCATCGCGCTAGCCGCCGCGCCCGGACATGCTTGCATTTTATTACATCTGATAACGACTAATTCGCATATACGTCAAATAATTGAAACGCCAGCTGGGCCGCCGGACACAAGCTTAGGAGAATGGAATGTCGGCGTCACGTCTTGAATACAAGTAAGTAATCTCTTTTATATGATATTACTTGAACAACAGTGACGCATTCTACTTTTACGACACGTGAATATTCTTAGATCTCGTATTATACGGATTTAAGTCGTGTGGCACGGGGTGACTGGAAGTAGTAAGTAAATGTAAATACAAATATCTCGTATGTAATAGAATTTATCTTATTGTATGGGTACTTGTGTTGTGTATTTTACTTATAAATAGGATTTATTCACCAATTTATTTTTGTTTGCCACTCTAAGTAAGTTTGTATAAATACTACTATTTCTTTGGTACTAAAATGAAATGATCTTATCGTTATTTATTTTCCATTGTGTCGTAATAAATGAGTATTTTATAATTTTTTATACACTTTAAATAATAACTGTTAGGTAGGCAAGTACAGTCAACAAAAGAGATAAGTATGCAGGATGTTGTCGACTGTAATTCATTTGATAAATGAGCTGTTTGTTTTCTGTTAATAAAATAAAATTTTATTCGAGAATCCATCGGTTTCTTACTAAACTTCAACTATATCCGACGATCCTGCATACTTATTTCTTTTGTACATAAAGTTATTTACTCAAAATTGTTTAACTTTTTCTGGATGGTAGCTGTATGAAGTAGATATGTCATTATATATCGACTAATTTAATAACTAAAAGACAAAAGAAATACAACACGTTGTGTGTGAATAATTTTTCATAAGTATTGTCAAGTAGGTACTCATAGTCATAACTTAGTAATTACATCACATTACGACGCTGTAAACTGCAACATTATGAAGAACTTGTGTTTCTTGCATTTCACGTAACTAACTTAATGTTACTTTTATTGCACTAACATAATAAATAAGTACCTTTTATGCAACCAGGAAAATTAGTTGTTTTAACCAAAGAAATAACTGTTAAAATATATCTTGTATTGAAGATAAGTTACGATCTATAATCTAGACTTACAAAGATTGCCATAATCTAGTACCTAATAAAAGCTAGGACTACAACGTTCATATAACTTTCAAGAACGAATGTAAGGGGTATTTCAATAAAGCCTGATAGTAAGGACGACACTCATAATGACAGACGGCGGCAGGTGGGGGAAGGGGGGATGCGGCGGCGCGGGCGCAAGACTTGATTCAAGATTATATTAAATCGACCGACAATAAATCACATCTCACCTATAAATATAAATCAAGCGTGGCATAAAATACATTTATATTGTTTTCACTTCGAAATGACAATAAAATGTTTTAAATTCATGAGTGATTTAATACGTATATCAATATAAGTGCCTAACTAAGATGAGAGAGATTTAAATATAACATATTACTTTTGAAATTATATCGAAGATCAAATTTTTATTGATGTTCGGAATTTGATTGTGATCTGACTTTTATACGACAAAGTTTACGTTACATACGAAAGATATAAAAATATTTTAACAATCAAATCAATCAATAGATGCAATATTAAGATAACAAATTCTTAAATATTTGAAATAGAACTAAAATGAGACGAGGACTATAACTTCACAAACCATTCCGTTCTCGTCAGAATGAGGTTGAATTCTTAATTCTATGATGTTTCAATTTCTGAAGGAATGTGAAGAATTTATTTATTGCAATAAATTAAATGTTAAATATACGAAGTTATATTATCATGAATTTGCATTTAAACCTAGATAATGTCTTTCGTAGCTCTTACACAACTTATCTTTTCATTTTTCTCTTTTCTACTATTGTCTCTTTTTTATTGAACTTCATGATATTTCTTAAGGTACAACTTATGAAACACAACGTGAATAACTCATAACAAAAATACAAGTTCAGTCATAAACAAGAGTTATTGTACTTTGTAATGCAAGTTATACACAAAGTGCATTGTTTTTATTCATGTCCGCGTTATGAGGTGTTTCGCAAACGCTGAGACGTTCAAATAAATACATCAATCACATGACAGCATGTTGTTAAATGGGCATAATATATTTACGAATGACCTCAATGTGTAAATTACGATTTCATTCATCCAATTGAAAGTTTTTTTCAATAATTTTTGTCCTGTCTGTCCTGAGGGTAAAATTAACGTGTTCTTTATTTATAGTGTAACTTTATGTGATACCCTGATAACTAATAGATAATAATACCAACCTATTATTGTCCTACTGCAGGGCAAAGGCTTCTAATACAGAGAAGGCACAAGAATTAATCACCATGCGTGCTCAAGACGGGATTTCAGACTTTTAATAACTTTAAGTCAAGGTTTCCTCATAATGTTTTACCTTCATCGATGCATGTCAGTTATGTCAAAAAAAAACTTAGAAAATCCCATTGGTTCATGCTCGGATTTCAACCCCACCATAACCATAATACACACATTATAAAAAGTAAAAAAAAAAGTCTATCTTTAAAAATTTATTTTAAACGGTGACTTTCCACAACTTTGCGTCTATTTTCGAACCTATTTTAGGCTCTCATTCAAGTACTCTTTACTTTACATAGTAAAAAATGTGCGGAGGTTGTGGCTGTTGCGGTGGCTGCTGCGGTGGTTGTTGCTGCCCTTGCATCACGATCTACACGTGCTGTACGTAGATTTGCTAGTGGCATAGTTACGCCACTTCGCGCAGACAAGCCATGGAGTCTACTTCGAAGAGGCGCACCAACGCCTCAGATGTTCGTGTCTCGAAGTATGCATTCCAGTGCCGTTTTGTGGAAATAAACTACTACTACTATAAACCCCATGCGAGCCATCAACTAATTATGTAAAAATTGATTTTATAAATAGTCGACGTTAATAAATGATACCTACTCCTTTTAAGTACTCTGACATCAAACTATATATAAGTATAACTGTTTACTTAATCACAGATGAAAATGTCTAGTAATAGTAATATCTGTGGTAAAAGTTAAGTTTATTACACACTAACGTTATCCTAAAATACGTAACGGTTATTATATCTGCTTAAGTCTGAGGTGTGGTTTATAATATTGGATAATATTCGATAGTAAAGTCCCGCATCGAATTGCATTAGACGCACTCGGTGGAGAGGCGATAGGCGCCATGCTCGTAGCCAATCTCGCTGTTTTTAATGCCCTACACTTACAGTATTCATAAGACGAGCTTCAGATGTGTGAAACAAAAGAAAATAAAGGAGGATATATTACAGGGGTAGCTTAGGCGGGTGAAACTGCGGGGCGCAGCTAGTTATTTATAAATATTGTTTTGTAGGGTTCATACCACAAGCAGATGTTTTTCTTATCTTACCGTCAGGCAAAAGTTAAGATTTCCTGTACAGAAATTTGAGTAAGGTAGGCTGTCTTAGTAATGAAACATTTGGTTCAGCTATTTACTGACTAAAAACGCGTATTAATTCTCAATCTTAAAGATAAAATAGAAATAGAGGGGGCTCGTGGCTAAATGATAACAGCCCCACGGGTCGATCGAAGGTTAAACTATGGTTAAAGTCAGTTCAACCCCGACGCGACGCGGCGCGCAGTTTCCAAGATAGCAATACAATTATAGACCTTATCTACTACACAAAAAGGTACACAATACAGTGAGGTCGTAGCTCGACGTAGTAGGCACTGCATTGTGTATCTTTTAAAGTAGATAAGGTCCATAATTGAATTGTTATTTTGAAAACTGCGCGCCGCGTCGCGTCGCGGTGTGAACTGACCCCTAACGGGTCCACGGGCCTACCTACGACTCCCCGTACCTCGGAAAGCACGTTAAGACGTATGCTGCTGCCCGGCTGTCATATGTAGATAGTCATTACGGGTAGTCAGAAGCCTAAAAGTACCAACTAAAGGGTTCGTGTTACCCAGTAACTGGGTTCTGGAGGTCAGACAGGCAGTCGCTCAATCTAAAATACATGTAAAGACTGGAAGCCGACCCCAACAGGCTAAGGCTACTGCTACGGTTAGGGCCTAGCCTTTTACTAACTACCTATATCTAATTATAAAAAAAAAACAGAAAAACAATAGGAAGTTTGTATAATACAGGGTTATTGGTAAAACATTAACAACCTCTTAAGAGGTCATCGTACTCATCATTATGAACAATTTTTACTACGGGACCAAACCTGAAATCGCGAGAAAAAAATCAGCTGTTCCGTACATTTTGACGAGTTATACGAACATAAGTGTAGGGAACAGCTGATTTATTTGTTAGCTGATGTTTACCAATAACCCTATATACAGAAGTAGAGCAACTTTACCTACATTAAAACCAGGGTACACAGTAATTAACATTAGTAAACTAATTGGCATCACATTAGCTGTGATTAGCTACGAGATATCTGCCAATCCACTGGCCTTATCGTACATTATTATCACTCCGCGGCTTATAATTACTAATTACAGCATTCCTACCACGCATGGTGCGACTAAAGACGTGACACTTAAGCTGTCTAGCTAGTCACTTGCTTAATAGTTTTAAATAAGGCTGAGAATCAGTATTTTTGAAGGTCAAGAATCAAGGACCTCGAAACCACCTTCCATCCTTCACCGCTTTGAAATAGACGTAGTACATCTAACTCTCCAACAATGTGTTATGACGGGCCACCCGACCATCTGCTTGTCTCATTCATACTCTTAGGCTACGTTTGCCATAACTATAAGTATTGGGCTCGAGTTGACTCGACCCATTCGTGTGTGGCATCCTTTAGTTGGACAACGTTATTATCTTGCGCATGTTTATTTGTTGGTCAAACCTGAAAATTACAAAGGAGATACCGCTAATTATGACCATTATTACAGGTAATGGTCATAATTATTGGCTTGTAAGTCGTCTAATATCGTGACTAACTCAGCTACATTTAAATTGATTAAATTGTCACTGAGTCATATGCCACGGAATTGCTATAGGAATGAATGATTTTAGCTAATTAGAATTACACACTTTGGATACGTCGCCGTCGTCTGCAAAATATAGCATTGAAGATTTTCTAACGAATTTCCATGAAATAAATGAAGTAACTCACCTTTTTTTATTTACAAAATGTTATGTAGGTACATGTTTTTTAATGTTTCCGAATACAGTTATTTCCTCTAATCGGTTGTTTATGTTTACGGATATGCACGAAGCACGTGCCGGCCGTCGCCTAAACTTTATTGGCTTGATTTGAGCAATTAACGAACCTACGATAATATAGGTTTGTGATGGGAAATAAAAAAAAAACATCTACACTCTAAAATTGATGTTTGTTTAAATTTTGATCGTTGGGAAGTGCAGGAAAAAAAAGTCGTAATTTTAAAGTAGATTAGAGTTTAAAATGCTGTGGCAAAGATGTGGTGGAAAGCTGTGGAGAGTTATGTCCTCTACATAGGTGAGGTAATTTCTTCACCTCGCCTGAGACTATTTCGTTGTGTCGAACTCTTAACTATTGACGTTATCTTGATTTACGCACTTTATTAACATTTTATTACTCGATTGAGCGAGTTTCGTAAGTAGTTAGATTGGCGTCGAGCGGACGTGTCCAGCAAAATCATTGAACTGGATGAATAACAAAATAAAAGTTCTATAAGTAAACTTTTAAATGCAGTTTTCTATATTTTGCCGTTTATTTTTAGCCTTGATTGCATCTTTTCGCTCTTGGAACTTGGCTTTGACATTGTATGAATTATTATTATTGCCACGGAACATTTTCATTGCTACACAGGATTTACTAATAATTACACGTACGACTTTCTGATTTAGACATTTTTTGTTTCCTTTTTTTGTAACGGCCGCGACTTACGAGTTGTAAGTCGTAGGATCGAACCCAGACTGGCGCTTTACTTTGTGTAAATTATTTCATCACCACTGCTCTCAAAACGGTGAAGGAAAACATCGTGAGGAAACCGGCATGTCCTACAAACAAAAAATTCGAAGACACGTGACATCTACCAACCCGCACTGGGCCCGCGTGGTGTATTACGGCCCACTCCCTCTCACAGGGAGGAGGCTTGTGTCCCAGCTGTGGGAACATTCTAGGCTGATTATGTACACTCAACAAAAGAGATAGGTACGCAGGATCGTCGGATATAGTTGAAGTTTAGTAAGAAACCGATGGATGTTGTCGACTGAAATTTAATTTGATAAATCAGCTGTTTGTTTTCTATTAATAAAATTAAATTTTATTTGAGAACATCGATCGGTTTCTTACTAAACTTCAACTATAACCGACGATCCTGCATACTTATCTCTTTTGCTGAGTGTACAGTCAACAAAAGAGATAAGTATGCAGGATCGTCGGATATAGTTGAAGTTTAGCCGACAACATCCATCGGTTTCTTACTAAACTTCAACTATATCCGACGATCCTGCGTACCTATCTCTTTTGTTGAGTGTACATAAATAATGCCAGCCATGTTGGTCTCGTAGTCGCAAACGCTGTTGCTGAGCATGAGGTCCTGGGTTACTGGTATTGCCCGGAGTCTAGATCTGTACCCGGTTGATGGCAATAAGCTCGCGTTTACATGGGATTTGAAGATAACTGGGCGAAATGTGGATGTAGGTACATTAGCTACACCACTGCGTAACCCTTTGGGAAATACAAGCGTGATGTTACGTTATGTAGGTAATACAATACCACAGATCTTCAAATGCCTAATCAGTTTATAAACTTTTTGTGAGATGATTTTATTGTAGGCATCGGCTTGGTTTAACTACGCTATCTACCTGCTTGGTATATTCTGAATACTTTACCGTACTGGTAAAGTGGTCCTTTTGCTGACCCATTAGTTGCTGTAGGTCATCCGTAGTTCTCAGTAATCGTCCGCATTACTTGCGAACTACAGTATTACATCGCGATTCAATCTTTGGCGCAAGTCTTTTTCTCGGAGGTAATTTATTTTGACAAGGAAAGTTGTGTAGCTCCTGTACTACTACACCTGTCCAGGAGATGAGAGGCCAATTCTGTCTGTTACACTCTTGACTTATTTCATATATGTGGGTGTGGATAGTAAGCGACAAGTCCTAAAGTGGTTTGGAGCCGAAAAAATATGTTTTTTCTTTTCTGATTTCAGGCGATATGATTTACTTTCAAATATAATTTTGATATTTTCACTAGAAAAGCATGTTGTGCAGATAGATAATAAACTAACGTTCTAAACATTCACTAAACGGTGCAGAACAATTTACTTAGATGTCCACAAAATTATAAGGAGAATGCTATTTAGTATATCAGTTGGATCTAAACGAGAATAAAACGAGATAACTTTCTGTAGCTACTCGTACCTCATTACTAAATTACGTCACAGTAAAGAAATATTTTGAACACAGAAAATTTTCTTTATGCTTTGATAAGATCATCAAGATTAATTTCTAAATATGCGTAACACACAAGAAGTAAATAAGTTATTAAAATTAAATTGTAAGTTACAATAATCATAAAGTAAAGATTAGGCTAGTTCGACGTACAAGTTTGATTTAAATACATTCCAGTTCTTCACACAAATACTCATAGATCCGAACCGGGACATTCTTGTATTAGATATTTATGCCTCCATCTCTGGTGAGGTCCACGAAAATTGTGACATACGAACGACAATAAAAAGTCAACAATGAGCGCAGTGGCTCACGCGACAGGACCCCCCGGTCCCGACCTCCGGATAATAAATGCGTTTATGATCTATGATCTGAAACTGATACTTATAATGGCTTCTGTATAAAGAAGCTGCACCAGAACGGAGCCGGCGGAGCGCCTCCGCGCCACTCCACATAATAAATAACCTCAAATTGCTTGTAAAAGGTAAACTTTTATCTCTCTGCTTTTGTACACATGTAAATATTTGTGTTTAATCTGACGTCGAGTTATTCGTTCGATCGTTTACTGGACTCGATTAAGGCCGAGTTGTAATGATTTGTGCTCATGAACTCGCGTTATATAAGGAGATTTCACATTGTAAAGTTAAAATATAATCAAAATTGATTTACTCGTTTAATTAAAAATCCTCGTAAAATAATGAATTAATAATTCGTTTTGCCCGGACAAAGATAAATATTGACTAAGATCGACGTATAGCAATTTTATTGACGGTTATCGACAATCACGATTTCATTTTAATTGGTCTAGATGTGCAGCAATAAAAGAAGTGTCCGATTTATAGTGACGTACGTTGTTAGAGGCGGACTTGATATTTATTACTTTGTAAGGTTTGTTTATTTATATAGAGCTGGTAGCGGTAGCAGGTCGGGCCGGTGAACAGTGGAAGCGGAATGACGTGTCGCGATCGCATGTCCACCAAGAATATATCAATCGGGTGGGAGAGTAATGGTCGTCAGTGCCAGCCGACCGGCCTCCTCTCGCTAAATGAGCCGCAAACTGGCTACTGGTACTTTCTGTTTGAATGTTAAGTAGTTTTAATTATTTTGCACGAGCCCCCGGCTGTACAGTTCGCCGTGCCGGAGACATTTATCAAAGGCTACTTGTACTGCAAATTTACAACACAGATACACCGTATCGATATTATGATGACTCTTAAATAGCTAATTGGAACATCGCCTGTAACTGTTATTCATAAATTAAGTTTAACATTTGCATTAATCTGTCAGAAAACGGTGCTATAAATTAGGTCATAAGTATCTTGAGCTTCATTTAATTTATAATTATTTATTTAGCTATGAAGAATCCTTAAACTGAATTGATCAAGTGTTTCATTATTAAAATTATTCCATTAATGTAAAACGCGTAAAAACAACGAAGACTTCCAAAAAAGCTGAATTGATTGTAAATATCTCGTGTGATTAAAAACATATCTCAAGATAAGAGTTATCTTAAGAATAAACTTTGTGTTTTAGTGTCTTAATTATGCAAGGCGGATTGATTGCGGCTGGGGGTCGGTAATGATCGCCTCGTGAGCTTTCATGAAGTAATCTCCGCGCAGCTGAGCAATGTACTCAATGCGCACTGCCGTTTATTTTATGCTCTCCTGGTAATTGACACTGCCTTTTGAATTATTTTGTAGTGCTTTCCATTCATTTATCAGTCAACTTACTTTTTTTTTACCAAAGTACAATTAGTTACCTACTTGAGTAGGCTAATAATAATTGCATAAGATGTTTAATGAAAACATGTATTGTATCTACGTAAACCCACTTATCTCTTGCATAGAATCCACCAGCTAGCCTATGGAGGAGTAGAAATATACAAAAATGTTTTATTCAAGAAGTTTGTTACAACAATGGGTTAAGAGGCCCCGCTCTTCCATAGCAAAATAATTACAACAGTAATAAATATGTGGCCAATTAGACTTATACTTAATTACTTATTTCTAATTATAATATTTATAATTAATTTATAAAAAATAATCTAAAAAATTAAACAAGCGTACCTATACGTAAATAAATACCAATCACGCGCAACTCGCAATGCTTCTTTCTGAATACGAGTTTAAGTCTCCATAGTGGCTGGTGTGTACCTAAGTACCTATAGCAGATAGATAAACCAAAATCAGTTAGAAAATAATAATGGTTACTGAGTGCGCACCGCAATGAGCTGATAAACCGCGGTTACTTCGCCGGGCGGTGAACAACAGGTTCCAATACTGGACCAAAGATCTTATATTAACAATGTTGCATGAAATGCTCTATTATCACTTTTGATATCAGCGCATAATTGTTAGAAATACAAGTTAGTTATTAGCGCAGGCTGCCACGAGGCTAGTGGTTTGTGTCCAAAGGCGAGCCGGGGTAGGCCGAGCGGCTCGCTGCGGGGCCTGTCCGCCATGAAAAATGACTACTCTCGTAAATATTTTGTTGAAATGCAATTTAATTTAATAATACATACGTATTTCCAACGAGTACTCACATTTCACTCACTACTTTCTTTTTTCTTATTTACATTTTTGCTTAAAATATTCAGCATCCAATTAGGGTTTTGAACTATGACGCTTCGTAGAACCTTCCATTATTTAAAGTAATTCATGAAGATGTATTTCACTGGCTTTTTATTTACAATAGAAGTTTTACTGCACTGATGTCAAGGAAAAAATATCGCCACTTTGCGCTAGGCTCTAATCCAGCTGGTTGCGATATCAAGTGAGTGCATCATAAAAATTGACAGTGACAAGCTGAAGTACTCGTATTACCGTATGTGGCATTAATTTTACGACCGCCACGAGTAATTTACTTTCTCGGAATGGTGCAAGAAGTATGAACAGCAATAAAGTGCTAACGGTGTCCCGATACTAGATCACGTGGCGTCATGCAATATACTAGCGCAGTCTTTGATTTACTCCAACATTTTTATGCTGCCACTAATAAAGTTTACATGATCATCAATTTTAATTTTACTGTGGCGGACAGACGGCCCCCGGCAGCCGCGCCGCCCGTCGATATATCAATTACGTTAGCTTTTGTACTTTATAAGTGTTTTCACAATGCGTAATAAAACTTACCTAAGAAAATATCCGTTTTCGACACGAGTCCAGAAATGTAGGTTAACAAAGTGATTAACGACTTTTTATCATAGGAAATATCTTCCACAAATCGATGAGAAATCCGAATTTTATCTCGATATCAGTTTAGAATCGATATTCAATGCAAATTGATTGCATAGCAGTTCGTTAATGAACAACTTTTTGTTGGCCGGCCGCGAGTGTGACCTTTTCTATTTGCATAGAGTTAACTAACGCGCTCTCATTGGGGATGCACGAGCCTTGCCCAGGCGCAGGCGCCAGACCACCCAGTTCCCGACACCTCTATAAGTTTCCTATGTCTAGAACACTAGTTAAACTTTAAATAAATATATTAACAAGGCCATTATTCAATGTTCCAAAGAAAATAGCCACGCTTTTTGAACGCCTCGAGTCAACAGTTTTTTTTTCTAGTGATCAAATAAATATGTGTAGCAGGTGCTTAAATACAGTCAAGAATAAAGACAAAGATAGAAGTGTAGACATAATAAATCTTTCAAATATTTATGTTATAATGTATGAAAATAAAATTGTCTCTGATATTCTAATTGATGGGTAGATTTCCGAGATAATGAGCACAGACTTTAGCAATTTTATAATGGTTTTGTTAATAATGAGCAAGACGAGCAGGGTTCATTACCCAATTTAAAAAAATGTATAACATGTGATGTTTAATCAAAATATTTGGCACGTCTGGCAGTCTTGAGGTTGCCTTGGGACCTGCCAAATGTTTTTTTACCAAGTATAGGAAAACTTTATTAACAGTAAATTAATATGGTTATTGCCCCTAGAGGTAGTATTAAAGTAGTAGATATAATTATTGATCAAAAAGTGATTGACATCATATTTTATTTACTTTACTTTTGCAAAACATCTTTAATATCTACGCTTATTTACCTTCCTGAGGTCATAAAGAGTATATTTATTCCAAAACAATAAATAAACAAATACTAACATCTCGCTTTGTCTTATAATATCTCATTCACATACTCTTTGTATGATAGATAAAAATCGTAAATGAATGTTAATTTCAATATTTAAGCTAGCGTAGGATCAACAAATCATCGCGATGCTATCTCGTGCGATCCGAAAAGAACCGTCCATTATCGATAGACGATGGGCCATTGGGCCCCACTGACCTCTCACACTGGCCCGATATTTAGTGGCACGCATTGTTCAGTACAATGATAATTGTAGGTGGTGGCTAGAGTTTGTTTAAAATTGATTTCGGCTGTGATCGTCGGTTTGATAGCGTCGTCGTATCTTACATTATTATAGGTTGGGACCGCTTCGGGCGCCGCGCACCGACTGCACACCATCGCACTCTATCTGATACCGGCACTGATACTGGATGTGTGTCTCGTGTCAATCGATATGGAATATTTATTGAGACTATTCTAAATCTCACGAGGAGACCCAACAAGGGCTGAAAATGGGTGGAAATTATAGAAGAAGATTCTGACGACAACCACTAATGAAGGATCTGTCCTGAGACTGAAACGTCTGCCAGTTCCACTCATGGATACCTTGTTAGATATAAAATTATGTAGACAAGATAGGTGGCGGGCAGTACAACCAATGTAGTAGGAATAACGGAGAAAGTTTCAGTTAAAATTAGATATCAATTATTCCTGAAAGCTTTAAGAGAAATACCATTAAAACGCATTGTGCAGTTCTGTTGTCATAATAAACCTTTAAAGCTCATTGTTTCTGTGAGAAATACTAGCAGCAGGTAGGCGACGGCGACGATCTGGAGAGGGATGTCAGGAGGCGAGGAGTGCCTCCTGCGATGGCGGATAAGAGCCGTCATAAGTCGGCGCGTCGCAGCCGCCGCGTGCGCAAATAACGACAAATCGCGGCTCGATCGCACGCCCGCGCCGCGCCCGCACCGCGCTCCCGTCACAATGCTGATGTTCCGCTCGATCGACGCTACCCGATGCGCGTGCGCCGTGTTTTATGCTCACTTTTCTACAATCCTTTACCGTATTGTCCCTCGAACACTGACAAGGGAAATATATGGGAAGCCGATGCGATTTTTGTCTAGTGGCGCTGCGTGGGGTACACTTACAACAAAATACACTGGTGTTGTTACCGAGAAACTGAATAAAAGTGTTCATGTGTAGCTACAATAGATATGAATTAATTGGTGGATAAAATAAATTACATTTGTCACAGCGCTTTTGCTTTATCCGCCAGAACTCAAGTATTACCCACTTAAAGCTCTACGCTCTATACGTCTCGTCTAACCGACATTATCAAGCAGAATTATCTTTTTAAATTAAATTAACCTGTCCCGATAAATGTTTATGCACAGGTTAAGCGGAAGAGACCATATTCTCGCACAGAGCCCATAACTCTTGCAACAATATGGCGCACAATTACAAGTCGCGGGTCGCTAGGTGACGATGATAAATGTGTTTCCTTGGGCAAGGGACACACGCGGCGCATTGTGCTCTCGCGCACATTTCCACGCTTCCACAACACCAACATAACCGGAGCTTTAGCTTTGCACATGCTTCACTAAATGGGTAATAACTGTGTGAATTTACACTCAAGTGTTAAGGGTCCTCTTCAATGGTCGAGCGGTTCAGTATTGTCTCAACTGCGCTCAGTTTATCATTGCCAATTATCTCCGAAAGCGATACAATGATGAATGATTCGTAATTGTATTAAGTATAATTTGCACCAGCGAGCGATAGGTGGTTAAGTCGTGCGTCGTTGTTAATGTCCACTAAGTCAGGGGGGTGATTCCATATGTTGAATAGCGAGTAAGTAAATGTTTGGGCACATTGTTCTAGGACCGGTTGAGACGGAAACGCCGCGGTGGGCTGTAACATTACTTATACATGCGTCGACGCACTTTAGCAATCAGCATTAATCAACACGATATGCTCTCTTGTCTCCGCAGTCTCCCTATTGATTTGTATGTTTTCAAACTGGCACTACGGTTTGTCATCAAGCTTGAGAGTTGAGACTAACTTCCAGTTTCGCTTTACGACTACAGATCTATTGAGTGGACCAGTTAAGTAGTTAAGGCTTGTAAAGTATGGCACTCAACGAGAAGTTATGATTATTATTTTGTGGTTTATTTTTACCCGGTTGTGGCGAGGCAAAAGATAAACGTAATGAATTTGACACATTGTTGATTGCTAATAGATAGTACTAAAATATGCCTATAGCAGTTTCCTGAAAGATGGAAAATGACACGAATTATCTTGCCTATGCATTTTGTAGACACAACACAACAAGCACGTGATGCGGAGATGCCTTGTGTTAAGTTGTAGGCTGTTTTGGGTTCTCTTCTTGTTTTTCTGGAGTGTCAGGCAAGCTTTTTGGTAAAACAGTCAGCGTATTCTTTGCATTAGTCACTAATCTCAAAGGTTTTGAACATGAAAGGCATTAACGGTTAGTGCCTTTCGTGTTCAAAACTTTGGTGATGATTAGTGCGATGTTTCCTTGCTTTGCTTGCAAGCATTAAGACCAGGAGACATCTAATATGTCTTGGTCTTCTGCCAAATAGTTCATGTGTCCTAATAGGTTGCAGCTTGTGAGAAGTTCGTAACTCGATCTTTATGTTTTATTTATTTATCATCCTACCATGTGAACGTTAGTCCTCACTTTCTCGAGTAATAAAATTAGTTATTAAATGAACTGCGTGCATTATTAACGACGTTTCCGATGCGCCCGAAGTAAAGAGTGTCGGAGAAAGTGTCCGTGTTACTTCATTGTCCGTATGTCGACATGAACACGTCGTGATGGCTTATCTCCAAAAACTCGAGGGCCATGTAAAGCACCTTCGTTTATCTGGCGGCTACAAGGCACACGGAAACATCTTGTCTCTCGCGTAAACCCGCCATGTTTTATTCTCTCGCATTCAGCGCCGATACCTTAATAAAACCCAACAAGATTGAGCAATAAAAAGTAATTTATTTGATTGTAATTTCAAAACACAAAGTGGGCCTCATTTTGTAATATATTTTTATCTTTGTGGTTTTGTGTTTCTCGCTCGCGGGGTACGTCCTGCCCCGACCTGCCCGCAGATGATTCGTTGCGAGCGTTCAATAAATTTAAAGTGTATCTTAAACTCGATTCAATTCCGACGGTGATACCTAACGGTTGGTACCATGAAAAAGACATTACCTGCACCACAACATGTAACTTTACTTCATATTACTTTTGTGAGTACATTGTGGTACGCGTCAATGTTTATTGTGATCGACACTATTTGAGAGCCGGGGCTTACAACATTTCACTGGCGCATTAATATGTGCATATCTATTACAAGCAACAATCTCTCAGCATCTCCAAATTACATCTCTTAAAAGGTGTGAGAAGTGTAGCTGCATACGTAATCGATGGTAACGGAAGCTGAAGCGCGACGTGTTAAAGGCTGAGCAGGCGGCTCGGCGCGTCGGATTTGATCCCTCATAAAAAGTTCTCGGTAGGCAGCTAGCGAGTATAATGCAAGCGCTGTATCGGATGCTCGATCCGTGGCTCGCTGGTAGCCGGACTTTTCATATATTTTATGTGAAAAGGATATGGGCATTGTTGTGAGACACCCTGCTGCGCGCGCGCAGGGTAAACACTTGAAATTACAAGTCAGCTCGGACGGACCTCGGCTCGCGTCGCGCCGTACCCGGAAAAATGCGCTTCCAATGTTACGCTCGATGAAAATAAAAATATTGTACACGCGATGTGTGGCACCGGCGGCACCAGGTGCTCGCCAGCTCGATGTGTCATGTGTAAAACTGTGTATTTTATAGCAACGATATATTTTTGTATACGGAGCTTGATGCACGCACACACATTGAAAGGCTCTTAAGGAGTTTATAGTCATTACTTGCATACAGAAGGACCTAGTCGACATTGCCGTGGAGCTATAACTTTTAATATCATCAACATCATACACTTCGATATCGTCATAAACTTATGAAGTAGGTACCAACATAACTACCTAAACCAAATGGGATAAGCCACATCAAAAACCACCACAGGAAATAAAAAAAAAACAATATTTTACTTCAAATAAACCAGTCTCAAGGAAAATAAAAGTTAACATTTCAAATAAAGTAAAGATTTGCGACACCACGTAGCAGTGCTGTTCAAATATTTTGCCCGTGATCGTAAAACGAAGTAATGATAAAGTAAATATTGTGACTTTTGTGGTCTGATTATGTTTCACATTTATGTCATAATAATATGAATAAAACTTCACGCTTTTTATAGTGATTCCGAAAATCAGAAGTGATTTTTGAAAGGAAGTGCATATAATTAAAATTTAATTTTAGTATTTTTTTTAATTTTACCTACGTGTAAACTTTTGTTAATATTGGTAGAAGAACATCAATAAAGTGTGTGTCATCATAATCCATTTTAAGGACTAAAATCTCTCTCTAAGCTTTTTTGTAGAGTAGATTTGTACAGTCACCATCTTGAAAAATAGCTGGAAATTTTAAGTGCTGTCCTCTTCATCCAAGATTTGCAAGTCACTGTTGCTTACGTCTTTTCAATATTGTTAAAAGCTCTCATTGCTAAAATTAAAATAACAAGATAACTTGCAAATCTAACAGACTTAACTACAGATTATTACAGATTTAACTAGGTATATTAATAATGGCGGAGTACGCCATCATTAATGCAGCTAAACTAAAGCAAAGTCTGGAGTGCTTCAAAGTAAAGTGCAATGCAGCTGCTACGTACCTACTGAACGTCTTACGATGCTGAATCACTAGCAAGTTGGCTTAGTTTAGACGCGTCAGTTGAGTCGTGTTAAAACTGAAAATACCAATCCTTTGCCTCATCTAATGCTCTTCAGCTAGTATCAGTTGATAACCTACTTCTTTGATAAAAACCTTGGATTACTCAGGCATTTTTTTATAAGAGCCATTTCCCTACTGTCTTGTCTGTTGTATAGTTCTATGAAATAGAATGTGAAAGACAGGTTCCTCTGTCCACTCTTTGACGTTACGAGGGTGAAGATACTTGGTTGAAGCTGGCAAGGATTCGAGTGAGTCGCGAGTGGCTCAAGAGGTGCGAGATGTTACACGGCGGATATAAATAAAAGAAGATTGTCTCCGAGGACCGCGGGCCATAATGTGCAGCGGGCTCTGCTGTGCACCGAGGTATTGTGCCTCTTTTTTAGTTAGATGATGTTAATACTGATGCTAATAATTAACGTATCAATATAGTAATCATCTGCCTAGCCTGTTCCCAACTATGTTGGGGTCGGACTCCAGTCTAACCGGATGCAGCTGAATACCAGTATTTTACATGGAGCGACTGCCTATTTGACCTCCACATCCCAGTTACTGGGTAATACGATACCCCTTGGTAAGACTGGTTGTCAGATATTTGGGCTTCTGACGACCCGTAACGACTGTCAAAGATCCACGAATGACAGCCGGGACCAACGGCTTAACGTGCTTTCCGAGGCACGGAGCGGTCTTGGTATGTAAGGATGGTCCACAGACCAACCGCGGCAAGCGTAGCTTAACCGACCCGTGCGGCTGATATTACTTAGCCACGAACCCATATTTATATAAAAATTATATAGTAGACAAAAACGTTAGACTACATTAGATATTATATATATTATTAAGTAAGTTAAATTTTAAAACTTCCTCTCTCCTAATATTTTGATGTGCCCGGCAGCCCCATAATGATCTCACATTAAATTTTAAGTTACCACTTAAGTACACATTGTGGAATGCAATAAATGATTGAGTATGTGTAGTTAATTATTCGTAGAAACAATTATATTCTGACTCATAAAAAGTCTGTACAAAGAAGAGCATGGTCTGCATTTATTTGACCATGTGGCTTAAATTACGGGCCAACATACGCTACTAATTGAATTTTAATTTTTTAAGAATATTTAGGTTATTTTATTAAATCTAGGTACCTGTATTACTAATCAACATATATACATACATATAGGATACATATAGGACTCCTTTAAACGGTGTCATTCACTATAGTTATGTAAAATGGACTAAAATTCATGATTAAAACTTTCATTTTATGTTAAAATACAAAGCACTTATCTAGCCTCATTTTGAGGAAAAACCTCTGATCGACTTCTTTTTAACAAACTTCAAATGTACTACATGAAATACTTAATTTTTTATTTTTATTCAATATTATTTTTAAGTACCTATACGGTTTTGTTAAGTAAAAATGCTGTGCTATGGAAGAGCGGAGTCTCCTAACACAGGCATTGTTTGCTTAAAAGGAGGCTCCAAACACTTCTAAACTGAAGCATTAATAAACTTATTATTATTATTATTACATCTTGTGGTATTTTTAGGTACTACTTACTATACTATTGTGATAAATCTTAACTTTCATACCAATGAACTCTCCGGTACATACTGCACCCATTTCGGTGCTATACCCCGGAGCAAAGCGGAGCCTGCTAAAGCTCGCACGATTAGGCGCACCCCCCCCTCGCGCCGCGCCCGCCACACGCGCGCCTCCAAATAAAAGTGCTGCGTTGTCGCGAGCCAGAATTACGACGCGATCGCCTTTTATTATCTCTCTTTTTTAATTCAATTTTACGATAAACTCGCGTACACTTCGACCAGTGCGTCTTGGTCACTTGCCTTTGAAATGACAACTTGTAGGCCAATAAAAGTAAATGAGGCGTTTACCTACTTAAAGAAGACTTGGTACACTTGGTCTGTCATTCATTAGGTGAATTATTGTAGATCTGTATAAAAAATACAGAATAAAATTAAATACAGAATAAAATTAAGTACCTGGCAATAAAAACACTTAATCATTTTGTTTTTGGGGAAAATTTATGTCAGCAGAGAGCATGTTTTCGTAAGATATTTTTTCCTACGGTAATTTATAAATCCACTAACTACTTTAAAGTTTTCATATTGTTGAAAATATGACTCTCAATATCATTTGTATCGTATAAGTCGCCAAGTCCCAAGACTACATGAAATTTAAATCGAAAAACACATTCGTATGACAGTTAAAATGACCTGATCCCAATAAAAATAGACCTTTCTTTGTTATCGCGGATGAAACTCAAGTGTATGCTGTGTCCTCGGCGCGGCGCGCTCACTCCCCTCATTTGCATACAAGCTACGATTTGTGTATTGTTAATTAGAGCAACACAAACAGGTTCCGAATAATGCAGCCTCACCAGGACCGGTCCACTATGCTTTCTTATTGCGCTATTATTGTTCCATCTGTTATTTAAATGGCAATAGATTACACCCAGCAATCCAAACCTTAATAAACAATTGAACATAATTAACACTGTATGTTAATTTTGTCAATATTGATTTATTAGTACCAGCTCTTATTCAGCACACGTTGTTGTTAGTCTTGATTATAATCTTTTGAGCTCGCAGATCGTTCGCCCTAACAAAAGACTTCAACGCTTTTGTTTCTGATTCTTCCAATGGAATTATCGTAATAAAACATTTGATGTAAGTGCAGGTTTGTTGTTTATCGAAATTGTGCAATATGTTTAAAGTATTTACATTACTAAGTCGGGTTGTTTATTTGCATTTTGGAAAAAAATTGGTAAGTATTCGAAAAAAAATGCGAGGAATTTTCATATGTCAAGTACAAAATGTCGTAAATATGGATCGAAAGCGAGAAAAAGCATCTGGCAGGCACTTAGACACAATATCAGTGTTGTGAGCGAGATGCACCGCGTTGTCGGAGACAATGTCGAGGGCGGTCGTAAATTCGTCCTAATACTGGCCGACGCGGGCGCACGGCGGGTCGGGCTCTCCACGACGCTTTTTATTGTCAAAACCCATAGCAACGCTGCCTTCTCTGATAACTTTATTGTTATTTACATCACTGAATTATCATTCCGATAGCCGTTGTTTTACATTCGTGTAACGTCGTGTCACAACCGGGCCTCGTATCTAAATTGCTTAATTGGAAAGTCTCGGAGAGAGGACGCTCGGATAACAGATATGAATATGTGTATTAGCCGAGACTGACCTTTCAATTGAGTTGCCACAAATTATAGTCGACGACGGCTATTACACGATTTTATCTGTAATATACAAAAGTCAAATAAACTAATGTTGTTTATATCTTGTTGTCAACATGGCGAAGTAATTCAACCTGTTGTAATTGATATCGTCGGATCGTAACTTTGTCTTGTTTCTTCTAATGTCTTCCGACTGATGACAACAAACTATTCGGAATTGATTAAATTATAGCGAGAACTATCGAATTTTAGTGAAATCCTCTTTTCATTAATAAGAACATCACAAGATCGAAAGAATGAAGCGGGTTAGGAATGTTTATTAAATTATAAACTTAATTTATTGATCGATTGTCTATTACATTTCGTTATTTATACTCAGATTGGTGTTCCAAATAAATGTATTTTTCGTCATCAAATGCACTGAAATTAAGACTATACAGTAATATTATTATGTGCCGTGCTGATGCGGGACAAAGCTTCGCAGGTCGCAATTTTCACAATCGGAGATATAGTTTATATTCGTGGACCGGATGCATGCCGAAGACGCTAATATGCGCTATATTGCTGCCATCAAACGGCAATAAAAGATGAATCGATTACCAGCTGCGGCAGAAACGGCGCGGACGCACGCCGCGGTGGGTGCCCTCGCCGCGCCTTCTAGGGTATGCACCCCTTAATCCCACACTTTATGCAACAATGATCGGATTCTGTCGTGAAAGAAGATATGTCGCGCTGTATCCGCTTTTTGCAGACAATTCCCATTTACGTCTCATTTCTGAGCTCGAGTCGACAGTAATTTTATAATTTTAAAACTTCGGAACTCGAGCGAGTGGGCCAGACCCCGAGCTGAATAAGACTTTACGAATTTTTAAATGCGAATAAAGTCTTAATAAACACTTTTTATTGTAGCCTTGTAATTTTATTTGCATTCGAAATAGGGCTCGTGGCGCGTGTTAGGCTAATAAGGAACGGATGGCCGCTCTTTAACGATCCCTTACGTCGATAATATTCGCTGTCGTGTGGCAAATGAAATCACGTTTTATTGCTCTCAGCGTCATAAGTTGTTACCAAAAAAGACATGGCATGAGTGTGGTCACCGGCTGCTTACCTACCTCGTACAATTACTGGCAGCCTGGCCGCTGATACGTGATATTATTACTCAGCTGAAACACGAAATAAAATAAAAGTTAGTGTTCATTTTCGTAATATCACCTCAATAAAAAGGCCACAAATAGAATAAGTATCGATGGTTTTTCGAAGCGAAAATGGCTCTATAAATACTGAAACGACTATTCGAATTGTTCCCGACGCATAAAAAATAATATCTGTGCGTCGCATCTGCGGTGCTAATAAAATCCACACAACATGTGGCTTTGCAAATGCGATCTATTTAGACTTGGATATCGTCGCAACGAGAATAATGTTATCCCGGCACACCTCAGCCGTGTCACTCGCAAGGGCGTGTCGGAGATAAGTTTACATATTCTGTATGCATTATGCAAATTGAAGTTTTATGTTAAGCCTGTGAGGGGTAAGGCGGGGGGCGGTGTGGGGACGAAGTGCTCTGTGCATGCGTTTGCGACATTTCACTCGCTACTGACGCGCGTCAATCTTGACTTTGACACTCGCGCGCACCACACATTTAGATAGAGCGTAATTAATGCGCAAGGACATATTGACGTATCAGGCACAGTACTGCACTCAGATATGTTAAACTGAATTACGTTGCGACACGACTAGCTAGCTACCTTGTTTCAGATATTACAAGCTTTTTAGTAAACCGTAAAATTACTAGATATACAGAAGAGTTCATTTCTCCTAGCTAGTAATTTTACCACCCACGACATGCAATATTAATAGGTAAATAAGTGTTTATTCATAATACTTATCTGTGCGATATTTTAAGCTAAGCTACAATTTGTAATCTTATCTAAAATAACTACGATACCTTTATATTTATTGAGTGCTTAAGAATTTAATAAAATATTTATGCAGTACCTACCGTCGAAATAGAGTGTCCAATAAACGTTTTTGTAGAGAATTCAGTATTATGATCGAATCCGTCCTTAGATCTATGCTGTAACAACTCTGGTATAAGTACGGTCAACAACAAAAGACGATTCAGTTTTTCAAATCTTTATTATTAAGAAAAATATTTATAAAATGACACAAAGAAACGATGGATGGACTGTGTGAATGATGGTATGGTTAGAAAGGGGGTGACTACCGAGATGACGACTGATAGAGAAGTATGGAAGAAAAAGACATGTTGCGCCGACCCCAAATAAATTGGGATAAGGGGAGGAGAATGACGATTTAACAATAAGTGTTAATCGGGCTTTTGTTGCTGACTGTACCTAATGACAGAGCTAAAACTTTCATGTTTTTTCTTAACTTCGCAGATTCAATTACTGGCATTAAACAACTATTTTAAAAGCCCGAAGTCTCTCGAGTTTTCCTCTTTCGTGGCACACTCTATAATATACAAGCGAAGCAAGGAGACTGGAAATTGACATTAAGAAAATGGAGGCCTTATGATACTCAATCTCTTTCAATCCACCATATAACCGCAGCTAACATGTAAAACCACCGCGGGGTACACCTCGACCTCAGCTCAGCTCGTAAAACAAGTACACACCCTCCACTTAACTGAATGACGAAATCAATCCGGCACTAATTGATATTATTGTGAATATTAAACAAATTAATCGACTCAATCGTAATTTAAATGCCGTGCAATTATACCCGATGTTATTATCTCAGTATTTATCACTGTGAACACGTTAATTTCAGACACAAGTCATAAACTTTTGTGAGTGTTTCATTTCAATGTTGAAATGACAGCGTGCTTTTGTAATAGTAGATATTAAACGTCCATCGTCGTCGTCCATCTTGATTTTCCTGTGACGTCACGTAGCTGAAAAACGTAAAATTTCATGGGAATCCAGCTATTTATATTCTATGATGAGAGATGATGTCCACTAGTGGACATCTCCTAGGCCGCGCTACGACACCCTTTAACTAACTTATTCATGAAGAATCGTTCAATTGTGTAGATAGCAGAGAAACAAACTGTCTGCATACCTACCGTATAACTTAGTCATACTCGAAATAATATTTCACTGCATAAATTCTCTGCTCAATCAGATAGTTCCCGGAATTTTCCTGAATTTCAAATATGTCTGCGTGGTTGAATGAATGGAATTTAAAACAAGTTGCTAAGGCCTGCGTGTACCCAACTAAGCTTGAACTTGAACTTTTTGTACAAAACCTTTAAATTTCTTACGTAGACGAAAATACAATTTGAGCAAATAACTGTTTATGAGATGATCAGAAAGATCAATCCTTCCTTAAATTCGAAAGTAACTCTGTCTCTCTGTATGTCAAGCCTAAACCTCTGAACGGATTTCCATAAAATTTGGCAGAGAGATAGACTGCATCCCGGGAAAGGACATATGATAGTTTTTATCCCGATATTCCCCCGGGATCGACACTTATGCGGGTGAAACCGCGGGGCGCTGCTAGTGGTGTTATAATTGGTGTTCTACTTACGGTAAACTCATACGCTGTTTAAATATATTTGCTCATGACCCATTCATGCAGGTAAACGTAGAATCCAGAATGAAGGGCAATGCACCATTATCACTTGATCTCAATAACAACATAAGTACAGTTGCGGGTGTGAGGTGCGGGGGCCGGGGAGCGGCAGTTCATTCATCAAGCCTTCATAAGGCTCTAAACCTAATTCGACACAAGCAGCCTCGCAACATCCGCTCTTGCAAAACGTTATTTCATTCATAACTTTAGCACGTGCCGTGTTTACACCGAGCTCAAAACAATACTGCTAATTAATAACTGGCAATAAAAACGTATGAATACATTTTGAAGTACAATGTGAGGTGATTTCATTTGGATTAATGGCTGTTTTGGAAATCATTGATTAAAATTAAAGAAATAATAATAAGGTATTTGAATAGTCGTTTTGTTACCCTTTGTGCATTTTATAAGGATGGTTTTGGACAAACAATTTCACATTCAGACACACATATTTTTATTCAAGAGTAAGTCCCCGGTGAATGGGAGTGATGAGAAATAAAATTCGTTTTACAAAGGCGTAATAAAATAATAATGTGCAAAATAAGGTTTTGTGGGTTTGGTATGACCACAGCCGATAGTCTTTGCCGCACCCACGCGACGGCGAGCGACGGAAAATAACATTTAAGTTGAGCCGATGACATCAGCGCGAGCGCCGCGCCGCGCCCGCTACCGCGCAGCTGCACTCGCGCACGCGCACGCAATCACCATCTTATATAAAAATATAAGCATATTCTCACTAAAGATGTTAATAATAATTGTATTACGGAAATGATAATAGGTATATTAGAATTATTAATAACTTTTTAAAGTATCTTGTTTTTTGTTTCCAAGTATTTCGTCGTGTAGTGCCACTCCCCTTTTGACACAGGAAGTGTGCAATAAACTAGCGGTACCAGTAAAAGAGTTTGTGATTCAAAGTCGTAACTTATGGTTCTTTAATTTCGAGGCGATGTCCATAATCTATCAACCAATCGAGATCAGTAGGTACTTTTATAGATCGATGTTTAGTCAAAGAGAAATCAGTGTTTGTATTTCAAATACAAAAACGATACTGTGTTACGTACCTACTACGTACGAATAGGATCACTGTCAAAGGCTTCTCTCAAAGTAAATGAAAACTAATCAGTTACTTCCTTAAAATTTATGAACGTCACTGATAATAAATTAAAACATTATAAAGGGACTGAACGTACGTCTGCCATAGACAAAACGGCTCGCTCGATCTGGGGTAAGACAATCCGAGCGATGAAAGCATCCTCGCTCTTCCTAAATCAACGTCAAATTACCACCTTTTAATCTTTTGTAAGCGATTCGGTTACACACACGTGTTCTAAACACAACTAAATAGTCGCAGCGACTGAAATACTGACGGAGATTGCCGTATAAATCTGACGTTTGAGAAATTTTACACGTCTTTGTTACAAATACATGTCTGTCGGCGAGCAGCTATATTATTTTACTATTAGCTCGTGAATGGAGCGCGATGTCGTAAATGACCCATTCTTTTGTGGTAAGTTTCGGGTTTAAATTTATTGTAGCACTATGTTTGAAATAGTCATTTAAGATGGAATCGGTGTAAAATTGGGTAATGTTACTCTTTGTGCACTAAAGTATTATGTAATAAGAATCGGGCGACGTCGCTGAGAGATCATCGACACTTAAGGCTTTATAGACAATAAAGCAGACAAGTGTAATGGGATCTCACGTGCCAGCCGGCCTATGAGACGGGTCGGAGGGCATTCCGTTAGGACTCATTGTGAAAGGAACTCTGGACTGAACGACCGACTGTAGTAAAGAATGGTGTGCACATAAGGAAATGAAATAACAAGATGTTGCGAAAACTAATTCTGCGGCTCTTTACAATCCAGATTTATGAATACTCTACGGCGGAATAGTGTTATCGGAGCCCAAGCTAATATTGTCATGAGGATTTAAGTTGTTCATAAAAATTCAAATAGCTACCCATTCACTTCATTGAAGACTGTAGGTTGGTAGTTGTGTGAATTTTAAAACATTTTGCATCCTTAAATGTCATGCTAGATCGGTTAAAATCAGGCGCCTTTTCTAAGTATGATAATTCAATTTCAATCAAGATGACGACATCCAGTCATGTTTGAAATTGAATTGTAATTCGGTTAAGTCGACTGATAGTAATTTCGAATGATAGGTCTTATACGTTCACAGACGTAGATTGCTGGTGAAGATAATTGTCTTGAGTTAATGTTGGCTAAACAAAGTGCGTATGTTATATGAATGACGGGCGCGAGTCTTGCGCCTCGGGCGAGGGGCAATAGCAACTCGTATGGGAAAACCATCCGACATGTGCTTTAAATGCTTTATCTATGGTCTGCACTGATGCTCCATAATATGATGTTAAACAAAAATATTACTAAGAAAATTGAAAATCAACGAAAATTTAATCTAAAAACAAAAACGCATGAAATCAAATTTAGGTGATATATCTTGTCAACGTCAAAAAAATTAAGATCGTAATTAAAAATCAAATAAAGAATACACCAAAAACATCATCACAGGTAAATCACCATTACGTGCTTGAGCCCGAAAAAAAGGCATGTGTCGTGGTCGAGGGCCAACCCTCAGTTGATATGGGGCAACACAATGGCCTGCACACACGTGCAGCGATCCATTACACGGGATAAGTGCGGCTAATTCCCACTCTTGAAGGCTGCGTTCACGCGTTAGAATATACATCGCAGGGTGTACAAATAGGCATAAACTGAGAAGGTTCTTTCAAAAGACTTTTTATGAAACATTTACTTTACTTGTTACATTACAAGCAAAATCAAATTTTCATAAAGTCTTTGATAGCGTTGATTTTAGAAACTTGATAGTTATAGGAAATACAAATCAAGTTTTTGTTGGTGCACCAACTTTTTGAACTACGTCCATTAAGTTGTTCTGTTTACACCAAAATGACAAATAAATTAATATTTTATTATATAACTTTAGCAAAGCCACCTGGCTGAATAAATCATTCGTGGCAGTTGTTTTACTGTAAATCTCTCAAGTGGCCAGTAACGTTCGAGTACAATCACTTGCTCTATGTATGAGGTGCTTATTCATTTGTGCGTCGCAGTCGGCTCGTTAGCAATTGGACATGCCCGTTGCACGAAATATTTCAGCGATTGAAGCGGCGGTAAATTGCGCGCAACAATAGCACGCGTCCGCGGCATGCGCCTGCGCCGCTACGAGACCCTATTTACTACAAGAGTTTTACGATTCACTCGTTATCTTTAAATTATGTTTACTGGTTTAGAACAAAATTATACTCCTAGGTCTCCATGATACAGTTGACACTCGGCACTAGCATTCTATACACATAAGTTTCCTGCCAGATAATTGTTTCTGTACCTTATTCGAAAGCAATAAATAACCAGCCCTTGACAGTTACAGTATTACCTTACGGAGTGGAAAACGACATAAAGTGACAGCGATTCCCATAGGCCGTACCGCTCGTATTAATTACAGCGCAGTGATCCGAGCGGAGCGACGTCGCACGCGCATCCATCACACGCGTCAGATAGCGCGTTATGAACGACGTACAGATTTGTACTCGTAATTTGTACCACTGTCATCACATTTCAAAGACAAATATAAAGGATTGAAGACCGGAATGACAAGTGTCAACGGGCTCATTCGGTTGGTATTTTAAAAGAGGTTTTTATTTAACACGAGCAACAAGAGGTGGATTGATCGAGACAGGTTTCAAGTGCCGTTCGATGGCCAGGTAACGTCGCGTCGCCGAGTCCTTTAGTGTCTCGCCCAGCGTTCCGAGAAATGTCCTTACCTAACTCTTCACATTTAACCAACAACAATCACATGGCTTTGCTTATGTGTCTGTCTCTCACGCTTTATTTTATTGCTAGCTTATTTAATTTTATTACAAAACGTAGGTACATCCAGCGTCACGTCAAGTCTTATAGAATCAAAAGTATTTGATGCTGTTTTAAAACAAATTAGAATGTAAGGCAACGTTTGGTCTTTACCTGTAGTTGCGGAATCTTGTAAAGATGCGGTGATTGGAAAATTTGATATTCCCTATATAATTTGCGGTAAAGGCTATAATTTTGTACCTAAAACGTGTGCCGTGTGTCGAATATTAATTGACCGGGTATCGGGCCTGTCGTCGGCTTACAATTACACGCACCGATGGTATCGGATGCTCTTGCGCCGGCGGCAACGTGCATGCGTCAAAATTTAATTACCCGCGAATTCGCCACTCACTCACGCGCCGTATTATGGAGATTCATATCGATTCGGTGAGACTTCACAACATCCGCGCACATTAACGCGCCGCTGACGGACCGTACGTCGGGGTGTCAGTCATTATTGATTGGCATTCCGGTTGTTTTTTGAAGGTTTTGTAGTTCTAATTCATTATTATGATTAGTTGGACCAGTTTTTTTAGTATGAGTAATACTTAATTGTATGACAGCTACGGCAGCATTCTTACTCATCTTTGAAGATTTTACTTTTTCTATGAATAAGACAAGGGTAAGCAACAGATAAACGTTGCCGTTCCTGGATGCCTTGTGGTCAGTCGGTCTTTATGTGTAAGAAAGTAATTATCAACAATCAACGCGAATTAGTGGTCACTGATGAAACATTCATCGTTCATTTGTTACCAATCATGCCAGTGATGCCAAGTCATCGAATATTAATTAACATCTGAGGTCACTCGGGATATCATCTCGATCGAGCTTTCTGTGTCGTCTCGTACATATTTATCACTAACATTGTTCAGTATTATGCTGGCTTCACTTGCATTATGTTATTTATGAGTTTTGATAGCCATACTTGTTTTGCCACCTTCGAGCTTCGAGGCGAGATATCGAGATAGAAGAAGTGAGTCGTCACGGGTGTGGCTGTGATTCACTAGTGACTCTAATTTCGTAGAAGATAGTATTGTGATTTTTAATATCTATCTGTTCTTTATCTTTAATAATAGCTTAATTGATGGTCGATGATTCATTGTGACGATGTGGTCCGCCATGATTTGTTAGTTGTCGATGTTTAAGTTTTTAAACGTAACTAAAGATGTGTTATTAGAGAGGCGGGGTGCAATGTTTTCGTCACGGCTATCTCTCAACGAAAGTGATGAGTGCGCTCTTGTTCGTTTTGGACGGGCGTATTGCCGATGGTGTTTACGCTGTTGAAATGCATTCACAATTTGAATCGATATGATGCAACTCCAATAAGTACCAAACATAAATATTCGAAAACAAAAAACATGATCTATATACATATATAAAAGAAAGTCGTGTTAGTTACACTATTTATAACTCAAGAACGGCTGAAACGATTTGGCTGAAAATTGGTGGGGAAGTAGCTTAGAACCAGGAAACGGACATAGGATACTTTTTATCCGGTTTTTTTTTAAAATACTTTAATTACTTATAGGGTAGGAGTAGAGTAGGAGTAGGTTAGGAGTAGGGTAGAGTAAGGTAAGAGTAGGGTAGGAGTAGGGTAGGAGTAGGGTAGGAGTAGGGTAGAAGTAGGGTAGGAGTAGGTTAGGAGTACTGTAGGAGTAGAAGTAGGGTAGGAGTAGTTTAGGAGTAGGGTAGAAGTAGGGTAGGAGTAGTGTAGGAGTAGGGTAGGAGTAGTGTAGGGGTAGGGTAAGGGGTAGAACACCACGCGAACGAAGTAGCGCCGGGCAGCTTGAAATAATTTATATGGCAAAACAACGTTTGCCGGGTCAGCTAGTTATGTATACTTATATATAGGTTTTAATAATATTTTCCTTGAACATGGGCATTGATTAACAATGTATTACAATTTACAGATATGAAAGCACAATAAAACAACAAACATTTATCTGAACAACGAAGAAGTATTAAATTAACTGTTGACAATACGAAGGCTTATCAATCTTTCATTATAATTCTGATACGTGTAACATACATATTTATAACCTAGTTGGTCTGGAACCGCTAAGTACGTCGCAACAAATTGTCTTGTCATATTTCTTTGCTGTAGTCACTTTTCTTCAACAGTTCTTTGTAATAAACACTTTATTTCTTATCGAATACAAAATGAATGTACACAACAGATTGGCTCCAAAAAAACAAATGAGTACTTGGATTATCGGACGGAATGTAACATTTTGAAGATACATTATCACCTCTCAGAAGGATAATTCAAGCATGGTCTATAAAACAATGAAGTTCAAATGTCAGAGTGTCTATATGTATGAGTATGGACTGCACTCGTGGAGTCGACACGCAGGCGCGCCCTGCTGCGCAGTGACATGTCAGCGGTCGTCCAGCCCTCAGCTAAGACAAAAGACAAATTAATTTTGTACACAAGGCATTTAATTTGAATGTGAATAGCATGAAGTGCGACGAATGGCCGCGGAGAACAATGGCCGGCGCCGACGGTCCCGCCTTTTTGTTTTACACTCAATGAAAGTAAAAAGTATAAAATCTAAACGTTCAACAGACAATTCCGTATTATGATATGGACACAGTAATGGAGGGCTGGCGAGGCGCCTAATAGCTTATAATATTAAATGTACGTGATGGACCAGAGCGAAGTGCGGCTATGAGCTCACGGGTCAATGCGGCCGGAAATAATCGTTAAGTGTAAAATTTTTGATCATAATGCGATGAATTATCCCAGAATGGTGGCGGCTCAAATTGCTTACACACAATTCGATATTCCTTAGCGTAAATGGGGTGTCGGAGTATTGTTTTAATATTGTTTTTATGTTACTGCTCTCTTTTGATAACAGTTTTCGTAGTTTCTAACACGAATTATCCAACATTCTGCTGGAGGCTTTCATTGTGTTGTTATAAGTTCGGCACATAACTACTTATGGCGTAGATTGTAATAAAACAGTTAATGTATTGATGTTTCGTTAGATTGAAAGCAAGTTTTGATTAAAACCGTTCTGTCCGCCACAAATCTTGAGTGATGGGAATAAGTCAGCTCGAGGCGACGGATGCTACACACCTAACGACGCGACCGCGTGTTTACTTTATATCATTAGTCCATCAATCAAGCTCTGTTGAATCGTAACTGTTAGTTAAACACTAACAATCATTGGCTCCGTGGCTCGGCCGCCCATCAATCAGCGGCTGTTGACGCGGTGCCTTCGGGTGTCGCGTCTTGCGCCCGCGCCGCTGACCGCTGCCCGCCGCTCTTCAACGCCCTCTAATGACAGCCCTCGCGCCGACCCGACACATCCAATTCACATGTTAAATGGAATTCCCTTTGCGCCTCAAAATTACGAACGTCCGTGTTATTAAAGTGTTTGTTTCTTAGACGTTTTTTGTTTAGATGTTTTATCCAATTAGTGCTACCGTGTCGAAAGGATAATGTTGTGATGAACGTATAAAACGTTTAGCGCGTTAAAAGCGGAGCCTTGTCGGCGGCGATAACAAAGTACCAACGAGGACATGTGCGCTTGCCTATTCGATAAACATTAGTGTTAAGTTGAAAATGTCACTTCATCTTTACTTGTTTATGTATGTATTATGCATGTACTAGATGGCATCGGTTATATCGATTCATATTTGTTTGCTGACGTTATGTTCAGATGAAACATTTGTACTATTATTAAGATGCGACGTGACTCGCTTATTGAGAGAATTGATCGGATAGAGGAACCGCTACAATGACACTTGATCGATGTTTACAATCACAGTTTGAAGGCCATAATGAAAAGCTACCTACTTATGGTATATTCGTAAGTATAACTAAGATAATTTTAAAATAGATTTCAAATTATTTTGTAAATCTATGTACTTACCTACTAATTCATTCTCAGTAGTTCCTAAATAGATTTACAAAATAAACAAAATCTTACATGGTTTAACAAAAACGTCACCTAACCTATCTACTATAGTGAATCATTCCGTCTCCATGGTAACTTGAAAATGGAAGAAAAACATGTACTTTACATAAAGTTGACTTACGGCGTTAGTTAACCCGCGGGAAATGGATTGCTATGGTTTTGTAGACGATTGGATGGTTTTGTAGATTATTCAACCCTGAAAAACTTTTATTGCATTAAGAATTAAGATCCTGAGTCCATAAGTTCATAAATCGACTTGGCGAACGCCTTTGAGTGCCTTTGGGGGCGCATGACAGGTATTTGCCTAAACCAAAATTCTTGTTACATTTAATAGTATACTAGAATAAATGGTATCATTGCTTTTAGGAAGAAATTTTACTAAGAAGTGACTTATTGCAACAGTTTAAATTAATCATTTTGGTTTACCACAAGGTGGTGTAGTTGAGCCTCTTCTATTCTTTATCTGAGATTGGGCTTCTTCTTCTTTCTATATACATGTTTTTGTACAGCACGTACCTATATAAAAAAACATTTTTTTTTAAATTCAAGTATAAAGCAAAGTAAAAATATGTTTTACATTAACTACAATCAAGGATTAGATTAGCTGTATCTAAATTTATAATTCAAATAGATGTGCCCAGCGGCAGCTAGGGTATAACTAGAAAAAACCTAAAATATATCGATTAATGTTTGTCGATTTGTTTTAAATGCTTTATGGCCGTAATTTAACAGGTACCTAGCAAGTACAAACCTTAATTTAGTAAATCAAAACACAATAATAAATAACACATATGCATCAAAATCTGTCGTATCTAGTGCGGAGGCTGTCATCGATGGTTCGGTTTAATTTAATTGACTGATAAATGTTAGCGGGGTTAAGCATATGCACGGGGCTCATGAATAAATCGCCCCTCGGTGAGACGAGCTGATTTGCGATAAGCGTGTATTTATTGCGTTATTTGTGCCCGCCACCTGACGGAGACGGCGAGTAGCCGCCGCCGCGGGAGGCGCTCTATTGCCTTCCAAGGATCGGCCTGACCGCTCCTTAGCGATGTAGCCGCGGAAGCGGGAAAGGATAAGTAAAACAGATGAGCGGAAACCAGCAGTATCCAGAGAAATACCTAGTGGTGAAGGTTGAAGACAAGCAAAGTATAGAAGGGACCACAAAAGCTGCATACCGTAAGCAAAGACGAGAAGACGTTTTAGAGACCGAGTCTGCATTTCCTACACAAAATACTACACAAAATAAAGCCTACAGACACTACATCCCTTGTGATGGAGACTTATAACCAGCAATTGTCTTTGTATTGGCCTGTGCTGCACCGGTCATGAGCCAAGTCGCTGTCGCGTCCGCTGCATCCTCATCGATGTGACCAAGCCTCGAAGCCGCGGCATCCCTCCCGGGAACAAGCGTGCGGAACGCGCCCCTCACCACATAAATCACAGCGGACATAACAGCATTAACTGTTGATGGATTTCGCCCATTCAATGCTCAGCGTTGATATCTGTACAAATTGCCTCCCTGCCTCTTTCATTGTCTTCGATATACGAATTGAAAAGGGTTTTTTTATTTTATAATTGTGCAGATAGTTGGAGTATATTGGATGTTATGAGAAGGTTAAGACGAAAGCTCGGTATCAATGAAGCGTACAGAAGCAAATCTTGACTCAGTGACATTTAGTGCTGGCAACCTAATTATATTAAGTGATATTCAGTTGCGCAACGATGAGTGCCGCGATATATTCTCGTGTAGGCAGATATTAGAGGACAAGACGAGTAATTGGACTGCGCCGGAGCACGGCAGCGATCAATTATGTTTATGTGAATAGTAATTATTTTATTATGCAAGTTGATTGAATGGATCTTATTTGTGGTCGCTCTATTTAACGTTCGTACATTTCTTGTATTTAGATTATGCTTTTATGACGAAATTACTTATAGACCTTAACCAATGCAATCAGTTCAGCCCTCTTGAAATAAATGAACTGTTTAACATTCTATATAATGAATTTATCAAAATCTAACGATTCATAAAAGCTTAATGGATAAATAAACATAATATGAACAGCTAAACGGTTAATCTCTTCGTTTCGTAAACGATTCCAATCGTAATCAACGTAAGTTAGTCAGTGCTGAACGCAAACAAGCATAAGTTACTGTGGACGTCGAAAATAAATTTATGTTCATGTAATGATATTCCGAAAGCGATACACACAGTACAAGTAGGTACTCGTGCGTACAAAGTGAGCAACAGGCGCACGTCCCGCGCCCGGACGCGGCCGCAGGCGCCGATACACGTCGCAAACTAAAAATGTGTATAAATTATGAAGATTACATGAAAAAGAGAAATGTGTTACATTTAATTTTATTACATACGATAACTTATGGCCTAGGCACGGCACTCGCTTGAAAAACACGTTGCTCCGATTGAACACCTCCTTAACAACGTAAGATGCGTGTTACGAGTAAGCCAAATTGGTTTCAATCGCAATGAATATAGGCCTCAATTTAGTTCTATAGATGTATTTTAATTAAGGCTTTTTGCCGATTGTAGTATTTCATAGTTACATACAGATCATTTGTGACATTAAAATATCAATTATTTATGGTGTTGAGATAGAAACAGCTTTTCGAGAAGAACTTATCCTTTGGCTTATCTATGCAAAATTGTTAATATTATGAACGAGCTACGAGTCTGTACAAACTAGATATTATTAGATATAATATAATCAAAATGTCGTCAGTTAGTCAAATAAAGTTTTATTCGATGTAGATAGGTTGTTTCCGGCATGGCGGCATTTTAATAATCCTTTTTGCAAATATCGGATCATGAGTTTTATTAGCAGTATTACCTTTAGGTAATAAAAGTACATAGGTTTGTTAAGATATGTACTACAATTGTTATTATTGTGTTATAGGTAGAATTCAATCTTAGGAATTTTATTTCTTAAGTTGCGTGACTTTTATCTTGATGGCCTTGTAAAACACAAAACATGATAATAACTTGGTCGAAACATAATTGCATGTTTATTTATTGGCTGTTTACGCACAAGTTTCTTTATAGCGGCGGGTCTATTATCAACATTATAACTTACCTATAGATACTGTGTTATCTGGGGACATAAAACTGGTACAAACCTAAGACCCCGCAATCTGGTATTAATGCGATATGGTGACATTTGAGGACGTTTTCCGCATGATCCTTGATATCGTCCGAGGACATAAAAGGTTCTATTAATTTAGGTGTAGATATTTTGTCGGTGATTGCGGACGCCTCAGTGGATGGTATCGTTGGTAATTTTTAACGAGCAGACTAATCAAAATATTTATCAACGAGGAGAGCGATCGCGATGTTTATCGCGGCACATATTGTTGGCGTGTCGGTCGATAGCTTATCTCTGAAGCTGGGGCTTGTCACTTAAGCATAGCTTGGATAGTCTTGGCCACTTTATAGCCTTTTGTGAATGTCTTTGTGGAGTTCCGGTGTGCGACAGGTTGCGGCGGCTTTTGATGTTTATGCAAATGATTTTTTGAGGATTGTTATCATGTGGTCCAGCTCAGTATGGACGTTTAATGGATAATGGCGGCAGTAATGACGACTATTTTATACATTTTCCGTCTGTTTAACATGGCTCAGAAATACCTAACTATATGATAAATGATTTTATTTTTGTAAGTAGGTTTGTACAAACACTTTTACACGTCAGTCATGTTTTTTTTTAAAACTAGATGTTGTCAGCGTTTCCTATCTGACTGCTCTGAGAAGAAAGGCCGCAACAAACTCAGAGGTCACAATCTCTTTTAAAGTCCAGACATAGTTAATCTTGGTCAGGTTATATGAAGACCATGTAGATCGATATCTGAGATGGTCTTCTGAGGAAAGAACCACGCAGATTGAGAGGACCTGTCCAGTCAGTGCACGCATTTGTCAGAAATCGTGCAGCTCAACTCAAAACATAAGGAGTTCAACGATTCGACGAACAATACCAAAGAAAGGACATTTGGGTAGGCCACATAAAATACTCAAACTGCCAGACCATGAAAAAATAAATATATATACAACATGTCCCAAAATTCAACGATAAGCCAGCACCGGAGGATAGACCTGCCCATGACTACTCGGGGAAAAAAAGAAAAAAAATATATATCTCTTTTTTTTTGAAGTTATAAAAAAAAAGAAGAAATTCTTAAAAAAGTGAGACCTTTTATGATATTTTTCACTACCATGACCACACTTTTTTAAATATTTCTGTTATTTTTTTTTATAGGCAACCTGAATAGCACTGCTATCTACCACAATTCTTAAAAAATCCAGAATACCTCTAGTTTTTTCACGTAAATTAATGAAACTTAATTTATTCCCTAAATTTTTTGAAGATTTTTACTTTTAATCAACTTTAACTCATCGTGGTGTAAAAAAAAAGTATGAACACTACTATGGCAAGTTTTTTTATAAATTGACGCAACTAATCAAGATTCCAAAATGGTATAATACTCTAGGCAAACAAGTTAAAAAAAAAAATGTTCCTATTATTTCTAAACAGGGGCCAAATGACGGTCTGGTAATAAAAAGTATTAGTTCTTGGAAAATGTTTAATATTTAAATAAATGGTCAAACAATTTCTCATGTAATTTATTAACATTATAACCAATGTTCAAATTGTTTGCCACCAGCAATAATACATGCACGACATCGCCTTAAAAATGACCGTTTTATTTGTCTTGCATATCTTCTGCGATTAATATGATCCGCAGCCTGACTGATATTTCGACGAAGCTCGTCCAATGACGCAATGGGTTTTGAGTAGACCCTGTCTTTAAGACAACCCCAATAGAAGAAGTCCAGGGGGTTCAAATCGGGTGAACGAGGTGGCCATAAGATAGGACCAAGTCGCCCGATCCAACGCCCTGGATACTCTTGATTTAAATATTCTCGCACAGGGCGGGCATAGTGTGCTGGGCAACCATCATTTTGGAGCCACATGTTTTGGAGATCATTTAAGGGCACGTCGTCTAGCAATTCTTGCAAGTCATTTTGTAAAAAGTTTAAATAACTATTGCCATCTAAGTTTCCTTGTAACTCAAAGGGCCCAATTACTTTTCCATTTAATATGCCGGTCCATAAGTTAACCTTGAATTGATATTGGGATCTGTCTTGTCTCATCAAGTGCGGATTTTCATTGCTCCAACTATGTAGGTTGTGTAGATTTAAATATCCATCTTTCTTGCATGTTGTTTCATCCGACCATAGAATTTTGTCCAGGAATTGGGGATCTTCCCTGTGCCTTTGCAGCATCACACGGCAAAATGTGACTCTTAATGGATAGTCCCGCGGTAACAACGTCTGCACACGCCTGTAATGATATGGGTGAAGCTTGTGACGTTGTAAAATTCGATGTGCAGAACTTTTCGGGATTCCTGTAGCTTCTTCTATGGCGCGTACCGAAGTAGTCGAATCATTTTCTATCTCATTGAGAACTTCTTCATCACGATCCGAACTAGGTCTTCCAGCGTTTCTCCTACTGGATGGCATACGACCCTCCGAAAACGCTTGATGCACATTAATAAACACTCGATAATCAGGATATCTTTGAGCATTTGGGTACCTTTCTCGATACAGTCTGCTAGCAGCGTTAGCATTGCATCGGGTTTCTCCATAGATGAGGTGCATATTTGCGTATTCCTGTGGTGTGTATGGTTGCGGCATGTTGATCGTTAAACAGTCCAAAATGCGCCAGAACTCCAAATCACAAAACTCACAATCGTAGTCACAAAACACACAATCGTAGTCCAAGATAATGCCAGGTCAGTTCAGTTTGCAGATCGATTCCAGTCCAAAAAGCCAAGCCAAAAGTCGTTAGTACGTACGAGAGCCACGTCAGTTGAATACGGAACGGTGCGCAGTAAACAAAGGAGCAGAGCGTACTGAACTGACTTGCTCTGAGAATAATAACAGCTTCTCTACCTGCCCTGTTGTTGTCTCTTTTTAACGTAAATATCTCTGTCTATCTATCTCTCTCTAACTTCTAAGGTATGTATGCCCCATTCAAATTCCTAGAAATTGTAACAAGAACCCACTACCTGCCCTGTTGTTGTCTCTTTTTAACGTAAATATCTCTATCTATCTATCTCTCTCTAACTTCTAAGGTATGTATGCCCCACTCAAATTCCTAGAAATTGTAACAAGAACCCATTTTGGGCACGCAGTGAAAGTGATTACTGTCAACTATAATTTAAGGAATTTGGTTCTTGTTTTGAACTAGTATGGATATAATTTTTTTGTGGTTGATTTTCCTAGAGTATTATACCATTTTGGAATCTTGATTAGTTGCGTCAATTTATAAAAAAACTTGCCATAGTAGTGTTCATACTTTTTTTTTACACCACGATGAGTTAAAGTTGATTAAAAGTAAAAATCTTCAAAAAATTTAGGGAATAAATTAAGTTTCATTAATTTACGTGAAAAAACTAGAGGTATTCTGGATTTTTTAAGAATTGTGGTAGATAGCAGTGCTATTCAGGTTGCCTATAAAAAAAAATAACAGAAATATTTAAAAAAGTGTGGTCATGGTAGTGAAAAATATCATAAAAGGTCTCACTTTTTTAAGAATTTCTTCTTTTTTTTTATAACTTCAAAAAAAAAGAGATATATATTTTTTTTCTTTTTTTCCCCGAGTAGTCATGGGCAGGTCTATCCTCCGGTGCTGGCTTATCGTTGAATTTTGGGACATGTTGTATATATATAGCCGAGAAGAAGGATATATATGAAGGAAGGATGAAGGATATATATATAGATGAAGAAGATGATATATATTGCCGAGAATAAAACTATGAACGTGCCATAGTAGTCAAGCTTTTATCTCATTAACAACTAAGTACAAATAAGAGCAAGTTTCAAAAAAGTAGAGGCGTTATCCTCAATGTCAAATTGTCAATCAAAGAACCTGCTTGGAACTTGAGCAGCCTCGGAATGTCACAACAACAAACAAGGAACTCGAACAAACAATATAAGGTGATCATAGGAGAACAAAAAAATATTTGTCCAAGTCTGCTAATGTGTAACTAAGGCCTAGACCCGGAGAGTGACACGGAAACTCTCTTCACACACGTCTGACCTCCAACAAAGGAGTTCTGTTTGAGTTGTGTCGCTACTAAAATATTGAAACGAGCACCGAGTGCGTGCTTGCCTCTGTGACAGTGCTTGTCGATGATAGGCTGGTGTCGTAGCTAAAGATATGTGTCATAACATAGCGGTGCTTATGAAGATGAATAAAAAGAAAAAATGTCGGTTGAGGGCAATAAAATATCTAAATGAATATTTTTTTACTATGAGACTTTCACAAATGAAGTATTACGATTAAATGTATAATCAAAATTGTACCTAAAGGCCCCTTTTTTATTCCTTCCTCCCTTAGTGGTCGCCAGAAAATATGAACTATAATATCTCCACATGCTGCGACCAGTAATTCCGTAATGAGAGACATTTATTCGCCAGGTCATTGTTACCGTAGGACTTGCTACGATGCGCGGCGACGCTACGGCTGCGCCGATTGTAGCCAATCTGTGCTACGCTTTGACGTAGACGTATGTATGTGTTCGGTAGTTATGATATCTTGGTACAAGCTACGCCGTTTTGTGTGCGCATTCCTATATCGGAGAGTCTCACGCGCATGTTTGTTCGCGCGGCAACGGATGGTACGGTTCACCGGTGCGCAGTGTCCGGTAAAGTTCACTACATGCTCATTGCTCACTGCGAAATCACCAGCCTTCCAGTTTTTGTTTGGTTAGAGCATTTCAGTTGACCAACACTTTGGCAGTTAGCTATATGGTAAACAACGACGCATTCCCAAAGTATTTACAAGTCTGAGTGTTGCTCGGACGTAAAAATTAAGGTTTTTTTTTTCGACTGCAATATGGATCAATCAATCAGGGTCGCATCGGTACGCTTTACGATCAATATAGCCATGCCTAGTTACCGTTAGTGTATAAAGTGCTATTAATTCAACCGTCTATGCTCCAATTAGACCGTATTATAAAATCTGTTCGGGTTTACCAACTCTAATAACTAATTGGACTACATAACGTATGTTTAGGACTATTGATTTATGCACAGCCACCGTCTTAAACAAATGATCGACTTCCTGGTAACCGAACATAAAGAACGAGAAGTATGGGAACTTTCAATAACTACGTTTACGCAACAAGGATCGAAGTAAATCCGTAAGCAGTCGCTCTACGGAAATAATTCTTACTAAACAAAACCAAGGGGACCAGTAATCAGGATAAAAAGAATAAATATAATGCCAAAGCATAATATATTCTGGGCTCCCAATAGATAAAGGTAACGAAGTCATGCACGGTCGTGTTTTGTTCAATATTGGACGATTTTGTCTCAATAATTCCAGCGTAGGGTGTCACGCGAACATTCGCCAGCACCAATTAGTTGGCGCCTCGCTCCGAACACTGCACAATAAATCAATAACTAAACAGTTCATCTACCGGCAAATGCTGATTTATTCGCTCCTTCTGGCCACGCTTGCGTCCCTGTCGCGCGACTTATTATTGCCTACCTATTGCTGATTGCGATAGAAAATAAACTACAAACGTAACTGTTACATGTACGTGGCTATTTATTTTCGCATTGCCGCATGATCTGCAGGGAGGCATTGCCGTTGGGAAGATGTAATAACTAATATTATTATCGTAATACTAGTGCAGGCAAATCCATTATATTATGCTAAATTGTTGAGCAAATACATTTATATTATACTGGATTCACGAGACTATATACTCGTTTCTCCAACAGAGGTGCGCTTGATCAGTAGATTTTCAGTTCAAGACTGATTTGTTTCACCTTACGGACATTTAGATTGGTGTATATTTACTTTATTAGTCTGTATAAGTGATCTTGCCCAACCCCACTTTTGAGTAGTGTCAGGGTCAAGAGTGACTACCGCAACACGACGTGTTCATGTGTCCGTCAATAAAGTTCAAGCGTTGGAGATGACTTTGGTAAGACTGCAGTCACACGGCACACTAACACCAATTAATAACCGTCTCTATCTCATTGGTAAATTCCCGCAATCAGCAAAGAAACGCGCTAATAAGTTGAGCATAGCCCGTGTTTGAGTAACATTTCTTTGTTAATTTCTCTCTAAGCGGCACAAAGTGAAATATTAAGTGTAGTTTACTTTGTGCATTAACGAGTGTGTCCGATCTGAACAGGGCTGAGTTTTCACACACGCACTGCTCATGTTTGTACAGGGCATTAGTGGCTGCGCGTAACTGTCGCGGATGACGACAACACGCCAACACGGTAATGAAGTCTACCTCACGCACTCCACCATACATACAATTAAGTACCTCGCATGCAGATACAAAGTATTTCGTTCAATAAGAGGCTTTTTGTTGTAAACGTTGAAGATTAACAAGCATAAACAACACCTGGCATGCGTCACTGACCAGCCATCATTACCGAGAACCCTTGAAACTGTGTGCTTGTAATCTTGAACATTTCAAATTAAAGTAAATTAAAGACATGGCACAGCTATGTTACGCGCCGTGCTGTAGTGGCGTCGCGTCAGGAGTCAGGGCTCGGCGACGCCGACAGCTCTCCGTCACCATGAGGGCTCTTCGCGAGGCCACCGAGTGTTTTCATACACACACAACGCGCGGACGTGTTAATTCGTAGACACTTGGTTTTTTTTACTGCGGTGATCGACGACTGTGGGAACGTTTTTGGGTGCCTTCGTTAGAAGTACATACTCCACCATAACGAGCAAACAGTCGGAATAACTCCAAGTATCGCTCCTGCGTTAAGTGGTCCTACGTTGTCGGAATTTACGACATTTCACGTGTAGGTAACATGCGATCGAGATCAAGCTAACGGCTATAGATGCGTAGACGCAAGTTATAAAAATCATTTTGGTTTCCAATTTGAGCGTTATTGTCTGCGAGACGAGAAAGTTGTCGATGGCGCCGACACCAATAAAACATGCGGCAGCGGTGCGCACGCGCGGCCGACAAGTGGCGTTCTGCGCGCGATAACTCACACAGATTCTCAGGCCACTCAGATGCGGCTATCGTTTTTAATGCTGATATCAGTGCGAGAAATGCATCGAGATGATATCGCTCTGCGAGGATCATACATTATAGTGACAGGACAACAATAAAGCTGGTTACCTGTTAGCGCCGATGCTCGCAGAGTACCTACGTGCAGACAAATGGAGGGCGAGTCGATCTCTGACCTAAACTCGTCATTTCACCTGCGCCTGCGCCTTTGAATTGTGTCCGTACGTTTTATTTCAATGTATTCAGTTGCATGACTTGTTTCTGTGTTTCCTGTTAACTTCTGATCTAACTGATAAATGATGTATGATATTATGTATTTTATACTTATATACTTATATAATATACGGCCTCGTTGGTCTAGTGGTCGCAAGCTCTACTGCTGAGCATGAGGTCCTGGGTTCGATTCCCAGGTCGGGAAAAGTGTTATCAGGTTTTTTCATCTGAAATTTTTCAGAAGCAGCTCGGATTCTCTGTGCCCGGTTGGTGGCAACAGACTCGCTCCCTGTTACATAGAACTTAAATACTGTTGAAATGTAGGTGTAAACCTACTTACGCCTCTGGCTTCGGGGAATACACGTGTGCTACGTTGTTATAATTGATTCGTGTGCAATTCTTGAAACAAAGTCATGACAATATTCTTAGGCAGAACAGAACAGTCTTAGTGAGGGCTAATACGAGCAGGACCTCTTCCATTTATAAACGTGCCGTAGTAGATTGGCAACCACTGTCCAGTCATTACAGGTGTGACATTTTATTATGACTTAGAGCTAGAAGGTACTCTAATAACCAGTCTTACCAAGGGGTATCGTCCCATAATCATATTACCCAGTCACTTGGTTGTGGAGGTCAGACAGGTAGTCACTCCATGTAAAATACTGAATTCAGCTGCATCCGGCGAACCGGATAAAGTTGAGTTCAGTATTTCAGTCTAAACTGGAAACCGACCCCAACATAGTTGCGAAAAGGCTAGGCAGATGATTAATTAGAAGGTACTTTAGTAACAATAATAACAATAAAGTATGTTATTTACGGGAGCGATGGCAGCTTATCGTTGAAGTGAAATGAGATGAGATGAGATGGGATATTATATTATATAGGCAATACCATGTTGTTTGCTTGCTATCTCATCATCTGCCTAGCCTTTTCCCAACTATGTTGGGGTCGGCTTCTCGCCTAAGCGGATGCAACTGAATACCAGTATTTTACATGGAGCGACTGCCTGTCTGACCTCCACAACCCAGTTACTGGGTGGCTCCGGTGTATATCTCCCGCCTCCACTACACCACTGACGCGGAAGACATCGTGACGTACGTGCGCCAAAGGTTGAAGTACGCGCCGAGGGTGCAGCTGCTGGAGTCGCAACGCAACGTCAACTTTAAGGCGTTTGTGGTGCGCATACCAACATGCTATCTGCACCTGGTGATGGAAGAAAGCTTTTGGCCGCAGGGTGTGGTATTCCGCTGCTTTCGCGGACAAGTGCCACCGGAACGCACAAAGACTTAGTGCAACTAAGCGATACTAACATAGTTATTAAGTTTTATTTACTAACATAATTGTTACTATATTATTATGTATACTTAGGTTAAGGTATGTATCTATGGGTCTTTGTTACCTGAAAATGAATGGTTTATTATTATATTATTATTATTAATACGATTCCCCTTGGTAAGACTGGTCGTCAGACTTTCGGACTTCTGACGACCCGTAACGACTGACAAAGATCCACAAATGACAGCCAGGACCAACGGCTTAACGTGCTTTCCTAGGCACGGAGGGGTCTAGGTATATGAAGATGGTCACCCATACACGGACTAACCGCGACATGGGCAGCTTAACCTGACTCATCGTGCGGCTGTTATTACTTAGGCTACAAGCCCCTCTAACCTCTAAGCTGTTTGCTATAGTTTAACATTTCACAATCACACTAATATTATAAAGGCGAAAGTTTGTGAGTGTGTGAGTGAGTGTGTGTGTGTGTGTTTATATGTTTGTTACTTCTTCACGCTCAAACGGCTGCACCAATTTTGATAAAATTTGGTATGGACGTAGCTGACACTCTGGATTAACATATAGGCTACTTTTTATCCCGATATTCCCACGGGATCGACATTTACGCGGGTGAAACCGCGGGGCACAGCTAGTTGAATATAAATCAAACCTTGTCCGAGTACATATGTACCTATAGAGGATGCTCTTGAACAAATCTAGTTCAGTTATGGTTGCTCACTTTTACCTAATTCTGAAACAAAATCATATCGGGCGAACAGTCGTTCGCTAGTTGACAGGTTGTTGACGAGAATCACTTTGTCTCACAGTTACTAATATCCGTTCATGAATACATTACAATAGACAAATTGAATTCTCAAATAGATTTACATAAATAGTGTGCAATAGCAGTGCTATTATAATGCTATAACGCGTTGTAAGACAATGGCTGCGCCGGGCCGTCCCACCTCCCACGAGGTACGCCGCGCGCCGCTAGACGCGCTGCGAACGCGGTGCGCGGGCGCATGCTAATCGCCTCTAATCACGGCTCGATCGAGAGCTGATTCATCTCAGCCTTACGATCCTTTATTCTGTTTATTTACCAATCAGTGTAGTTAATACCCGCCGCGACCATAAAAGGCGATATATTTGCCTAGTGTCGCTCTCAATTAGTAGGTGGCGGCGAATCGACGCCATATATGTGGTCGTAGTTAGCGTCGACTTTTAAAGAATATTTTTTGTTAATGTAAAATGTAAATGAAGGAAAATCATTAATGTTTGCCTCTTCAATTTCCTACGGTGGCCTTTTATGGTAGGAAGTTCGGTTTAGTCGCTTGGCCAGATAAGCTGAGCTACCGAAATCCAGATTGGATATATCCAAATTAACAAAGAAGTGTAATACCTAAATATTGTATCGATATGTATTTTGATGGCACGAAAGACAGACTTTATGTCATATGGTGTTTTCATGAAAGTTCTGACCAATTTTTCTTTTTGATAATGTGCTTCAAATCCAGGAACACGAGCGGTGGTGGCCCAGTGGTGACGGCCGCGTCTTACAAGCTGTAGGTCGTAAGTCCGAACCCCGAGAGGCGCTTTACTTTGGGTAACTGTTTTGAGAGCAGTGATTATTTCATCACCATTGCTCTCAAAACAGTGAAGGAAAACATCGTGAGGAAACCGGCATGTCCTAGAACCAAAAATTATAACATCTAACATCTATCAACCCGCACTGGGCACGCGTGGTGGATTACGGCCCACGCTCTCTCACTGAGAGGAGGCCCCAGGCTGATTATGCTTCAAACCCTGCCATAGATGATTAAACATGTGGCACATGCTCCTTAAGGCATTGCACATTCTTGCTCATCATATTCTTTATTCAACACCAGAACATCAGTTTGTATTGATGAGGCCTACGTTCCATCTTGTCAGCAACGTCTTTCTAAGCTACGTAGTTCTGAAAACCCAAGTTACATGCATTTGTTGGATGTAGTAGTGGATATTTGGTGGAAGGTTTAATAGATCTACTTGGGTACCTGATGCGAAATAATTGGATCTACTTAGGTACCTACCTACCTGATGTGAAATAATTAGATCTACTTAGGTACCTACCTGATGTGAAATTATAGTGATCTTCGAGAGATAGGTATATATTGATATTGCTAATCTGGTAGGAGCCATTTCATGGATTTTCAACAAAACTCGACTCCTGCTTAAGTCATCCAATGCTCAAGTCATAAAAACATATAGATTGACAGACTACAGTAAAAATGCAGTTTTGTAACGCGTAGAATGCCAACTTCGAAAGTAAACAAATTAATTCCGTCGCATCACCAAATCTTTATTTATGTTGTGTGGCGCCAGGCGTTTGGTCGTCGCGTCACGTTCGCCTCGCGCTATTCAATTTGGTGTTGATTGCGAAAATGTGCCCATGCGCAGGTGCGAGGGTGGGGGAGGGGCGGGGAGGTGGCGCCCGGTGGCAGGTCCGCCCAACTCTTTGTTTACGTAACGCCCCCGCTTATTACACGAACTGTTGTTTGATAATATGTCATGTCAGACGCCAATTTCTACTTCTTTTTGTGAGATTTTTAATTGGTGGGTTAACTATCCTTTACAGCCGGTCATGAGTTAAAAACCCAATTTTTGCTTAAAAATAAACGTGTATGTACCTACCCTGTGTTACATTATTCCTATATATTTATGAAAAATAGATTTGTCTTTTTTGGAAGACTACCTTAGGAGCAAAGGAATACAGAAACACTGGTCCTCGGTTTGCATATTTAACAAAGCACTTAAACGGTATCCTTCATATCCTTGTATGGATATCCAAGGGTACTGCCTCAAGCCTGAGTTAGTATAACCTATATTCATAATCGGCCATTACCGTGCACAATGTACGGTTGATGGGTTCATCTGCGGCGGAGCCAGTGTGGGCGCCGGCCATATATCAACAACACAACCGCCACACGGATTGATTTCATGTTGTTGCGTCATACGATACACGGAACGGAACACAGTAGCACTTTATTGTATAGCTGCGGTTGCACAATACTTGTCGAACAATTGGAAAAGAAGAAAACGTTTGGTGATAAAAATATGGCTCTGGCAGTGACATGCATTGTTCAAGAACCATGTTCAGGGAAATACAAGTTTTCGAGCCGATATGATAACAATGACGTAGTTTATGACTTTATAAGCAAGAGAGAAAAAGACTCCAAAAAAGACTCTCCAGTGACTCTAGAGATAATAGAAAAAACCCCAAGGAACTTTCACCCTTCTGGCCTTAGTTTTTCGTTGTTCCAGCAGCTGCCAACAAAGCTCATAGCCGTAGCTAAGATTGGCGATAGCACCGTAGGTATAAATAAGTACAAAATTTGCATATTTTTAATAGGTAGGTATAAAGTCTGAAATTGTAACCACAAAAACCGTTTTCATTAACGATCATGATGAATGAAGATTATCTACAAAACCACATGGGCTATAAAGTTCTGATCCGGTTTAAGATCATTTAGTTGATGCTATTTATTACCTAGAGATATTTACTGATTGTTCCCTGGACGCATCCTGCTGCGTTCAATATCAGCTGTGCCGCTGTAGGTTCATACAAATCCGAATCTCCGCCATCCCGACGTACCGACTGCTCGGAACAGTATAGCACCACACACCACAGAGTAACGACTGGCGCCTCGCAGTCCCGTTCACCGCCCACGAGGCGCGATGAGCTTCGTCGAGCTACTCGACCCTTCAGATCTGCTATACAAATTACTTGTTTGTTTTAGTAATATTAAAAGCTGCTCTCAAAAATAGCTGTGAATGGCAGGTTTGATTGAAACTTGTAGATGGTTGGCTGCTTGAATAATCAACATGTAGGTATCCCATGACTACTAAAGACTGCAAAAAGGCAATAGTTCAATGGCCAAAACTGAAGACCTATGATATTGAGTTGTTGCTGCAAGCATCGTCAATATGAGTTGAAAAGATACACGCACACATGCACCCTCACTCACACACGCACACCCTCACACACCCATACACACCCCCACCTACACACACACACACATACTATTTTAGTTTTTTTTTCTTTTTGTTTATATTCTATTATGTTTTGGTACACCACTTTTACCATTTTATAATTTGTCATTGAAGAGCGGGGCCTCTTAGCACAGGTACCTATATCTTTACTTAAAAGGAGGTCCCTATGTAAGATTTACTGTAAAAGTCGTACATGTGACTGCAATAAGCTTTTTGTATTTTTTTTTAATCCCGTGTTGTACCGGCGTTAGCTTAAATTGGTTTTACATACCTACCTCATTTTCTAAGATGTTTTGCTGTAGGGGACGGGTAGTTCATTGATAGTTACTTGTCTGTGCTTAATAAAAAGCAACCGGTGCTCGAAAATCCGTTTACATACAACACTGGAATACAATTATTTATGTCTAATCAAAAATAATTGCAGCTTAATTCTGAGAAGCTTCACTGATGATCAAGAAGGTAATGGTCAAGGTAACAGAACACAAACATCTAGGAGGCTATACCCATATGGAGAGTGTGAATCAATGTGTACATAATAAATCCAAATAAACAAGAATTGTTTTCTAGCTTATTGGGAACATGCATCGGTCGAACGCATATTTATTAGATAACGAAATCAATTACGATTGGATGATGCGATTAAGTCCAGTTCACTGTCAGTATAGTTTGCATAAATACATAATAAAACGGGTATAAATAAATTTTATATCGAATTTAACCTACTAATGATGGAAACGGAAAAATTGGGATGGTTTCTAGCTTTCGACGTTGGCGCCAGCGCGGCCGGGGTCCGCTCGAGTGGCCACTACACGCATATCTTGTAGCCACCAATACATAGTGACAGGCGACACAATACCTCCACATATTTACATAATTAGATATGTCCATGTTGCGATGCATTTCTTGCTAACACTTTATATTAAGAATATATTATTTTTGGACATTTGACCGCTTTACTATTTCAATATATTTGTCTGTTTTCTAATAAATATTTCGTAACTGTTCATAAATACGTATAAGTAGGTACTCTGCCGGGCGCCGAGGGATTATTTGACTCGATGATACGATTTTTTTGCAGAAATAAGAAATACCTAATATGAAATCGCTGGTACTAACCAACAGCTAATCGTCATAGTTATTCGTCATATACAGTCAGTCTTCACTTCATAGCCTGAAGCACAGGTTCAACCTATATACTTAGTTCAGGCAAATAAGCAACGGTGCTGTATTTTAATTGTTTAGTAGTTATTTATTGTTAATGTGCCCCTTTTCTAAATAAACGATTATATTATTATAGTTTTCACTTCTTTGGAAAGTAATCTCTAGTAAGAAAAGACAAAAATCATTCGTCAACAAGATCTCATTTCAGTTCTACAACTACAAATGTTCATTGATAGCCACAGGCACAGAAGCCCTTGCTCTTTAAATGTCAAAATGAAACTTACAAGGTCTTTTAGACCAGCTACATAAATCTAAGTCTTACTATACTACACTACTACTACAGATACTTACTTATACTTACTTACTAACAGGCTGGATTGACCATGTACCTACTGGATTATCAAGTAGCGCAAAAGTGCATACAACTTAGCTACATGAAAGCAATAGATTTCTAAATCCTCCAAATTTAGCTCGAAGTTGAAAGTTGCAATTGTCAGCTCACTGTATTAACACATATTTAGACAAAGCTAAGCGTAGGCGATAAAAAATAATTATCACCCACATATCAGTAATCAGGGATGAGGCCGAGGATTTCACAAGAGAGGTTACGATCTTCAGCCCACCAACACGAAGAAGCAACTGGCAACCTTGTTTTGTACATGACTCAGTGTATATGAAAGTGACGATTATTTATTAGCAGCGATTCTTCTCGGTTGCAACATCGGCGACGTTGCGCCCGCGCCGGCGACACGAGCCTTAGCGCCGGAAATGACTCGTGCCTTGCTCATCGAAGGCCCTTGACTCGAGCACGCGATCGTCTATTGAGCTTTAACTATCTGCGTGTTTCTATTGTCTTCGCTGTATATTGAAAGGCATATTAATTGGCTGTCTTATTAACTGTGTTATTGAAAATGTGTATTGTGTTGTGTTCTTTCAGAAAGTTTTGATGTAACATGAATGAAATTTTGGCTCTATTCAATGTAAATATTATGAATTTCCTGCTAACTTATTTACTTTTTTGTACACACAGAGAGATTGATTTGTCTTTCATCAAAGCATGCATTGATTTGTTCCCCACATGTAAAAACCAAGTAGGTAAACTGCCGTGTTTACCAACATAAGTTGCAGGCTGAAGTAATTAAGCACTTTCATCTGGTGTGTGGCGGCATATAAATGCCGCCACACACCAGGTAAAAGTGCTTAAAAGTGGTTAAAAGTGCTTGGTAAAACGTCAGTGTGATGCGTAGTTTGCAATGTGGCGATGACAAGGGGGCCTAAAAAGTCCACTTTGGCAGAATCATAACAAGATAACACAATGGACAGTTAGCCGTTAAGTTAATCGTATCAAATCCCATTGGTGAAGTATTTTTCAGTTATTTTTTTTGTCTGTGCTAAAATACCAATCAATCCGATCCAAATCCAATCCCAATCTTTGATTATACCTACGTAGTGCAGCGAAAAAAAGAAAAACACGGATTGTCTTCGCCATATTACGATTCATAATGTTATCCTTTTATGATTCTCCAAAGTGGCCTTTTTAGGACCCCAGATAGATAGCTATCTGGTCATTGCAAACTGCGCATCACACTGACGTCATGCAAATTCCTACATCGCGCAAACAGTGTTTACCGCGCAACTAGCATTATACAACGTCCTGACATCAATCATCGGGCGGTTGCCCAATCAGACTCGACACCTGTCTGGTCGGAGGATCCTTCTTTTTCTATGGAGGATGAGTGAACTTTACACTCTGTTCCTCATGCCTCAATAACTATAAACAAAATCACTCTGAATTTTCCTAACCAAATAACCTAAAAAAACTGATATATCACACAATAGTACAAGTAGGACCAAACATATATGGAATCAAGTATTGAAGCTGGCAGATACCGCATTCGCTATAAATCATGCTAACTAGGCGCTTGTGGTACCAACGCTCATCCTTTGTGGAGGATGAATACAATGCGTGCCTCGCGATATCGCTCCTAATGACTGTGCCTAACGAACTATTAAAGAAGTCTGCTTAAGGCCCTGATACATGGTGGAAGGTATAATTCAATTTATATCAGATTTGCTGTTTCCAATGCGCTTCGTTCTTTTTAGGATTACCTATGTGCCTTAATGGTTCTAAAGGAAACCTTATTGAGATCAACTTTGTAATCTGTCTATCTATCGGTCACTGTTGTTTAGCATAGGTATAATATAACCGTCCACTGCTGATAGGCCTATCGATACTTGATTTCGAAAGTTGATGATTCGATTTTTATTATATCGAACACGGTGTGTCTATAATTCAGTTGTATGATGTTTTATTCCATCGATGCTTTATTGGTGCGATGTAACGTTTTTGCGAAAAATCTTGTTGCGAAAAACCCTACAGCGATTGCTCATTAGTTCGGTAATTTATTAGTTCGATAGTATGTCGGTTCGAAACGCCTACTGTTGTCCGTGACATTTAATTAATAATCTTATTTTGCATTATAGACGTTATGGAAATACATTCCTTTTATTTAAAAAAAAAGTCTAATTCCTAGTTTATTATTTACATCAAGATACATTAATGAATTATATTTAAATATATTAAAATAATCCTAATCTACCTATGTCTAAATAACTTAAATTAAATATAACTATACATACAAAAAATCTCTATACGTCTTTAAAGTTAAACTAAAAAAAAATTTTGCAGAAACAGTTTTGTAAAACCTGTAACCTTAGAATTGTAAGTGATATTGGATATAACTAATTTAAATAGCCATTCTTCCCGATGTTGTACTTTTATTACCTATTAAGATTCTCTGTTTTGTTTCTCTTGTAAGTGAATATTGTAAAATTTCTTTTAGAGAAATAAAATTCTTAGAACCGAAAAAATGTTTTATCTATGTTACATAATGTAAATTTTATTCTAAAATACAAAATCAGAAAATAAATTGGCATACCTATACCTATTATTTTACTGTATAAAAATTTACTGGGGGTACAGGGTAAGGATTTAAAAAAAAACTTAAGAGTGTCCCAGTTGCTTTCTTTTCCGTACATATCGAAATCATTGAGGTATGACAGTTTTGGCTTTTGAGGGTATCAGGCGATTGGCTAGCAACCGATCACTGATATTGTCTACGTTATCTCTGGTCCATGCCACAGCTAAACGTGGTGAATTTGTTACCCGTCTTCCTCATTTTAGGAAAATAGAGATTGAAGATATGTGTGGTATTTAATGTATTTCCTTAACGTCTATAATGCAAAATAATATTATTTATTAAATGTCACGGACAGCAGTTTTTCAAACCGACATACTATCGAGCTAATAAATTACCGAACTAATGAGCAGTCGCTGTAGGGTTTTTGCAACAGGATTTTTCGCACAAACGTTACATCGCACCAATAAAGCATAGCATCGATGGAATAAAGCATCGTACAACTGAATTATCGACACACCGTGTTCAATATAATAAAAATCGAATCATCAACTTTTGAAATCAAGTAAATCTTACAGTCTACCTACTTAACTGTTTCTTGCCAGTGGGACTTGGATTGCAAGTTGCAAGTTTGTAAGTCCATAATGGTCATAAAAACATAAAATGCTTCAAACAAACTTAGGTGGCTGGTACAATCCATACTAATATAATAAAATCGAAAGTAACTCTGTCTGACTGTCTGCATGTTACCTTTTCACGCCTAAACCATTGAACGGATTTCGATAAAATTTGGCAGAGAGATAGATTGTATCCCGAGGAAGGACATAGGATAGTTTTTATCGACATACCTCGCGTGCGAAGCCGCGGCCGGTAGCTAGTGTTAAGTACACTATTTAATACCTAGACACATTAAGCCTTGAAAATCTCCGGTCACCGCATTTTATGATACGGAACTCACAACTGAACACTCTTACCCGCACATGTCCGGTTCATACCTATATTATCATCGTAAAAACGTTAGCAATATTTGACAATGAATTCACACTTTTACTTATTCCTAATACACAATGTAGGTTCTATCATCAATTTTATTTGCCCATAATAATACCAGACAAACACATATTGTTAGATACATTTCTTACTTTATAATCGTGTCTGACTAGTGATAGACAAGACTTCACTTCAGAGACAGATATAGACGCTTTTACACCTTTTAAACCGAAAAATGCTTCAGCACTGCAATTACTGGAAAACAAATCCCATTTTCTCGGAGCAATGGCGGCCCAGTGATAACAGCCCCGACTTACGAGTTCTAGTTTGTGGGTGCGAACCCAGGCAGGCGTTTTCTAGCACCATAAATTCGAAGACATGTGACATCTACCAAAGGAGAGGAAAGGGGAGATCTAGGAGGCCTGTGGCCCAGCAGTGGGAACATTATTGTCTGATTATACTTAATCCCATTTTCTCGCATTAAGCGTAAACATTGCTCATTTTTGTATATAGGTACCTCAGTATATACTTAAGTAGCTAAATAAATATAACATTTTGTTAGTTACGAATTGTCGGCGCACGAGCTCAGGAACGGTTCCCTGAAACCTTTGGTTCTGCTAACACGCACCCGGAAGGAGATCGGTTTGCAAACATTGAAAGATCTCATTTCCTGGGTGCATTATAAACTGTTGACTTTCAAATATCATTTACATTTAAAATTAACTTCTCGAATATTGAAGAGGTAACTGTGCTTGAGAGGAACACGTGGCTCGCTAAGCCAGTATGCAAATCCGCGCGAGTATGTGTGCACGCGCAGGCTACACGGCCTCACACCCACACACCTGCATTGGCTTCCATTCATAAAACCATGGCACTATCTAACTATGAATTAATCGCAACATTTGAATATGTTTACTCTCACAAAGGAAGCGACCATTCAGAAAAACTTGCCCGAAAACTGGTTTGGCACGTGTCAATGAACGACGGGAATATTTTAGACGCCATAGAAGACTCAAAGTTGTCGGGTTACATGATTTAAACCGTTTAATAGACGCTCGTTTGAATAGTAGGTTTATATCAATTTATATTATAACGATTTCTGGCGACAGCAAATCATACACATTTTGTTGCTGTCATATTCGAATTAAAGCTGTATATTAATTCAATATTATTAAGATCTCTAACTTTATAGCTTTGGTCAGTAAAACTCACTGTATAATTAAAATAACAGTTACTTCGATCAGAATAACAATGACCTTCCAGGTGTTAAATTAGTTAAGATTGTTTGAAGATCCATATTAGCACGTTTGCATATTTTTGTACTGTTTCATGTTTTTAGGGTTCCGTACCAAAAAGGTAAAACGGAACCCTTATGGTGAGACTCAGTCTGTCTGTCTCACTGTCAGTCTGTCTCTCTGTCTAACTACTAATGCTATCAACTTGAAATTTGGAATAGTTTTAGATGACGTTTGCCCAACTATTTTGCAAATAAGGAAGTAATAAAAATATATGTATATTTTTTGCAACAGGGACTGAAAGGGGGTCTGAAAAATTCGAAGTGTGGCTACTAGGGCATGTGGGGTATGATATGAAAGAGCGTAGTTTGCACATTCTCAAACATTTTTTTTTTTTTAGGCCGCATGGTTTTCGACTTTTGAAGAAAAATGTAAAAAAAAATACCGTTCCCCCCTTTATCTCCGAAGTTTGCAAAGAGAAAAAAACTGAAATTATTCTATGTGATAGAAGTTTATATAAAGATTACAGGAAAAATAAAACGAAGTCTCTAAATAGCACACTTTTTCAGAAATCATCAATAAAAGTTACATTAGTTCCACTACCGGTCAAGAGATGGCGCTGTCATAAAACTGCAATAATCTACACCGCAGTGCACAGTGTTAAAGTTCTCTGACGAATATAGGCCTCGCCGATGAAAAATTAAAAACATGATGGTTCGGAACCCTCGATGCGCGAGTCCGACTCGCTCTTGACCGGTTTTTTTACATTACAAAGTATAGGTACCGGAGTGACGGAGGGTTTGAAATACTCAGCCAAGTACAATAAGTGGCTATTGAATGTTACATAGGGACAGAAGAGCTGTACCTACCTATATTATCAAGCAGCTTGTAGAAATTAGAAACATGTTGAGTCTTTAAATTAAAAACAATTGGCAAAGAGTAATCATAATCAACAAACTTTCACTACGTTTTATGCTAAAGAAACAGTCATTTTAAATATCCTACCTGCATTTGTTATTCAGCATTTGTTTTTTGCAGTAAAGATTTCCAACTAAGGGCGCATTCTACCAAACTTTTATACAGGACCTAGAGTAAGTGAGTAGAGTAAGTTTTATACTAAGAATAAATTTTGAATTTTTGACAGTTTTCCCATACTAGAACTGTCAGACGTCATTTTTATTCTACGTATAAAGAAAACTGACTTTGGTAAAATCGGGCCTAAGACGAACTTTCGATCTTAAGCGGACAGGAAGTCATAAAGCTCTACCACCGACTACTATACCTACATAAAAACATTACATCAGACAAGAAAATGCTGCGCAACATTATTACCTCAGTTACGTTACTTCAGTTGCGATTAGATTGCAGATTTTTCACGTTGCAAATGTGACCGTCGTGCCTATGAATGAAAGTTGGCGACCTCGAAACGCACGTAGGCGAGTGCTGTTGCAAGCGCTGCAGAGCACCTTAGTTCGGGCTGCTGCCGACCGACGCTCCATTCACAAACCCAACGGTGCGACTGTGGGCGTACGCAACACCCGTTTTATAACAATTCATGCAACAACCACTGACACACTTTTCATTCAAATGGACTTGGAATGTTACGCGACTGTTGCCTAATGTCGTCAGCATTTCAAAAATAGCAAATATTTGAGCGCACAAACAAATAATATGTAAACACTACTTACCTAGGTACATGAAACCGTACGGCGCAACGTTGGCATTGGGGACTTGCTGAGCTGTAACTACAAATGTACACGTATTGGACAAACGTAGACGTATTGGAATTACTTCGGATTGGACTTCATTCATATTTAAAAACCTTTATGCTTAGCGACTTCCTGTTCACTAAGAACTACAAAACGAATAGCAAACATTTTTTCATGTATTCAAGTTTCGTGTGCAGCCATTTATTGCTTTCGGCCATGATTGTAAAGTTTTTCTTCCAATAGAAAAAGTTTCTGTACACACTTTCTATTGGAAGAAAAACTTTATAATTAGCATTTATAAGAAAAACTCAGGCAACATAGAAATGCCACAATATAAAAAAAAATGAAATACGTAAATAAGTAGAATTTCTATTAGATGTTACAGTTTAACGCGATACCTTGCGATATACCGACAGCTAGTTAGCCGATAGCATCGCTGACTAGAAGCGAGTTCTTTACGGCTCCTTACTTTAAACACAAGATGTAAGATAGGCATTAAACCAATTTAACCTAGTTGGTCATTTCACAAGGAACTGCGTCGAGCCGTGGGCAATAATGCGATGTAAATTATGGATCTTTATTGCGTGGCTAACCTTCGTTGCGATCGTGACCGAAAACATATATGAACTTGGCCATCAGAGCTAGAGGTTACACGCGTATATGAAACTGCCATCACGTCGCTTGTTAATAGGTGTTCGGTAAAGTTAATTGCAGATACGAGGGAATGAATGTGTTTATTTTTTACTTAGTGTAATCGTGTTGAAAATCGTCTTTTAATATCCAACATCGTATCGTATTGAATTACAATGACATCACAAGTACAACATCTAATTTCATCAGGATCATTATCTATGAACCGAAGTAGGTGATTGGGTTATTGCCAAGTCAACTATTTTCCGTACGGTACTTGAATGTGCTGAGGCTACACAATTCTATATGTTTTCCATGGATTTCCACACTTTTCACACATCAAGCACCTATGCATCAAGCATCAAGCATCATTACCTACTAGTTAGAAGTTGAAACACAAATTCGATGCAAATGTGCTGTAATTATTTCCTTGCTAAGTTCCTATAATTTGTTCGGATATTGTTTGAGTCAAACAGGTGATAATAAATAAAGCCAGATAATTCACGGACTGCTCTAATCGGATCTTGTTTACATTGCGAACGACTTCAAGTGTATGGCAGCCCCTTATCTGCAGACCACTTAAACTGTAAACACATTGGAACGCCTTGTTTTACTATTTATTGTTTACCTATTCCTAACTAAATGCTATACATGCCCTTGTTAGGTTCATTTCTGTAGAACATTCCCCATTTGTGCCGTGTGTGATTGTTTTCCATGCAAATTGTATGTTGTAAATATATCGGCGTATGGTCACATATCAGATACTATTTCCATTTATCGTCACACTGGCGAACTTTTATGGAGTCACTAGTTGTTTATTGTGTAATATATTTTACTTGTATGTCGCTACTATTACAATCTAAAACAGGTCTTATTCATTGACTTTACAGAACAATGAAGTATTAGAATCATGAATCGATTGTTCAATCGATTTGTGCCTTTGTGTGTTGAGATTTCAGAATGATTCGGATCAGACATGTGCTAATATTGAAATACGGACCGGCTCTAAATCTAAATCTAGATTTATTGAATAGTTTGTTACAGTTTGTTTGATATTAAGCTCTTGAGCTTAATTAATTTGTATTTAAGGAACATGGATGTGAATTCAGCTTACGTAAGGTAACTAGTGTGACGTTATCATAATATAAAGCTGCATCATGAAGGCCATATCAAACCATTACCTGCATGTCAGGATGTATAAGTATAATTCAGTCTATAAGCTTCTCGGACACAGGCCTCCTTTCTTCGAGAAGCTTCGGCATGTCAGGATGGCCACCAAGAAATTATTATCCTCTAATAACTATAAGCTCTTAGCCAATTTATTGCGAAGAGAAAACAACAATTTATTCATCACGACAGACTTAGGCAGGCAGTCCATACTTACGAACTGAAGATCAAATACGAGATAACTAACATTAGAACAGGAAAACAAATATAATAATAAAATATTCTGTAACAATACGAGCGCAAGAGTTACTATAACTCACCCAACCTCTTTGTGTCCAGCTAAAGTTTTTCAATAGCGTCTCATGAGGTCCGGAGCCATAATTTTCGTTAGGTAACTTAAATGTGGACTTGAAGCCATTATATAAAATTAATAGCCCGTTCACCAAACAATTACCCGTCCGGTAAAATGCTATCAGCAAATCTATGGGTTGAAATCTCATAACCTTTTGCCTTCGAGTCAAACCAACTGTTGGTACGTAGGTACTTACGTATATATTACACGAGCCTACGGCAGAGCGGACAAAGAGAGCGTTTACACTTGGCGCAAAATTATTTCTTAAAAATATGTTAATGTTAAGCAAATGTGGTATTTCTTTGAATGTTAAATTAAGTTTTTAGCACGTTTTTAAGCTAAATTATCGGGAATTCAGAGTCGTGAAACAAAAATTAGACATCAGACCTGAAGGATTGTGTGTTAGTAAACCATTTGATGAGACACCTTAGTTATCGGGCTGAAAATTTCAGTTTGTGTTGTTTTCAGTAAGTTGCCTTTCATAAAATAAGTTAAACATTATTAAAAAGGCTAGATATATGTGCAGGTAGTGGTTTTGTTTTTTGTAGTTTTTTCAATCAAGTGAATACAGTATCTGAGTATCTACTAATAACTTTATATCTATACAGGTTTATTGATAAAACATTAACAACCTCTTAAGAGGTCATTGTACTCATCATTATGAACAACTTTTACTATGGGACCAAAAGTGAAATCGCGAAAAAAAAATCAGTTGTTCCCTACATTTATGTTCGTATAACTCGTCAAAATGTAGGGAACAGCTGATATTTTTTCGCGATTTCAGGTTTGGTCCCGTAATAAAAGTTGTTCATAATGACGAGTACAATGACCTCTTAAGAGGTTGTTAATGTTTTACCAATAACCCTGTATAATAATAATAATAAACCTGAGGAGTTTGTTTGGACACGCTGATCGCTGGAACTAACAGTCGGATTTGAAAAAATCTTTTTGCATTTGATAGCTCGGCTCTTGAGGAAGGCTATTTAACATCACGCTGGTTCCCTTAGAAGCGGAGGAAAAGAAAAAGTCAGAAAGAACGCTAAGCGAAAACGAAACAGCGCGGGCGGGCGATGGGATGTGACGGGGTAGGACGGGGAAACAAGAAATTTTAGTCTTGTATATTCCAGTTTCCCTAGTAGGTAAATCATTTGTCTCCTAACAATATTGAGAGTGACACACCGACGTGACGAGGCACTTAGTTTGGAATCTTAGACAAAGAAAAGTATAGACGGCGGGTAGCTCCATTTCATTTCCACAAGAAAGGGATAAAGTATTGAGTTATTATAAGTAACAGGAAAAGGATAAAGCTATACTATTTCCGTCTCTCAGTGCGTGCCAGTTTTTTCAAGGCAGCTACTTATGTAGCTCATGTTAGTTAAGTTAGTTTTTGTCTCATGTGTGGCCACGCTACCCGATGCTCTATAGCTTTGTTACTCTAAGGTTTGGAATAGATTCATTAATTCGCAAACGGATTGCAGCACGGCATAAAGTGGCATTGAATTGATTTTCGTGGCGTGTGATGCGCGCGCGTCGGTTATGAATGGGCCGCAGTGAATCACGCGCGTCCATTCATGCCGCGCAGCCTCCGCGCGCCGCACGCGCCTATCTAAACAAACGCATTATTTGCCAATACGGCCGTATTGTCTTTCATTTGCACCATCAACCTCTCACTTCCTGGCAGCGATAACGCTCATTATATGCTCGTACTTCACTATCATTACTGTCTTATCTAGATACCGAGTTCTAATACCTTTTAATTCTATATGAGACTATTGAATTAAATGTCGATTTCCCGTTTGAATCTTGAGTCGTGAAATTTGAAATGAGACGTTAAAGTTCGGTTAATGATCGCCTCTTACTGTATGCCTTGTCTAGTTTAGTTTGTGTATAACCCTGGATTGAGGGCCCCAACAACAATCACTTTATATTGAAATATAATATCCACAAAATGATGCCTTGACCTCTTCGTCGCGGTGACTTCGCTCGAACTTGTGAGTGAAGTCGTGACACTTGACGCGACACTGAGCTAGCACATTTTAATCGACACTTTGAGAACATCGCAACGCAGAAGGAAACACTATTTATCCATTATCCCGAGGAGGTCATAAAAATTCTATCGCTCTTTCTGACATCTTTAGTAAATGAGCATACTTAATTATACTTCGGGTCATTTGCCATTCTCTTTAACATAAAAACCAAGAATTAATGCTGAAATACTTTTATATGAGCATTATAATTCAATGCAAATTCGACATAAAAATTAATGGTTCGACTTAAATGGAATCTAATTCTTGATTAGGCACGGTGGGATTATTGGTTTATAAGCATACTACTTATAGATACCCTAAAGAGAAAATACCAAAATATTTGTCCGAGGTACTTGAAAGTCAGATTATATATAATTAATGACAAATATGGTAGGTAATCATAATTTATAGTGTTGCTCCGTAACCGTTTACATAATTTAGAAAAAAACAATAATTTTATAATTGTTTTCCTTTCAACACTGCAATAAAACGAGCTTTGTCTATAAAATATTTATTCATCATATAAATTGAGTATGTAAGCTTTTCTAGATAATTGAAATAATATCAAGTGCTAAAGGGTTATTAAAATATCTGGTCTGCATAATTTGATATTGATTATATTGCGCTATAAACTATATATTTAGTTCCACCATAGTTAGATCTGTAGTACCGACAGCATGGACACCTCACAATATAATTAGGTTCGGCTACTTAGGTACTGGTGGGGCCACTTAGCGTGTCGTTTATTGAATGTGTATCGGCCGAGGAAAGTTTTAATGCTTTTTAATGAATTTAAATGTATTCTTAATTACAAACTGGTTCAGGTGCGTTAACCTGCATTTAGGGTACGTACCTATATCGCATTGGTCGCGCACTCTACTTACCGTTTTCCAAAAACAGCTCTGCATTCGGTCAATTAATTAGAAACTTAGAAACCAAGCTCGTTTCAAAGATACTTACCGGAATTATTCGTTTGTCGCCCAGCGGTAAAATAAATTAAGACAAGGAAAGATGTTAGAATATACTGACAGGCACACCGACACGCAAACTGGAACCATGCGGGTAGCGTTGAAAGTTTGCGTCGGTTATTAAACAAAATGAGCTGTTCAGTACAGACGCCAGCAAATCAAGCTACTACAATCTGTCAAATTTCTTTAATAGATTTTCAACTTTATCGCTAAAGCATAAGTTTCAACACAGAGGGTGTTGAAACTTATGACAGTTCGGACAGCTTGATCTGCTGGCGTCTGTACATTTTGACATAGTTACAGTTTGCGAGTCGATGTCCATACCACCCTGTATAGTGTCTAATCTGTAAGAAAAACCAATTTAGTACTTATTGCAATTCGTCCCTATAAAATAATATTGTAGTTGAAGAATTTGACGTTAGCAACAAGCAGAAATCTTAAAATAATACAAACGCTTAGAAATGTGTTAAAATAAAAATGTTTATTCTAGCCATTTCAAACAAGTTCAGAATAAATCTACCTAATAATAATAGAATACTTACCTAATTAAAATAAAAAGCTTTACACCTGCGACTGACAACGGATATTCTCCTTTCAACTAATATATTGATCTATATTATTATTATAAAACCATTATAATATGGGTAGATTTAAAGCATGCCATTAATAAAATATGGGTTTTTCCAATTCAAATTTCGTTAGCTAATGAATATACATAATATAATCTGAGATAGATATCAAGCTGCTTTTCGCATACAACTTGAAACATGGGTCATCAAATTTATTGTTATTATTGAGACTTCCGCTGCCGATATACCTGGTTATAAATTAATATTATTATTAGAGAGACAACACTTTAGTTTGTCATTATTAATATGCTGCGACAGAAGGAGGTCGGGTAGCATTTGGAAATCTGCGTCAAGTCTTCTCTTCGTCTCATAGGTACTGCAACGATGGAGGGCTAGGTCTTTAACTAATACTGCATGCTACCCGTTATAACATACCTACGGTGGCGGAACACGGACACTGACTGTCGGGTTGGTCCACAAATTCAAGATTGCTCAGCGCGCTGTGGAGCGACCTATGCTCGGGGTTTGTTTAAGAGTCGATAAGTGTAAGAAAGATAAGTCTAAGGACATTATCCGGAAAACAATTGAAGCGACTGACATGACTTGCTGAGTTTCAAGCTAAAGTGGCTTTGAGTCGGTCATGTTTATCGAAAGTACGAAAGCTGTTGGAACAGGCGAGTTCTGGAGTGGAGATCGCGTATTCACAAGCATGTGGCCGGCATATATTTCGCCAAATGCAAACTACGCATCACACTGATGTCACGCAAAATCCTGCATCGCGCAAGCAGAGTTTACCGCGCCACTAGCATAATATGTACAACGTCCCGACGATCAATCGTCGGGTAGTTGCGGTTCGGAGGATACTCCCTTTTCTATAAGAGGATGAGTGAACTTTACACCCTGTTCCTCATACCTCTTTAAGCGTAGCGTGAGACACCTGTCACCATCGACGTGGTTGGGACAGACTAGAAGGCGCAAAAGTGGGTTGGAATATGGGGCAACATGGGAGTGGCCTATGTCCAGCAGTGGACTGCTATGGGCAGAACTGATTTATAAGTTGGACTAGAGGTCCATGTTTTATGTGCAGTAATAGACTTTTACGGACCAATGTGTGTACCTGATGAGTCGTGTTGGAGACTTTAAAACTTTGACATATCCATTCCCAAACCGTACATGTAGCTTAAAGGCAATAAAGCTCGTTTCTAACTGTTATTGGTATAAAACCGATAAAATATTATGTTACATGTTTAATTTCAGATCTTCTATTTGTTATTTTTGATGAAGCTTGAATTTCTTTTAATATTATAAATATTTTCAACTTTTCTGAGACGATATAACAGGATGCAGGACCCTCTTATGACATATTCCGAGTTCGCGATCAACTGGAAGTCGAGCTAGGGATTATTTATTAAAAGTGCGTGTAAACCTGCATAAATTCGACATCAATTAATATTCCCTGCATAACTCTCGAAGACGTTAAGGTGATAGCGAACTGACTTATACTTGTGTACGAGTAGGTACGTCTGATATTATATTACGATATGTAAACCGATAATCTCAATTCAGATTCCCTTCACCCTTTTATAGGTCTACTTAATGTTCGCGATGTAAAATCGTCGTTAAAATCGAGCTTATATTATATTCGATACCTTTTGATATTCAACTAAGCTACTAGATCTTTATGGCAATGGCTTATGAAGTTTACGGCTACTTAAGAAAACTTCAATGCGTTTCTTAGAAAAGGAACGATTAGAGATGGGAAGCGTGAAATCGTATATTGTGTATTATTTGATAATCCTCCATTTCGTCGAGCAAAGTGGCTCGCAAAATAACAATACCGAGGTCAATGTGGAGGAATAAATTTTCCATTCATGCAAAATTTCATATCGAGTTACAAGAATACCTCGGCGTAAATCAAACATACCTACATAAGTAGTTAGGCTAGACTAGACTTGAACGAAACCAATATTAGGAAGGCAGGTTAGTCTACCTAGTACCTACCTACTGGTTTCGTAGAATTTGAAATTGATAATGCTAAACAGCGTTACCTATTTCATATGTATAGGTTGGATTGGATGCTGTAATCGTATGACATATAATATTAAAACTACAAAATTATAATTTTTTAAGTAAAAACAGGTACCTTAAAAGCGTTTATTTGTGAATGAACATTACGGAACACGAGACGCTAGAATTCGCGTCTTCTGGTGAAATAGTGACAAGTGTTACGGAAGGCTGTTAGTGCTTCGAATGAAGGTTTCGGCGGGAGAGCGGAGCGTGGGGGGCGGTGGAGGGCCACGCATGCGCGTTGCGCAACCAGCGGCGCCGGTGAATGGAGCCTCCGCGACGCGAGTGGGCGACGGTTTTTATCAATGAACGGCGAATTTGTGGCGTACGCACGACAGCTTCGCGCGTGTCACGGCCGCCACATCGCCGCATCGCACCGCATCGAGCCGCAACACCGGCGCCGGCGCTGGCACATCCAACCTTGCTAATGGAGAATGTCAACACACGCTCACATACTGTTGCGTTAGATACTTCACTTCCCAACCTTTCATTAAGATGGCACAGGATTCCGCAGTAGCGCAGTTGCGAAGCGTCTGCTGGTCAATCAAAGCGAGTGACATAAACCTACGCAGATTTCTGAATATCGTGACTATTCGTAACAATGGCTACTGCTAAATGTCAGCAACAAGATTTAAGCTCCATAAAATATTGTATATGCTCTTTGGTATGTTCAAACGACAGGTTTCCAGGTAGAGTTAAAAATAGAATAAAAGAAGATCAGTTAAAAATTACATTTTTTTTTCAAATTTATTACAATTCTACCACAAATCGACATTAATTGATTACGACTTCACTATTACGCATGTCATCGTATAATCGATTACTGATATAATTAATAGTATAATTTAATCAAAATTATCCGGCTCGTCCCGCCGTACGGCGCGTTCCCTTTAAAAATGTAAATGTTTATTGATGTATTCAAGCGAATTTGAAAGGAAATAATTAATTAATTTAATTGCTTCGGCACCGCTAACGCCTCCAGTTAGCCTTCGTTCAGATTTAACCATGACGTCGCTCGCGCAGTTATCTCGGCCATTGAGAAACGGGCCGCGCTTGCGCTGCGCTGTATTTGGCGATGACTGCATTAGAAACTCTCTTAATGTAACTTTATCTAACGCACTTGGCCTTATTTATTTAACAATAAAGCACGCGTTGATAATGTTTACTTGATTATTTTCAAGTTATTAGATATTGTTTTGTTTGTAATCGGGAGCGGTACCCATATTTGTATGTAAAGCTGTAAGGTGGAATAATAGCAATGGGCAATATTTGCTCGGGCATGGAACTTGTTAAGTTTTCCTATTTATGGTAAACGTACAATCTATACAAAATTTGCTTGTACACCGTGTTGTATCCAAGCAGTTTAGAAAGGGCCAAACCACCATAAAGTTACTTTAGAATCTTGAATCAATGTTTAGCTTGGAACCCGGTTGTACCAAAGATTGCTCTACCAATAACATTAGGTATTCGAATTAAGTAAAGCCTTTGGAAATGTAATAGTAATTTGTTGCTCTTTTCCTCAGTTGAGTGCGTGGGATCAAAATCAGCCATTAGATACCTTTTATGGATTTCTTTTACTTCCTGATTTGAGTCACAAGGTAATTCAATAAGTAAAGTTTGCTTTAACAGAAGACGATTAGTGCTAAACATGAATGCCATATCTCAGCTACCCTCCTAAATGAACTGAAGAAGGGTATCTTGCAATTAGCTATATGAGCCACATGGCATTTCTAAAAGAGTTAAAACAAAATCAAATCTCAGTGCAACACAATGCATCAATACATAAAGTCCAAAACCTGATAGAAGTTCACAATAGGTTTAAAAGCGACGTTAGCCAAAAAAACAAACAAGTTTGTGTCGAAGTTCGAAACTCCATGTTGCAATATAAACTTGAAACTATTGCATTATCATAGAAGTGGATTTAGCCGAATTGATTGATATTATACCCTGGCGTGGGATGGTCAGGCGTGGGCAGAGCGTGGGCGACCGGAAGGAAGCCGTAGCTTTTGGCTTTTCTCATATAACAGCGCTTGCGACACGTGGTTGATGCTGCTGAATAAATCATTTTGTGCAGGTACAGTTTTCGGGGTGGTTAGTGACCATCAATCACCACTATTTTTTCAGCCATCACAGTCCAAAAGATGGCACGAAAAGTACCAATTACACTTACAGCCATTTGGAAGTTCGTAAGCAGATTGATTGTGGTGATTTTTTTGGAATTATGGGAGAAGCATAGAGAGATAACCACTAATAAAGAAGTATAGAAGAAAAAGTCATGTTACGTGCTGCCCTGAATAAATTGGGATAAGGGCAACAGAATGGTGATGACGTTTGGAGAAGCATAGCATCTACACAGGGTGACATCGATGCGCAAACTGTTACCCTGAAATTGTTCAGCACATGATTCTAGACCGACTAACCGACGAAAAATTTCTACCGTAGAAATTTTTCGTCGGTTATTTAAAAAAATACACTGTGTGAAAAAGTGCAATACCTCATCATTTTCCTGCCCTTATCCCAATTTATTTGGGATGGGCGCAACATGTATTTTTCTTCCATACTTCTCTATTAGTCGTCATCTCGGTAGTCACCCCTTTCTGACCATATTCTATCATCACTCACACATTCCATCCATTGTTTCTTTGGTCTTCCCCTACTCTTATAGCCATCGACATCCATACTCAAAACTCTCCTCACGACATTTTCCTCATTTCTCCGTAACACATGCCCATACCGATTTCCTCAGAACTTTTAAGTTTCCGGTGCCACATTCAAACTTCCTCATAAGTAATAATTTTTTATTCCATCCAATCGTGTACCACCACACATCTCTCTTAGCATTCTTATCTCAGCTGCATGCAATTGCATTTCGTTCATCCCTTTTGTGGCTCAACATTTTGATCCATACAAGACAGCAGGTCCAATCATGGTTTTATTATATATCTTCCCCTTAAGTCGCAGTCTATTCCCGTGACCTGCCGCCATTTCATCCATCCAGTGTTTATTCTGTGCTTAACCATCCGATTTACTTCGCCATCGCTTTGCACGAGTGAACCGAGATACCGAAAGTCGGAGCAGACTGGGAGAAGTGCGCCATCAAGTGCTATGGCTCCAGAACAGGAGAGACCGCCGAAATCGAAGAACATATTATATTCAGTTTTGGTCCTGCTAATTTTCAATCCAACAATCTCCAGCCTCTGTTGCCATTCCTCCAATCTGCTCTGGATCTCAGGTCCATCTTCACCGACAAGGACAATGTCATCGGCAAACAACACCAGGATGCCTCCTCCTGGATGTCCGACGTAAGAGCGTCCATAATCAACAGAAAGAGGTATGACTTAAAACCGAGACCTAGTGCAAGCCAACAGCCACACTGAACTCGTCGGTATTTCCAGCAGCCAACCGGACGTAGGTACGAAAACGACTGTACGCTAACGAATTAACTCTACATACTTTCCGGGCAAACCTTTCTCTTTCAAGGTTCACAAGGCTCAGCACATCCCGAGGTACCCTATCATACGCTTTCTCCAGATCAAGGAATACCATGTGCAAGTTCTTGTGTGCACGTCTGTACTTCTGCAAAAGTGGCGTCCATTCTTCCTCGACCTGGCATAAACCCAAACTGGTTTGGGGTAATCTCACTCTCCTCTCGTAATCTTTTCTCTATTGCTTTCTCCCATACCTACGTTATGTGACATGAGCTTTATCCCTAGATAGTTGTTGCAGTCCTGTACATCACCTTTATTCTTAAAGATGGGCACTAGCGAACTATTACACCATTGTTATGGGATCCCTCCTTCATGCAACAACTTATTGAAGAATAAAGTCAGCCACATACATCCATCTTCTTTTAAACACTTCCATTCTTCTACTGGTATATCATCTGGGTCCCTAGCCTTTCCATTTTTCATACCTTGGACTGCCTTTCATACTGCATCCATGCTAATTTCCCTCACCAAACCTATATTTACTTGTACCTCTTTGAGCACATCATTTAATTTATTCTCTTTGTTCATTAGCTTTTTAAAATAAATCTTCCACCGTTCTTTTATTTCGTCATCTTTGGACAGAACCTTACCAGTGTCGTCTTTCATACATTTAATGTGAATTATATCTCTCGTTCCTTTCTCTTGCTTTTGTAATCCGGTAGAGCTCCTTCTGGCCTCTAGAGCTGCCCAGTGAGACAAAAAGTGCAATACCGACACGATCAAAATATATGGAACAGGTGTTTTTTTTTAAATAATCGTGAATTTTTTTCGCTGTTTAGAATCATGTACTCAATTCATGGTGATTGCGTGTCGATGTCCCTGACACCCTGTATATTTGGCGTAGGTTTACAGAAAAAAAAACATTAGAAAACGTCATACACAAGTATATAATATTTGCATATCTGTGCCCAAAGCCTGTAGAAACTAAACATGTCCAAAACTCAAGACATTATGATCAATTTCATTGTAGACTCATTTTTCTTATAAATTCGAAACCACTTCTCAAACCACAAGCTCTAGGATAAGTAGGGAACGCATTTTTCTGTGCACCTTCTATAGGTACTGAAAGAAAGAAAGAAGAGATTTAACGAGAAACACGGAAACTCGTGCATACAAACAGCAATTAACTCGAATAATAAATATATAAAAACAGATCTATAATCACGAGCACAGAACAGAAATAATCAGCAGCTGCATATCGTGACTGTGACAAGAAGACTTCCACTCAGCATATGCTGTGAAATGGGGACCCACAGCACAGTGCTGTTTTTCAGTGGTCACCCAAAATGGCCACACCACCAAAACCAAAAACCAGTTACATAAATCTAAAATCACTCAAAATTCAATTTCTAATAACAGCATTTACCATAAATGTAGATTGTAAACGCATCTATATAATTCTTCATAATTTGTATAATCTTGCTTGTGGTCATGTCCCCAAGACAAACTTCTAGATATAATGATTTTATTAAGTCAATTACACGTTTATCAAATGAATATAATTGAATAACCAAACGTTTTGGTCGTAGAATGTAATCATAGGTAATAAGGAAAATAGCGCGCAGTGCCATGGCTTGTTCAATACTATATACCTATCGCCCGCAGCGTCACTTGCTTGGCCAGTGTTAATCCGTCAATGTTTTTTGCTGTTCCTTGTACCTATCGTAACATAATGTGTTTATTTTTTGCATCGTCCATAAGCTGACTCAAATGTATTATGTATACAAATTGAGTGGATACACTAGGTAGTACCTAGTGTGTGTAGTTAATACATTTGCCCGACTATTATTTTGCTTACGAGAATAGCAGGCTTTGAATCACCTAGATTGAGACATTATTATTATTTATATTTATTCCTCATTTTTAGGGTTCCGTAGTCAACTAGGAACCCTTATAGTTTCGCCATGTCTGTCTGTCCGTCCGTCTGTCTGTCCGTCCTCGCTTAATCTCTGTGACCGTTAGCACGAGAAAGCTGAAATTTGGTACCAATATGTATATATATCACGCCGACTAAGTGGTAAAATAAAATTTTGGAAAATATTTTTTTTTAGGGTAGCTCCCCTACATGTGAAGTGGGGATGAATATTTTTTTCGTCGTGTACCCCATCGTGTGGGGTATCGTTGAATAGGTCTTCTAAAATAACTTGGGGGTTGCTAAAATTATTTTTCGATTTAATGCTCCATTTACGAAATATTAAACTTTAAAGTGCAAATTTTTGTTCCAGTAGGGCGTCCCCCCCCCCTCTAAAACCTAAACTGCGGGCTTGAAAAATCTGGAAAAATTCACGATGATAGTGCCTTTCATGAACTTTAAAGGAAAAGTATAGCGGTTAAGATAACTTTATTAGTTTAGCGGTAATAGTCGTTGAACTTGGCTGTTGGATAATTTTGTACCAAATACAAAATCCTTAGCATTAATCCTTTAAAGTGACTAAGATGAAGTAGACTATAGAACTAAGCAGACTATAGAACAACAGAATCGTACTACATTGCGATAACGGGCTACTACGGAACCCTACGTGCGCGTGGCCCGACACGCACTTGGCCGGTTTTCATTATTGCACCTACCACTTGCTTACTTACACTTTATGTATCTACGTCACCCAAAGGTTGACTGGTAGAAAATACCTATGGCATTAAGTCCAGAAAACCTGGGGGCACAAAGAACTTACACAGATATTCTTAACAGAATAGTAGATGTAATCAACTTCTGCTGCTGCTGCTGGTTAGAATAACCACCGACGGCCACCATGGCCCACGCACAATGGTCGACCTAAAGGACTAAGTGCGGAAACTAAACCCTCTAACATAGAGAACATAGCAAGCTCCGTGAAAATACATAAATAAATTGAAGTAGGTATAAGGAAGCAAGGAAATTCATTATCAGCGCGCTCGCACACGGCATACTTTTTGTAGGTCCTACAATCGGTCAGATTATTTCGCCCTATGTTATTTAGACCGACATTTTGTAGGACGTATGTGTTGCACTATTGCCGTCAGTACGTCCTATTTTTCTCTTACAAAAATCGGTCACCGATTTATTATCGGACGTGGGCGGGCAGCCTTAAGCAAATCGATCGACCTTGCGTCAATTTGTTTTTTTTACAGTAATTTCATATAACTGTCAAAGAAGGACAGTTGTGATTTGAATATACGGTCTGTTTAGTTGGTATAGTTAATTGAATACCCTACCTAAAGTCGGGGAATTTTATGTTCTGCTTCAAAACGATTAATTTCCCCGATTTTAGGTACCGAACATATAGGTTCTCGAATTTATCTTCACGATCTAGACAAGTCAAGTCTGTGGATGGGAGACCATCTTTACATACCGTGACCCCTCCGTGCGTCGGAAAGCACGTTAAGCCGTTGGTCCCGGCTGTCATTCGTGGATCTTTGACAGTCGTTACGGGTAGTCAGAAGCCCGAAAGTCTGACAATCAGTCTTACCAAGGGGTATCGTATTACCCAGTAACTGGGTTGTGGAGGTCAGATAGGCAGTCGCTCCATGTAAAATACTGGTATTCAGCTGCATCCGGTTAGACTGGAAGCCGACCCAAACATAGTTGGGAAAAGGCTAGGCAGATGATGATCTAGACAAGTCATGAAATAAACATAATACTATCTTTAATAATACCCTGGTGAAGCTGTTTATTGTGTTGTAGTAACTGTTTATTGCCCTCAATAAATAAAGACTCCAATTATAATTTATGTATCTAGAAATATATGTAGATTTGCTTAAATCTATAAGCTAAATGATAAGCTGAATGATACTTACTACTACTACTACTAATTACTGTAACATACCCATCTACTCGTATCAAATTATCAAGTGTGAGCGTTATGCTGTAAAGTTCGAACTGTTCTGGCTGTATGTACTGCCGCACTAGCGATATCAGCAGTAAGTAAATTTTTTTACAAAATTAGTTAAATATTGATCCCGAATCAGCGCAATGAGCTCTACCAGATGTGCCGACACCTGTTTTAATAGCTTATCGGGAACCAGTAAATTTCGTTAAGGATAAAGGCAGTAAGTCCAATAAACACTAGATATAAAAGGATTTTCGTTTTTTAAAACTATTCAAATACACACATCAAAAGTGTCTAGGGATCAAGCATTTTTATGCGGATTTCTTGAGATTGAGATGTGGCTTTGTAATAAATTTATGATTTTATAAATTTATATGGATCCTTTTTGGTGCATTTCATAATTTGAATCAGGAACTGTGAATCAAATTCGAGTAAAAGATGAAAATCAGCTGTCAATATTTTCCCTATAAAAACATACAACGCATTGAAGACATTATTAGTGCTACTGTTTCCCTACTACTGATTAAAACCAACGTTATTATGGAGCGGCGACGTCATTTAAGCAGGGAAGAAATGCTGAGAGCCGTGGGAATGATAGAAGCTGGTTTCCGGCAACGTACTGTGGCTTTAGCTCTGAATACAAGTCAGAGTGTTATCAGTCGACTTTGGACACGTTACCGAAGCACTGGTACCGTGGCTGAGCGCCATGGAGGACGGTATCGCTGCACCACACGGAGACAAGACCGATACATTCAAATCTTAACTCGAAGAGCTCCAACAATAACCGCCATGATGTTAGCCGTGAGGCTTCATCACTCTTCAGGGAACTTAATTAGCGACCAAACAGTCAGAAACCGCTTGCATGAAGTGAACCTTCATTCCCGAAGACCGCTACGGGTACCACCTATAGCAATGCACAATCGTAGGATTCGATATCAATGGGCTCTTGAACACAGAAATTGGGCAGAAGAACAATGGCGTTTCGTGTGCTTTTCTGATGAGTCTCGTTTTGGTATGAGACCGGATACAAGACGTATACGACACTGGAGAACCCCTGGACGCCAACAGCGATTAAAATCCTGCCAGGAAGTCCATCCTTATAGTGGTGGAACCATCATGGTATGGGCGGGTATTTGGATCGGCGGAAGAACTGAGTTGATTTGGATCAGAGGCAACCTCAACGCTCAAATTTATGCTGAGACGATTGTATCAGACGTCATCGTTCCTCTACAAGTGCAAATCGGTCCCTTATTTCAGTTAATGCATGATAATGCACGACTGCACACCGCAAGAGTTGTAAGACAGACTCTCGCCGCAGCTAACATCAATGTCCTGCCCTGGCCTGCTCAGTCGCCAGACTTGAACCCGATTGAGCATGCATGGGATATGCTACAGAGAAGAGCTCTGCCGAATATGGAGGGTATCCAGTCGCAAGAAGACCTTTTTTTGTTGTTGCAACGAACATGGGCGGCCATTCCACAGCGTGATTTGGATGAACTCATTTTGAGTATGCCAAACCGATGTTCTTGTGTTGTTAGTGTTCGCGGTAGAAACACGGATTATTAATTGTTTAAGTTACCCAATAAAATTTTAAAGAAAACTGTTATTTCAGTCTTTTTTTCAAACTTTTGTGTTAGTGGTTCAAATGTCAAAAATCCCTTTATTAGGAAAATGGCAAATTTCTTTATTAATGCAAAGGTGACTTGGTTTATCGTTACTGTGACAAACGAAAACACTTTATTTGACGAATCCTTAAAGAAAATTTTAATTAATATCAATCAGGAGAAAAGTTATTGCAAAAATATATGTTGATCCCTAGACACTTTTGATGTGTGTATTTATACAGTGAAAAGTATAAAAGCGCTTTATTTAGGCTACACGTTTCAACCATCACAATTAATATAACTTAAAAACAGAAGTCCGGAATAACAAAATTGTAACAAAAACTTTCCGCGCCAATACTCAAAACTATGCAAAACATACTTACTGCTCTTATCGTTAGCGCGGCAGTGTAGGTATTAAAAAATTTGATATGCAATTAATTTTCAAAAGCTCTGGTGCAAAAATATTCTAAACATAGGCACAAGTTATAGTTTTTAAACATTCAATCGGTATAGTTTATTCATGTCGGTTTGTATAGTCAACCTCGTACTTAATTTTTGACAACTTTAATGAAAACATCCATAGCTCATAGGGCTGAAATTATGTAACTGCACGTAGACAAATATATTTTTTTGATCTCGTTTTATGCATTCAAACTTAGGCTGATATAGAAGTGATGAGGCCAATTAACCAAAAAGCACAACACTGCTCTACAATATTTAACTGTCCCAGACAAAAAATAATGCTAAGTTCCTGCAACTTATAAAATTCAATACCATGTAGAATATGGATGACATCGAGGGTTCGAAATCATGCACCGTAATGTCCTCCATTTGAATATTAAGAAAAACGTGGCGAGTTTCTCTATGGGTGTTGCGTCGCAAGTATTTCCGGCGGGTCAGCGCCCGCGCACACGCCAAACCGGTTCAGTAATTTGGTGTTTCTGGAGAGCCATGTCGATTAATTTACGATAGACGAGCTTCCTGTCAAAAAAGATGCGACATCCAACTCAGTGATATGACAACTCAACCATTAGATATCTATCAGAGAGTTTTGTTTCTTTTTTACCTTTAAACATAATTGTTAATTAGGAGGATAGGTTGACGGAACCTGCACTTGACTTGGTGATGTCATCTGTGAATGGATTCTAATAGTCTTTAGTTATCTAAAGAGTGCATTAGATGTATTTGAATACTTAATTAAGAAGATAGGTATGATGTTATTGATCTGCCAGTATTGTCACAATTCAGTTAATAATTTATTCTCATGTACTCTACTTGACCTTTTCATCAGAGAGAGAATAGACATTATCCATGCATAGGTAGGTATAATGCCAGCTATCCTTTCCCCATCATTCTAGGTTTATTTGTTATCTCTTGTCTCTACCACTGTGATTAACACTATTGCCAAGTACCTACCTACCTGCAATATTATTTAATAGATAAATTAGAGAGAATATTTTGATGCATTACGTCACCGGTACCTGTTTCCACAGTTACAAAACTAAGCCAAGACCTTCAGCTTAATACCACCTCTAAAGGAGTAAAAAACAAAGTTGTAACAAATAATATGTTCCTAGAACTAATAAGAGCACGGATCAGTCCCTGTGTCACTCTGTGGTTAACCGGAATTAATCATTCATTCAACATTTGTATGATTACGGGACACTTCTAGGAACTTATGTTTGTTTATTACAAAATGAAATGAATTCGCATCACAATTTATTTTAGTGCATTTAGCATTGGATACGTAATTCTTTTATTTTTAACCAAGTTGTTGTGTTACAAGACTTACAATTTTATTATCTATCTAAAATCATTTTGTGGCAACAAAATATTGGTTTTATTAAGACTAACATGTCTTAAGTAAAACATGTGTTAAGAATAACCAATATCTATAAAACCTATATTGTATTATTTGATGCGAAAAATTACTAAACAAAGAAACCTGTAGAAAAACCATTTTAAAACATTATTGCTTATTTTGAAACAAAATCATGTATGTAGCGGATCTTGTTTACGATAATAATTAATTGGTTGGTCATTTTCTAAATGGAATCTTAATAACATATTATATTCGACCTCTACTAATTGAAGACATTATTTCATAAACATTTGCCAGACATGACGCATTTAACTGAAAGCTTCAAGTTTCTGATCAACCTATGTTTTTTAGGTGAAATATCCATACATTTTCCTTACTCTAATTGCTCTTACAGGGGATTACTCAAAAATAAGTTCATATAAAAATAGACTCATAGAATAATATGTTAAGTGGAATTCAAGGTTTATTTTGAACCTATAGTTATAGGTACTCTTGGAACATTTTCTACTTCTAGGTTCCTGCGCGGCGTGGCGTCTTGAGTACCTACATTTCCCTATTTCAAAAGATTACAAAAAAAAACCACGTTTCGTGCATAAGGAAGACAAGTATCAACGGCTACTGTATGGTGATTATATAATATGTTAAAATGAAAAAATGGAACGGGCCAAGTACCTATCGAGCCCTATGGAACATAGATATATTTCGGAAATGTAATTCTGTAATGATCCCTTTTTATGGATTCCGGAAACTTACCAGATTATGTAGGTAGGTACCATCATACCATGATCCTTAATAGAGCATTCTAAAGTGCGATTACTTGGTAATCCAACATTCAGATCAATGTGGAAAACGCAGTCGAAAGCAAGTCAAGCAAAATATCCTGTGTAAAACTATAAGCTGCTACGTGAGGCATCAAGATAATGTTTTAAGAGTTGCTTTCAAAAGTGCCATAAAAGCCTCGCAGCAATATCTTAAATTTTATTACGCTATAACCCTAAATCTGTGGCAAAAACTGTAGGCTCCTGGTGTTACAGAATTGATTGGGTTGTGCTCAAAACATAACAGTTCCTAAATCGTACAAATTCCTAAATAATTCCGAAAAAATAAAATAAAACAAACCCGTAATAAATGTTCAAAAACGAAGACATTTTTTAACGTCAAGTTAAAAACGACACTCCGATGAAATTGAATGAACTTTTATAAACACAATTAAACCTTGTGATACTTTATAAAAGTGTCCGAAAACAACAGCGGCTATAACACATTGACATATTAAGTACCACTATAAAACTGCAAGGGACCACCCGGGTCATGGACCATGGTGTTTATTCCGAGAAGTGTCACACCACGTGACATTCGCATTATTTTGGTGACCCTTAACAACATTCGCCAAACGAAAAGTAAATGTAAAAAATTGTATATCATTAGGTCGTCAACAATAAATCACTTTGGATAAAACCAGTAGTTAGAGATGAGAAAATAATTTGTTGATATAAATTAGGCTCGGTGCACGGTGGTGGCGCGTGGGCCGCGAGGTGAGAGGGAAGTGTCGCGTGCGCGCGCGCAGCCTACGCTCAGCTCGTGCCGCCATTATTTTTCAACTTGTCCGTTGAAATGAAACAAAAGAAATGTGTTTTAGCACGAAGAGTATAATATAGGCGTTGTTTTAATTAACCCTTAGTATTTGATTCAATTGTAAATACAGCTGAACATAAATTTAATTCTTTTGTGTTACTAGGTACCTACTTACCTACTTTATTAGCTTCAATAAACTGAACAGTTTTTAATGTGATTCAATGGAAAGTATTAAACCATCACCTTTGGAGGTTATCTAATATTTACTAAGTGTAATAATATAATCTAACCTGATAGTTATTTTGTTTTTATGACTTCTTCAAATTGTATTTTTCTTTCTTTATTTTATAAGTCCAATGGTCTAACACCATCTGTGAAAGTAATAAGAATGAATTAATATGTTATTTATTTGTCATTACCCCTTAATGCTTCAGTTCGGTTTTAAGAATTTATTGTCAATTTCTAATTTTAACATTTGGATAGTAAGTACCTACCTACCTACTCATGAATCGCATATATTTCTAACATTTACCTCAGCGTTTGTTACTGGCGCATTTATTATTTCGTTAGTTTCTCCTGCATGAAGTTATGAAGATCTTAAAGTTAGTACCTACCTGCCTGCTTAGGTACCTACCTACTTTTTAATATTTGAAACTAATAAGTCCCTTTTGAAGTTATCACTAAATATAAACTTTCCACATTTATTTAAATAGAATAGTTTATGTGTACCTATAATAGGTAGGATTACTGGACATTTTTGTTTAAAAATATATCATATTTAAATTGAAACAAGATTTTTAATAATAAACTAGGCATAATATACAACACTACATAACTACGTACCTTATTTATTATTTTTTAAATACACAACTTTTAACGTAGGTAACGGCTTTACCCACTACCTAATAAAATTCAGAGAAAATTCTATTCCATTTCAAAGTGGAATTGCATTCGAAACTACCAACGCCATCTAGAATTCAGTCTTGAATTCAATTCCCGCGACTGGTCCACATAGGTTTTTACCGACGAGCCACTTGGCGAGCGAGAACCGGTGTCGTGTAGAAGGCACAGTGGGCAGGAAATTGTTGCCGTCGGCCTGTTCATAGAGCAGGATGACGTAGCGATGCGGACCTGTGGCGCGAGGTGGCGCTGGCGGCTTGTAACCTAGATAAGAGTGGTTCGTTCATTATTAATTTTAAAGCCTTAAAATTATATTGAGAAACTAAAGCAGGAATATTATTTTTTCTGCATAACATAACTTACCTCTGTAATCTATTCCAACGGTTTTGCTGCTCTCTTTCGCTTTCAAAGCCAGTCCCTGAAAAAATAAAACACGTTTTTAAGTAATGCTGCTTTAGATTTAGAATTTTTGGCGTCACAGTATTTTCCCCCCATTCATTTCCATCGGCTATTCAGTTCTAGTCTTTGATTTCACTTTTTTCATACTTACTCTATCTTTTATAAATAGCTACAATATCTTCATTCATCTTCTTATTGGCCGTTCTAACTCTAATAGCAAAGAGTTGTTCAGCTCACAATTACAAGAAGTACTTATACCTCGATTATTGCTTTAACTCCAAATGTACGAGTGAAAAGGTCATGAAATTTAATCTACTAAAATAATGATCAACATTAACTTACTGGTATATTAGATTTCACCATGTGAAGGTAAAATTCTCCTTCCAACTGTGGCGGAGCATCTGGATCCACCATAATTAACGTGTAGAACTTTTTCTAAAACAAACAAGGACAACTTAGTTAGTTCAGAAATCCACTCAGTGAGTTTTGTCTTGATTTTTGCTAAGTGAGACATTGGTTTCAGCTTGGGAGTGTGTTTTGGTTATTCTTTGCAGAAACCGAACCAATGTCCTTTCGCTTTTACAACCTTGTTCATATTCTAACTGGCTTTTGTACCTATACGAGAGAAATACAGAAACTAGCCAGCTGTTGGCGAGACTGACTGCCAAACTCAAACAGAATTTTCGGCCTAATATGTAAGTTCTTAAGTTAATTAAAAAGTAAAAAAGAGATTACTGAATCAGCCAAAGGGTACTGGAACAACGGTTCTTCAATGAAGACTTGTTTCGGAAGCAGAACGTCGCAATTGTGGTCGTTAACCATGGTGCCCCCGACACTGGTCACATTCAACCCCGCAAGCCGGTCACACCCTTCGAGAAGAGTCTTTACTTCAGTCGCCGTGCACTGAGAAGCCCCGCCGTGAACCACCCTCCACATTATAGCAAAGGCCAGACATTTGTTGATCATGTTACGTCTAGTTGATTAAAACAGCCCAGAGAAACTGAATTTGTAACTGTTAAGAGCATAAAAGCTGCGATTAGATGTTGCAGTTGTGCCAGCAGTTTGTTTTTAAACAAAACGGTGAATTCTATAACAATGGACCCGATAACATTGCTGTTCAGTAATACGAAAACAAACGGACTCAGATGTTATAACATCATTAAGTGACTGTGTGCGTTTTTATAAGCTTCTTGAAGACGCGTCGGGCTTCCAAATAATAAGCATAAAATCTTTTATTTATGGGTTCTCCGCCGCTTCCTTGGTTTGTATCTGTTTATTGGCTATGAGTGCTATGGCAGCTGACAGTTTGCAACTATTGACATTATTTTGGTTTTAAAGTACCTACTTAGCGTATTTTTGAAACAAATAAATATGATTCCTAGGTAGGAGCAGCTTTACATTTTATCTGCAGCAATGCAAAATCCTAATGATAACAGATTAGGCATACCGCAGTTATCCAGAAAACAGATGGATCTTGAAATAATAGAACGACTGAGATGCGCAAAACTGTGGTGCCAACGTTTCTGGAAGGTGTTGTGCAATCCTGACCTACGCTGCCGGTCCAAATTTCAACTGTACAAGTTCTTTGTGAGACCTATCCTCACATACGGTTGCGAGCTTTGGGACTTAGATAAATGTAACTCTAATAAACTACAACGCTTTGAAATAGGCCTCTTATTAGAAATTTATAAATCAAAATATCCGCAAAGGCATCCTAACAGACTTAAGCCTAATATCAGGACCGTTTATACTAAATTCGGAACAAGCAACGTTGTAGATTACGTAAAAAACGAACGGCTACTTTGGTCAATATTGTTAAAAAAAGAAGAGGTAGCTCTAAGAAGACGTTGCCGGCGTTCCTGTGTACACTTTTGGGACAATCCTAGACGAACTTGACCTACCAATTCAATTTCAAGAAATGGTGAAGAAGCCTTTCATCTCAAGGGGGTAACTTCTCACACACTTGGAGGGCGAATGACGCCGCAGGGTTGATCTACTCACTGCAAAAGATTGCCAGAGACCATGGCAATGGAAAATTGAGTTTCCAGTACAAGTACGCGAATCATTGATTGTTTAATCCAAGATCAATAAGATTAGGTATTATGAACTATTGGCGAAATAGTACAAGAATCACAATCAAATTCAATGCTGTTATGCTAGCGATCCTACTTCTTGAATGCTACCAAGTTGATTGAAAAGGTACCGACACAAAAACAGGTACCTAGTTAAGTAATTCGACATAGGTAACAAATTTGGTAATAAAGTCGACGTGATGTGGCATTTTTCTGTTATTATTTCTGCAAGTATACCTACCTAAGTACCTAGTAGTAGCAAGAGTATAAAGGTCATAGCACACGTATCACTCGGAAAGGGATCGTCACCCTATTAACTAGAGCCATTTCAGTATTCTTTGTATGAAACTCCTCCCTACTGCAACGCATACTAATCAGAACCGCAACGTAATCGCCTCGCCTCGGGACAAGCTCACGAACTGCGGTGCGGTGCGTGGTCAACTTGCAGCTCCCGAGCTTACGTCTCTTCGTCCACCCTTGCCCCTCTCACCCCTCCCGCGGCCTGCCTGCAGCACTATCAACCGGCTGTCGGCGAGCCGTAAGCGCGGCGGCGTTACCTAGCCGTAGCCAAGCCGACGTATCGGAGCTTCTGATCCGCTTTGGTTACGTGCTTACGTTAGGTTGACGCCTGCTTGACGCCGAGGCTAAAGGCGATACGGTGTCGAACCCTTTCCGAGTTGATACGTGTGCGACCTTTAACCTATTGAGAGAGACCATTAATTTGCATTCATTGGTAGGCCAGCAAACTGCACGACCTGTGCGTAATTTTGGATGGTACCTACCTAAGTAGTATAATAAGTATCTTCAAAGAGTAAGGATCGTAGCTCTGGTGGCGTTTTGTAATTTCTGTTAACCCCTATGTGTGTTTAAGTATTAATCATCAACATCATCATCATTTCATCCGAAAGACGTCCACTGCTGGACATAGGCCTCCCCCAAGCACCTCCACTTCGACCGGTCCTGTGCTTCCCGCATCCAACGGGTTCCTGCAGCCTTCACAAGGTCGTCGGTCCACCTTGTGGGAGGCCTTCCAACGCTACGTCTTCCGATACGCGGTCGCCATTCGAGAACCTGTCGGCCGCAACGGCCATCTGTTCTGCGAGCAATGTGCCCTGCCCACTGCCACTTAAGTTTGGCAATTCTTCGGGCTATGTCGGTTACCTTGGTTCTCCTGCGGATCTCCTCATTCCTGATTCGATCACACAGGGAAACTCCAAGCATAGCCCTCTCCATTGCCCTTTAGGTGACTTTTAGCCTTCTTATAAGGCCCATTGTGAGCGACCACGTTTCAATGCCATAAGTTATATAAGTGCCATAAGTTTAAGTAATATGTTGGTTCATATATAATGTTATGTTCAAATGAAATACGAATTGAAACATAATGTACCTATGTATATTGAGATAAGCACAATATTTAACGTCTTTTATACTGAATTCGTTTTGTATTAGCTAAACGTGTGCTTCTTCTGGGCACAGGCCTTGTTGAGGAGGCAGATTCCGTACAGGTTGACATACTGTGAGTATGACAATGATGCGAGTGACAAGGACATCCACGTCGACATCGACAATATCGAAATCGACAACATCGAAATCGACAGTGATGTCTATTGACTTTATTATCACGCCCAGCTCTGGTGAAATACGGTGAAGGATCACCCATCCTGGACAGTTCTTGAAGCATTCTCCGAAGATTTCCGAAATCAGATCCAGTTGCGCGCTTCCACCGTATCTCCTGTAACTTCATGTACCTAGTTACATCTATGTCCGTGTAGCGTTTATACAGACTACGCTCATCATTTGTAACAAAAATACGTTTCAAGGCTTGAATTTCTAGATTTTTCATATCATTGTCGCGTCCTTCGAACCACTCGAAAATCAACATTGGTCTCAAAAATATTTTATACGCGAGAATTTTCTTCGCTACTGACAAATGCGAACATTTTAGTATTTCTTTAGTTTTTGTTTCCCAAATATTGGATAAATTGTGAGGGTCGTTTTGCATTGTAATTTATATCAATAGGTATGCCCTGTGGGTATGTTAAACATTACGCTAAAACAACACAACAAACAATGGGTACGGGCATTGAGGAAATTAAAATGCTGTTCATGTCACATTTCCATTTCTTGACACCTTTGCCTACGTAGGGGAAGCACTAGGGGAAGTATGTCCTTCTCTTCTTAGTCTGTGGTCCAAAATGACATACGGTTTTGTTTTTTAATCATATATATTCAATGAACATAGGTTGTTACAATCAGTTTTTAGTTTTAATACATAATATTTGTTCGCAACGAAGCGTCACCAACCTTATTATTAGTTTGTTTTAACACATTGAAGGACACTGAACGAGACACAATAGAAGTTTTATTGTTATTACGTCTATAGGCGTTAAGTGTCCCGCAAAGAGTTAACTTAGAATCAGTTGAGGCCCGCGATTAACGCGTGTAGCCTAGTAGGGTTTGATTGTAACTTAGAGTCACTAGAGTCATAGTTTAAGTTTAGTATAAGTATTTTAGATAAGAGGTTCGTCAAACACTATAGTTGTTGTTAACTTAGAATCGTTGCGGCTGCGAATAACGCATAACCGAGTAGGGTTTGTCTATATAATTTAGAGTCCCGTTTGACGAAACCTCTTAAATTTTATTAGTCTAGTTGTATTTTAACATAGTATAAAGACACCTCTTTTATTCGCCAACAACGGTCGCGCTACCTGAACAGGTGAACCTCGGTTGAAGTAGGTCGTATATAGTATTTCCAGGTAGTCGTAAAGATCACAGATCACTCCTATTCAACCGAGTTCGCACGCGCCAAGCCTTTGTTGAGCGTGGGAATATAGTATGGTCTTCCAATAAGATTTCAGCGGCGCCTCACGCCCCGAAAACTTAAGATATCGCACCTGTAAAGTTACATTTCGGTAGAGCTTATAGAACAGTACAAAGTTGCCAAAAATGATAGAAATCGGATAGATACTTTTCAGGCAATTCGGCCTAAAAGGAAGTTTGTGCAGCTCCTTTGTACCTTTTTTCGCCTTTCTCGCGAAATAGCTCTCCATACAGGTAAAAATAGGAAATATAGACGACACATTTAAATAGACAATTTTGTACCGAACCAAATGACATGCAACACTCTAGGATTACACTTGTAGATATAGGCATTTAGACTCATAATAGTGTTAAGTTAAGGTAATTTTAGAGCAAAATAAAGTTTAAAATCAGGAAGAAATTTCAGGTCCTCTTTACGGTAAAGTATCGAGCCATTTGAGCAACCGTTCAAAAATGGTAAATTCGTAGTCGTCGGCAAGATAGTTCCTGAAGAAACTTGAAGAACCCGAAATCGCTTCCTGAATACTCTGAAGAATCAACATATCGCCTTTCATTCTCAAGACACCGCCTGAACCCTAGAAGATCACCGCTGCCTCAACAAGTATTCAACACAAATATCCACGGGATTTCCGAAATAATCCGAACCATAGGTGCTTGGACGTCAGCGCTGCGCGACGGGGAGATTTACAACCTCCCCTCACCCCTCGCGTCCGCGGATAACGCCCGTCCCGCACAATATTCATATTTGGTTCATTACTTTTAACTAATGTAGACTTGTAACTGAATAGGAACCTTATACAAAAATAAATTAAATTAAGTAGGTAATCACAACTTCTAAGGAAATTAATTTTGTCCATTTACAGACGCCAGCACATCATGCTAACCGAAACTGTCAAAATTTCCTGAAAATCTATTATTTTTTAAAAAACAAAAAAAAAGGAGTTTGACAGATTGATTGATTTACCTGATTATTTACCTATTATTATTATATTTATTTTACCGGATTATTTAAAATTATACGGATCGACTCGCGAGACACAGAAAGTTCAGCGGCTATCTCTCTCAAACTTGAATGAGGATTTACAGTCACTATTTCCTTCACTTTTGCGATGTTAACTTCAGTTAAAGATGTTGATGGCCTACCAGAGGAGGCAAATCTTCCAGCATATCTTGACCGCTTTGTATCACTCTTATGCACGAGTTTTTGAAAAAGTTGATTCACCGTAAGCCTTCTGTAACATTTTCAGTGACTTCGAACACGAAATTCCATTAGCGATGCAAAATTTAAGACAAACTATTTGTTCGTGTTGGAAGTCGTGATGCTGTCCATCAACAAACGACTATGACATATGTTTGAATTTGTTAAAAGTAATTATTCCGACTGATTGATGTACGGTGTCATGTAAAAATATGCTTTTACTCTTTACAATAAAACACAATGTTTTAATAATCAACGAGTTATTTTTTTCTTCAAGTCGCCAATCCCCTCTGTCAGTGGTAGCAGAGGGTGGTTATAATAAGTGGCAAATGGAAGAAAAATAATCAAATCCGTGAGTAAATGAGAAAATAAAAGATTAAAAATGAGCTCAAGTCAAAGAAGCATAGAACCGCTGACAAAATCGAATTACGATACCTGGTGCTTACAAGCACAGGCGATTCTCATAAGATACAATCTGTGGGAGTACGCTAGTGGTGAAAAAACGTTAGCGGCAACTGCGACCTTCGAACAAAGAATGCATTCCTAAAGGAAGACTTAAAGGCAAGGTCAGAGCTACTTCTACTAATATCTCCACCAGAACTTAAACAAATTAAGGGATGTAAAACATCCAAGGAGGTATGGGATAAACTAAAGTCTGTATATCAAAGTACAGGGCCCGCGAGAAAAGCTACGCTATTAAAGCAACTAGTATTGAAGAAAAAAAATAACTACAGAAGACGCGAGGGACCATCTCAATAATTTTATGGACGTAGTGGGTAAATTAGAAGACATGGATGTCAAAATTCATTCAGAATTATTAAGCATTATGATGTTATACAGTTTACCTACAAATTTCGATAGCTTCAGAACGGCTATTGAGTCGAGAGATGCTCTACCAAGTCCTGACATCCTAAAAGTAAAAATCACAGAAGAATACGAAGCAAGAAGGAAAAGCGAAGCAAGCGAACCTAAGACTTCAGAAGCATTCTATGTAAAGACAAAGAAAAGAGCAACAATTGTAAGAAGAAAGGGCATTCCACAGAAGCTTGTTGGTTAAAAAAAGAGACCCAAATAACCCTAATAAAACTAAAGGTCAAGAAGAGACGCATAATGTCTGTATCAACAGGAACGTTGAAAACTACAAGCAATTTATGGTGTCTGGATAATGGCTGTAGGTCACATATGACGAGTGACAAAAGTATACTCTGTAACTTAATCCCTGCATCTGAAACTCTAAGAATAGCTTCAGAGAAGCATACGACCGAAGTTAAAGGGAAAGGAAAAGCTGAACTCTTTAAAAACGATTGCAAACACAATATAACTGACACATTATATGTACCTGATTTGTCAAACAACTTGATGTCAGTAAGCAAAATTACAGATCATGGCTTTAAAGTTTTATTTGAAAAGGAACAAGCCAGTCTCTTAAAAGACGGAAGAGTTAGCTTAAAAGCTAGAAGAAGAAATGGACTATACTTCATTGAATTCGATGAACCGGAAGAGACAGGAAATTTAACGACAAATGCTGAGAGCGAAATTATGAAATGGCACAAGAAGTTAGGTCATGTCAATGAAAGAGACCCAAAGGAAATGGTTAAAAATAAAATGGTGCGAGGACTCGACTTTAAAGAAAAAACTTTGGGTACCTGTGAGACTTGTATCAAGGGTAAATTTACCACTCTACCATTCCAAAGCCATGAACAAATAATCTCTACCGAAGTGCTCCAGATAATTCACAGTGACGTATGACGTATGTATACCCTTTTGAGCATGAATCGATGGCCGGATCAAAGTATTTCGTTACATTTATTGACGACTATACAAGATACTGCTGTGTTTACTTCTTAAAACAAAAGAGCGAAGTAATCGAAAAATTCAAGGAGTATAAAAACTATGTTGAACTGTTTCATAAGAAGAAAATTCAAAACCTCAGTCTGACAATGGAGGCGAATATACATAGGTCGAAAGCGTTTGACAAATTTCTGAAAGATAACGGTATAAGCCGAAGACTATCTGCACCCTATACACCTCAGCAAAATGGCATGAGTGAAAGGAAAAATCGATCGCTGATGGATAAAGCAAGATGTCTGATGATAGATTCTAACATTCCTTCAAATATATGGGCAGAAGCAGTGAATACTGCAAACTATTTGATAAATAGAAGTCCTGCAAAAGCTCTTAAAGGAAACTCCCCATACGAGAAGTTGGTAGGAAGAACACCGTCGGCAAACCACCTACACGTGTTCGGAAACAGAGCATTTGTAATGAACAAGAACCGAAAAGGAAAATTCTTAGCCAAAGCGACAGAAGGGAGTATTTTTGGGATATACAAATAAAGCCAAAGGTGAAGGTGAGGTGGTGGTGGTGGTGGGGGGAATCTACCTACCGGAAAAGAATGATGTTGTTATCAGCAGAGACGTAAAAGTAATCGAAAAGATGCATTATGGCGATACTACTGCTGAGAAAAACGAAGAACTTACTCAAGAACCAGAAACAGAATTAATTGAGATTGAAGTACCTGAAATTAAAAACAAAATTAATAATAACTTACTTTTTCAGGAACCTACTAATCTTCCTTCTTCCAGCTCCAGTCAAGATCCATGTGACCCACCTTCCTCAAGTGGCAGACCACAAAGAGAAGTGAGACCACCAGCATGGACCAAAGACTACGACTCGTACCTAAGTCGTTGTGTGACAATGTTTACATCAAAAAGTAATGATGACTATGACTGTTCATTTCTTACATATAAAGATGCAGTGACGGGCACCGACAGACAAAATTGGGAGAAGGCGATACAGTCTGAAATGGATTCACTACAGAGAAATAATACCTGGGTACTAGTTGACAGGTCAGAAGCCAAAGGATACAAAATTTTGTCTAACAAATGGGATGGGATTTCGGATTAAAGATGAGGGTACGTACAAGGCCAGATTAGTCGTACGTGGCTGCGAGCAAAAAGGAAACCTGGATTTTGAAGATATATATAGCCCAGTCGTAAGTCAATCTGCCTTAAAACTTTATTAGCCGTTGCCGCATCCAAATCTTACCACTTCATGACATTTGACGTCAAGACGGCATTCTTGTACGGAGAGTTGACTGATGAAGTTTACATGAAATTACCTGTTGGCTATAAAACTGACTGCAATACTAACTTCAGTAGTATTGCAGTCAGTTTTATAGCCAACAGGTAAGTTTACCGGCTGAAAAAGTCGTTGTATAGCTTAAAACAAGCTCCATTCACATGGAAGAAAAGTTTTACCCAAGCGATGTTTGATTTGGGTTTCAAGACGATAAAAACCGATCGATGCGTTTTCGTAAACGAAGATAAGTCAATAATAATCGGATTATTTGTCGATGACGGACTTGTCATAGGAAAAGACAAGCAAAAGATCGAAGTTATTTTGAAGAAACTTGAAACTAAATTTAAAATGAAAAAGAATCATAATCCAAGTACATATCATCATCTGCCTAGCTTTTTCCCAACTATGTTGGGGTCGGCCTCCAGTCTAACCGGATGCAGCTGAATACCAGTATTTTACATGGAGCGACTGCCTATCCGACCACCGCAACCCAGTTGCTGGGTAATACGATACCCATTGGTAAGACATATCTGGGTATGGAAATAAGAAACTCAATGGAAGGAATAATCCTTACTCAGAGATCTTATATAAATGACGTACTGGAAAAATATAATATGATAAATGCCAAACCTTGTGACACGCCCGCAAGTAGCGTTTCAGAGTCGATACAGGAAACTGCCCAGGAGAAGGAATATCCCTATAGGGAGGCAGTGGGAAGTTTACTGTACCTGTCTACCAGAACTAGACCAGACATCGCACAAGCGGTCAATCAAGTTAGCAGGAAGGTCGAAAATCCCACTAGAGAAGATGTCAATAAACTGAAGAAAATATTCAAATATTTGGTGGAAACCAAAGACTAAAGGCATTTTGTTCAAACGAAACAGACTGACAGAGAATATCGATGCTTTCAGCGACTCGGACTATGCTGGAGATCCATTGACGCGAAGAAGCACTTCTGGCTCCGTGCTTATGATAGTCGATGGACCAATCGCATGGGCGTCTAAGAGACAGCCTATAGTGGCGTTATCGTCGACCGAAGCCGAGTACATAGCCGCAGCAGACTGTTGCAAAGAGGCATTGCATCTGAAATCTCTGTTGAAGGAAATAACCGATATGGACAAAAAAATAAATCTGCACGTTGATAACCAAAGCTCGATTCAACTGGTAAAATCTGGATCCTTCAACAAAAGGTCGAAGCACATAGATGTGCGATACCATTTTATTCACGAACACTTCGTGAACGGACTGATAAATGTCAGCTACTGTCCAACAGAGATACAGTTGGCTGACGTAATGACAAAACCACTGTCAAAAGTAAAGTTCGAAAGACACTGTGCAAGATTAATGCATGTATAGACGCGTGTCTCAGCAACATGAGCGAACATCAGGAGAAGGTGTTGGAAGTCGTGATGCTGTCCATCAACAAACGTCTATGACATATGTTTGGATTTGTTAAAAGTAAAAATTCCGACTGATTGATGTACGGTGTAAATATGCTTTTACTCTTTTACAATAAAACACAATGTTTTAATAATCAACGAGTTATTTATTTCTTCAAGCCGCCAATCCCCTCTTTCATTATTTACGTCGTCAAAATTTGTAGCACGTCGATTTACCTTAAAAATTAAGGAAGTGTCATCAGCAAATAACACCATTTGTAGTTGATTGTTTAATAAATGGAGTAGATCTTTAACTTAAGTACACTAAAAAGAGGAAGGGACCCAATATCGAGCCTTGTGGCACACCCATTTTTACTGTTAAACCATGTGATATCGTAGTCCGAGCCATTATTGACATGTTCTGCCTAGAATATAAGTATGTTATTTTGCCCCACATGTTATTAATACAAAGTCATACATAATTTCTATAAACACAAGATACTCATATTTATATTATTTCGTAGGGATTCATCGTTTGCGTTCCCATTGAGGGACCACATTTGATTTTGTGTTTTTGAATGCGTCAGCTTTTAGTAAAAGCTCTCAAACAATTGTAAATTCAGCCTCTAGTTTGTAAAAGTAGCCACTCAAAAGATACAATCGGTTAAAGGTGGTCCCTCAGTCGTGACTGACAGGCATCCATATCTCAAAATCTAGTTAAAATTTTTAACTGCTATAAATGACTACTCTTAGTAAAAGATTTGTAAAACTAATTTTATGAATATCAACCCTTCCTTTTCAAAGAATAGAAAGAACTAGCATGCGGAAGGTGGTCCCTCAACCGATCACCATAAGGTTCACCTTGAGTGGAGGCCACAATGGAATTTTAAATTTACTTGGGTCTAGCGTTAGTAAAAGTACTCGAACGATTGTGAATTCAACCTCTAGTTTGTAAAAGAAGCCATTCAAAAGTTACAATCGATTTAAGGTGGTCCCTCAATTGAAATGTTTATTAAAAGAAAAAACAATTTACGCAGCATTCGGAAGTTAAATTGACGAATGCTACAGTCTATCCTTTAGTAATTTTTTTTACTAACGATTACTTTACTAAACAGTATCAAAATATTTACCGTTATATTTCAAATATAATGGAAAGTCGTGTTAGTTGCACTATCTATAACTCAAGAACGACTGAACCAATTTGGCTGAAAATTGGTGGGGAAGTAGCTTAGAAATATATAGCATAAAAGAAAGTCGTGTTAGTTATACTATTTATAACTCAAGAACGGCTGAGCCGTTTTTGGCTGAAAATTGTTGGGGAGGTAGCTTAGAACCAGAAGACGGACATAGGAAACTTTTTATCCGTTTTTTTTATATAATACTTTTATTTACATAAAGGAGTAGGGTAGGAGTAGTGTAGGAGTAGGTTAGGAGTAGGGTAGGAGTAGGTTAGGAGTAGGGTAGAAGTAGGGTAGGAGAAGGGTAGGAGTAGTGTGGGAGTAGGGTAGGAGTAGGGTAGGGTAAGGGTTAGGACACCATGCGAACGAAGTAACGCCGAGCAGCTAGTTTACAATAAATTACCAAGTATTATTGTTTATTATTATTATTTTAAAATATTTGGCATTAGTGTTTTGGAAGAAGCCATTTAAATGCGTGGCGAAATTAAAGAATGTATAATGTGTAGGTAATAATCAAGTCACGTACGAATATAAGCTTACAGGTTTTGTAGGGGATCCCTGCACTTAGTGATGATACCGGGGTGATTCTATTGGGATGATGATGAAATAAAACCGACCACCGCGAATGCCCGTTGAACACTGTTTTATTGAATTAAGTTGCTTATACAAATCAACTTTAACGAAATGCTGAGCGCACAGAATGCCCGGCGCGTGAGTCTGTAAAATAATGTGCGGTTCCGTACATCCTGCCCGCCCAAATGATACGATTGACATGATTGATTGGTAGATAAAGTAGGAGACAAGTAAAATAATATTGAATATTAAAATGATAATAGATATTACTAATGATACAAATGCGATAAAACTAACTAACACAACTATCCTAAAATACACAAATGTCTTTAACCATCGTGGTCTTGTAAGTGTACTGGGGCCGTATTACGAAGTATTAATGCCATCATGATTCCAGTGCGAAAAAAGGATGGTGCTATCGGCCATGTATAGCTTCATCTCTCTCTTACACTGGAATCATGATGGCATTAAACCGTCATAATACGGCACCTGATCGTAAAAACGTGGGCGATGTAGCCCTGTTTACACCACTAACTGTGAACACTTCACTGCACTTTTGCACTGATTCCGCTAAACGCGATGCCACAGGCGCCGTGTCAGCCGGCGCGACTATCACTGGCCCCGCCCCAAGAGCCTCCTGGCCCTGGGGGGCCGACGACGCTGGTGCTGTGCCTGAACTGCGTTGCCTTCTGATGAGGTACACGACGACACTAGCCAAGATGATGACCGAAGCTACACTGATGTACAACACAGTGTAGTGATGAATGTCGTGAATGCTCAGATCCGTAGACGACTGTTCCTTAACCTCGTCAATCTGAGCTCTTAATTGATCCCAAATGAGATGATGATCTTCAGCCTCACTGAAATTCTCTGGTGCAGACGTTTTCATGATTCTGTTTAGTACGGACACCTCTGGGACTTCGATGTCATGATGAATATTTACATGATTAAAGAAATTGTTATGGGCATAAATACTAAAGGTCTCGTCTTTCAATGTGCAACCTTGACCTAAGGTAATAATCCCACTGTCAACAAGGTTCACCATAGTGACTCCGTCAGCGCAAATAATGCGAGTCTGGCATTTCGAACAACACGTATACAACCAGCTGTACGGCCTGTGTAATTTGATCCATTGCTCGTCGCATGATGATTTTACGGAGTGGCATAATTGTTTTTCGAATATTTTGATATCGCAGAAGACTGCTTCATGTCTAGATTGCATGGGCATAGGGCATGTTTAATGAACATAACAAGACATTATTGGGAACATGGGTACATGATTGTAGAATCTGCTTCTGATAGAAGTTGCGCAGATTGTAGGTTATCAGCGGTACTGATGGAATGAGGTGATAATATTGAAGTCCTCTCTTTTGTGGAATAGGTATGATCTTGTTCAACTCAAACAACTCGTTGCTTAGGAGTGGAACCTTGATTTCAATGATTAAGTAATTAGAGAAAACTCTAGCTGACACTTTTAGTAAACGGTACAGATCTTTGACATTCCTTAAGTCCACAGGGATCGTCAGTTTACCATTCAGTTGACTGGAAATAGTGCTCAGCTGATACGATAACTGCTCTGGTGACAGCAAATGACTGTCAATGCGCCCGTGTGAGATATCTGTTACGGTATCGATAAGCGTTTGCTGAATCCAACGAATATTTGAGAGAATTATTGATGCTGCTAGTGCTGATGAGGTGATATAAAGGTTATCTTCATTTTCGAAACGTACTTTATTCGCCACAGTGGATATATCTTGAAGTCGTTTTTTGATAAATGAAAATTGCTTATTCATGATATCTTAGTTACGGCGTACGATGTTAAACTCTGATTCTAGAATGCTTGTTTGATTTTTTATAAGGTTTTGTAGATGTTTTTCATTGTGACTGATCTGCTCGATGTCACCCTTATATTTTTCAGAAAACCTTTCGTCTAGTACACCGAATAACGAGTTGGCAATGTAACCCACGCCGTCTACGAGGCCTCTCTTCAGCCTCTTCGGACTTTGATATTTAAGTAACATATCATAATGTTCAATTTCGCGTATTTCAGGCTCTAATTGATGAGTGATACTCTGATATTGTTTATTTGAATGGGTGATACATAATGACTTGATATGATTGACGTAACTCTTGATGGCGGCTAAGCCTTTCCAGTACGTCGTCATGTTGTAGTAGACAACTAGACGCCATTCGTCCTGGATGTACTGAAGGTTGGATATTGTATCGAAGTAAATGGCTTGATTTTGTTCTAATGACGTCAGATTGTACGATTGATGATAAGGTAAAGGTTGCGCTGAAGTGGATGATAGTAGCATGAATAATAGTAAGAGGATACTGGTGAATACGTTAAACACTGAAAATTTGTTGCGAGGAATTCGCTTTCTCTTACTTTGATTGTCTGATTTGTTGTGACGGTTGTCATTATGATCTTGTATTGTATCCTCGTTTACTGGTAGCAACACAAGTCTGGTCACAGGTCGTTGAATGATATTATTTTTTGGTTTTTATACTGACAACCCTGACATAGCCATCCTTTCCAGGATGAACAGCTTGAATACGTCCTAGCGCCCACTTGCCGGGTGGCAAGTTTTCATCCTTGATGAGAACGACATCATCGATTTCAAAGTTCCTACATGGCTTACGCCATTTTGATCTAGCCTGCAGTTGTTGTAGATATTCGCTTGACCACCTTTTCCAAAACTGTTTGTTTATTGATTGAATGAGTTGCCATCTTGTTGACTGGTTCATGTGATCTGGATCAGTCTGAGGTCTAGATAGAAGTGGGCCGCCTACCAAGAAGTGCCCTGGCGTATGAACTTCATCTTCAGGGCTCTCGTCGAAAGGCTGCTAAAAATGCAGGAGTACTTAAATCCGAAACGAGTTCCAGATGAACAGCCTTGGTAGATAAACAAACAAATACGGCAATATAGCCCTTGACGGTCTTGATTCCACGTCCCTTATTGGCCTTCAACTCAACATGTCCGGTAAAATCGACACCGGTGTGAGAGAAAGGTCGTGATGGGGTGACTCGTGGCTATGGAAGATCGGCCATGATTTGTTGATATTGTGTTTGACCAAAGCGCCGACACTTAACACATGATCTCAGCTTCCTTTTGACTGTACGGATTCCGCTGATGATCCAATACTTGTCTCTGATGTATGAAATTGTCAGCCGTGGGCCTCCGTGTAATGTTGTGATATGAGCCTGATCAATGATTAAATCAGTTAGACGACTATGGCTTGATAATATGATAGGGTGCTTTGAAGAGTCGCTGATGCGTGCGTTTTTCAGTCGTCCACCCACTCTGAGGATACCGTGTTCATCCAGGAATGGATTGAGACATGATATTTTGCTTCTAGGATGCACATGGCCCTTTTGATTAATAAACAATATATCTTCATGAAATTGCTGTAGTTGGTCATTTTTGATAATTATATTCAAAGCATTGTCCTTTTCTGATGACGTTAATACAGCTGTTTTTGATGTGTGTTTGCCTCGTGATTGCGTAATGAAACGCGATATCCAAGCGAGAATTTTCACAATGCGAGTTAAGGAACTGTAGTTTTGTAAACACTCGTGTATCAATGAAATATGATTTTGATATAATGTCGTGTTTACACTGAGCTTCTTGGTCTCCAATTCTGGTGATTGATATGAGGTGATAGGAAGGGTACCTTGTTCGAAATTAGTTATCCATTTCGGACCCTGCCACCACAACGAATGGCTTGATAATTTCCGTGACGTTAGGCCCCGAGTAGCACAGTCTGCTGCATTCTCTTCTGACCTCACATGATGCCAACTTGATGATGGAATGATATTAATTATTCTGTTCGCTACGAATTGTTTCCACTTCTTCACGTCGCCTTGGATCCATCCTAAAACTATCATGGAGTCTGTCCAGGCATAAATCTCCAGCTCTTGGTTCGATAATGATTCCATGACCTTCTTTATAAGTTGAGATAGTAGTAGCGCACCGCATAGCTCTAGTCGTGGTAGTGAAAACTTTTTCGCCAGTGGTGCCAATTTTGTTTTTGCTACAGCGAGCGTTGATGTACTCTGGCCTTTATTGTTTCTAGCTACTACATACACAACACATGCGTATGCTTTGTCGGATGCGTCACAAAATCCATGGATTTCATATGATTGGTTTGTGTTCCCAAGATAACGAGGTATGATGAATTGATCAATGATGTTGAAATCATTCTTAATCTGAATCCTGATGTTGATTTCGCCGACGCATTAAAAACGACTCTAAGTTTGGTTGTTGTCGAGTCTAATTTCATCACGCCATGATGTGGTAAGAAGAAAGCACGTTTTGATTCATCAACATTAGTTCTACACATGTGACCCAGTTGTTGATATTCTAACAAAAATGCTTTATAATTTTCTGCAAATGCTTCGTTATTGCACATTTTTCTTTCCAACTGTTTGAATTGTGCAATAGCCTTTGATTTAGATGATCCAAGCTGATTTTCATATTCGGGTTTCATGGGTATTCCAACCTCGTATCTACCACTGTCCAAACGACGAGTGGTTTGCTGATAAAACTCTTCACAGTACTTCTCTTCACTGGTAGGAGTTGATGATGATGATGTTTCAACGTCCTCTATCTCCCAATATCTTGATAGATCTGATAAGTTATTTGTTGCGACATAACAATTAAATGTGAGAACATTGCCCGACAGGATCCATCCGAGTGCGGTCTGTTGCGCAATTGGAGCCTGGGCTGGACCTTTGATGAGACCATCCAACCACATGCCAGACACGTTGTATTCAGGATCTGCTAATTGAAGATGTTGGATATGAGGCCATGATTGTTTTTTGAATGGTGCACCAGGCAAGCGATTGGCGACCTTTGACAGAACCAGTGCTTCTGTGGTAAAATGATAGTCGCCGTAGATAGATCGACAGTCGATTGATACCCGTCCTTTGCTTTGCCTAGCACCAGCCCCTATCCCTGATACTGATGCGTTGTATCGTTGACGCTGTAGCCCTAATCGCTGAACAGCGTTTTCCGATATTAATGAAATTTGTGAACCCTGGTCTAGAAGTGCCCTAAGGGTTACGTAGCTGCCGTCAGAGCACTTGACATTGATTGAAAGGGTGGTTAACTATAACTATAACTCTTCGTCATCCCCTGCGACATGATTAACGTTAGGGTGTTTGTTTGACGATTTTGATGATGAAGCGGTCATTATAGATGATGGTGGAACTACTTGAGGAGCACTCCATGAAGCGTGTGTTTCATCATCTAAATCAGCTGATTTAGATGATGAAACACACGCTTCATGGAGTATTGTGTGATGATCACCTTGGCAGGTTTTACAACGTTTCGTCGAAATGCACTGATTTTCATCGTGACTGAATAAGCAATTTCGACAGATGTTTGATTTCGACACCACTTTCAATTGTACGTCTGATGACATATTCATAAACTTTTTGCACGATAGCAGATTGCGGGCATGCCTTGAATTGCAAACCGTGCATTTCGAAGTTTGCGTAATGATGGCCTGATAATTTCTATTAGCGAAACTTTTATAATTGTTTTGCTTATTATGCGATTGATTTGGAGGCCGTTTGCTCGATGATGAAGGTTCCTTATTAGATTTAATAGGCTCGAGAGCAATGAATTTACTCTCGAGAAAAGACATTAACTCCTCCAGCTTTGGTAAGTCACGAGGATTCCTGCGTACTTCTTTGTATCCAGCATATGTTTCTGGGTCCAGTTTTTTGCAGATTAGGTGAACCAACAACGGATCCCATGTATTCGTATCAATACCGAGATTGTGTATCGCGTGAATACATTCAGTTGAGGTGTCGTACAACCTTTTGATGTCTGATGATGTTTGCCTTTGGATGACGGGTTGGTTTAGAAACATTTCAATGTGATTGGTGAAAAGAAGTTGAGTAGTATTGTACCTCTGTAATACGATATCCCACGCGGCTTCGTAGTTATCCGATGATATATGGAGGTGGTGAATGAGACGCTCTGCCTCACCCTTAAGTTTTCCCTTAAGATGCTGCATCTTCTGAGCTTTCGTGATAGAATTGTTGTTATGAATTGTCTCGGTGAACAAATCATAAAATGTTGGCCACTGTGCGTAGTTTCCGCTAAATGACGGTATGTCGACGTGCGGGGTGGATCGTTCTAAATGAGTTGCTGAGGAGATTTTCTTATTCAATTCTCTTTTGATGTTTTTGTAGGTCAATTCATGGTTGTTGAATTCTTCGTCGTATGATAAGTCACCTCCAGAAAGGATATGATCAATTTGCAAATGTTGCGCATCGATCACGTTCCACTTTGTTTGGATGTTTTTGAGCTCATCCTCAAGTTCCCATTTGTCTGATATCTGATCAATTTTGATACCTTTGACCAGCCGAGTGAATGCCCTAAAGTTAGTGCGTTGCAGTGATATTAGTTCGTCTAACTTGCCATCGGGTTGAGTTGATTTGGTTGATTTTCCGTAAGACGCTATGAGATTCCGTACAGTTTGATATTGATCTTTGCCCTTTTGATACGTGTTGTCGAGGAAATAGTCGACTGCCACATCTTTATGCTCCGATATTTTCTTATGGTTTTGTTCGAACTCTCCCCAGAGGTCGTCTAGCGTGTCTAAACGTTTCCTGAGGTATTCCGTAGTTTTGCGGGAATCCGAGTCCTTGCTGAAATTGATTTTGATGGCCGTAAAATTGGCGATGATTTCCGATTGACGGACAGTAAGATCTTCCATGGTGCAAGTAGGTAAAAGGAACAGTCTTACTTGGAAATATGATGATCCACGTGATGATGAAGCTGACTGCGGACGCTGAACCTTTGCGCGACTCGATGATGAGCTCCACGAAGCTGATGGTGATGTCACGCGGAGTTCTGCTTACCACAATCGTGCTGACGACCTAAGCTAATTGGCTCAAGTCCAGGATGAACGAATGAGAAAAGAGTTTCACACTTAAAGAGTCTACTGGTTTGATTACAGTACCGCGCTCGCGAGAGATTACTACTGAGCCGTGCGCGCGCTAGCTCAAAGTACCGCGACGAGGTGCTTCTGCTAATCTCGAAGGACCAAAAAATAAATGTAGGGGATCCCTGCACTTAGTGATGATACCGGGGTGATTCTATTGGGATGATGATGAAATAAAACCGACGACCGCGAATGCCCGTTGAACACTGATTTATTGAATTAAGTTGCTTATACAAATCAACTTTAACGAAATGCTGAGCGCACAGAATGCCCGGCGCGTGAGTCTGTAAAATAATGTGCGGTTCCGTACAGATTTTATATCTTTCGATTTAAACGACATACCTAAACAACGGACTAGAGAAATACCTCGAACGATCAAAGTCAAACAAAATTTCTACAAATTAGTTAGGACTATTGAGTTTATTCCCGGACCTAGCGCCACTAACCTCGGCCATTACAGGTGTCACTACTTCTTTAATGAGACCAATACGTTCTTACGACGACTTACGCTTTTTTGATGAAAGTCCTCCAAACGAACAAATTTGTATTCATACACTTTGCTACTGTCTCATTAGCAGTAATGTTTGAATTAGAAAGTTTAGAGGTACATTGTCAGTGCAGGACTGCAGAGTAAGACTTTGTTTGTTTTTTTTAATTATCATTATTTTATTTTCTTTTCTTTCTGTTTTTAATTATCTAGGTGATGTCAAATATTAATTAAAAATAATATCAACAAACAGTCACTACTTTTTACTTATTAAAAAATCCTGCTGTGTGGGCACCTCTATCTAAAGCAGTCTACACACCAAACCCTCCGACCCGCCGACACATCCCGGCGACTTGATGTCGGCGGCTTTATTTCAAAAGAATCATGTGGTGACTTGTCCCCGCGCGTGTCGGCGGGTCATCATGTCGGCGGGTCGGCGGGTTTGGTGTGTAGACTGCTTTAGTATTTCTTCCCAGGAATTCGATTATTATTTAAAATAAAACGGTAAATATTTTGATACTGTTTAGTAAAGTAATAGTTAGTAAAAAAAATTACTAAAGGATAGACTGTAACATTCGTCAATTTAACTTCCGAATGCTACGTAAATTGATTTTTCTTTTAATAAACATTTCAATTGAGGGACCACCTTAAATCGATTGTAACTTTTGAATGGCTTCTTTTACAAACTAGAGGTTGAATTCACAATCGTTCGAGTACTTTTACTAACGCTAGACCCAAGTAAATTTAAAATTCCATTGTGGCCTCCACTCAAGGTGAACCTTATGGTGAACGCAAACGATTCATCGATACAACAAATATGGCAATTATTACATTTAGCTGTCAAAATTTGAGGTACTTTTGACAATTTAAGTGACATCGATGACATTGACATCACATCGATCAAAGAGTAAAGTAATATAAGGGGTCGACAGTTTCTTTGATACACATACCCTGGTGCCAGTAGATTAGTAAATAAATAGTATTTTATTCAGTAGATTATTAGTAAAATAGCTACAATAAAATGGAATCACATCCACTTAATTTGGTAATGAATGATCTCTTCTAATACTATAACATCCAGACATTTTCGTGTGGCTTTAAAGTGTTAATAAATTGTTAACAGGCACATCAACAACACCGTCGTGCTGAGGCGCACCTCATCAACAATAGGTATGACGAGGCCATGCAGTGCCATCACAATGCTGCAGAATTATTACTGGATGCTATGAAATCTACGACGTCATCAGTCGCACTTGAGTCCATCACGTTGCAACACAGCTATCATCTCAAACAAAAAGATCTCATCAAAAGCAAGAAAGAGCAATACGAAAGAGTGAAAAAAGCCATGGACAATATCAAAGGTTTGGGGAAAGATCCGTCCTATAACATACAAACGAATGATAGTTCAAAAGTCCAAGTTGCTATATATAGAACAATAAATGAAACAGATTCTTTGTTATACACAATTCTGAACAGAAATGCTCAACAAGGCCAAGTGAAAGACGCAGTTAATAAAGCTGACATAGTGGATGGAAAGAAGGCAGAAAAAGGACAGGAAACTGTTATAGAAGAGTTGCAGATATTGAATCAGAACTTACATTCACTGGTGGAGCAGTTAGTACTGCAGGCTGAAGTACTTAAAGATGAAAACATGACCTTAAAGGAAAGAGTTATTTACTTAGAAAAAGAACGAATCAAGTATTTGAATCTTCCATCTTCTCAGAGTGATTTATTGCAAAGAAATTTTTCAAATATAGGAAATGAGGGCCTGTCGAATGACTTTATTCAGAAGATGCCAATTGCAAAAGAACCACAGCAGGGAAAACCTATTAATATAGTAGATAGAACTGCCCTTCAACCTCATTTTGACTTAAGTGCATTAAAGGATCTGTAATTAAACAGATGTAAACCCCACGGATGGGCACGAACAGACATATCGGTTTTGTGAAAATATACACAGATAATGCTAGATAGCAATCAGATAGTGCTTCGCTATTGTATCTTTAGTCACTGAAACAGATTATGAAGTATGATAAATTACTCTTGATTATTTTTGCTCATTTATACACTATTTTGAAAGTAATATATTACCACTATTTATGTAATTTTAGTGTTCATGTCTGTAGATTGAAGAAATGTTTGCACTTTGTTAATACTGCCATGCTGAGATATACTTTTATATATTTATTGCCATAAATAAAAAAACCATGACACGAAACTGTTATCTCATCTTAAATTTTTTGACATTGGATTTTTTTATAAAATGTAGCCTAAAGCAGCAGTTTGTAATATTAAAGTTGTGATTTTTTTTAAGGCAAATCAAAGTTTTTTAATGTGTGGGAAAGTATTCTAAATTTTGAATTTTTAACAGTGCTTCCATACCAAAACGATATCAATTTTATTCCATGAATATAAATTATCTGTCGATTGAAAAATCAGCCACTTTGTCTTTCTACACTAATATTATAAAGAGGAAAAATTTGTATTTTTGTTTGTTTGTTTGTAATGGATAAACTCAAAAACTACTGGACCGATTTTAAAAATTCTTTCACCATTAGAAAGCTACATTATCTGCGAGTAACATAGGCTATATTTTATTTTAGAAAATATAGGGATCCGTAAGATATTTGGGTTTTTCGAACCCAAGGTGTAAAAAATCATCCAAAAAAGTTCATTATTTGGCTTACGCCGCCTAAACTATAAAAGATAGAACCATAAAATGTTCTAATTAATTAAAGACCTTAAAAATATCTACAAAAAGTCCGCGACACACTATACCTATCTATTTCGAGTTAAGCACAACAACCATTTTTTTATTTAAAAATCTTGAATTTTTTTTAGGATCATTTAAACGCATTTATTTTACACATGTCATTACTCCTTATCAAAATAAACTATTTTGTCACAAAGTAATGTTTGTGTAGATAATATTTAGTCTTTAATTTATTAAAATTGGACGTTTGGTTTGAAACTTATGGCGAAATCAATATAATACTATTTCTGCGCTCCGCGGCCCGTGGCGACAGGCGAAGTAGGCGTCACCAAGGCGCGTGCGGATGCGGGAGGGGAGTTTAGTAGGTTATATAAATCAGAATAACACATAGGCTACTTTTTGTCGCGAAAACCGACATCCACGCGGGCGGAGCCGCGGGCGACCGCTAGTTATATCTATAATTTCTTTTTCCTAAAAAAATGCTTACTTAGATTATAATTTTTTTTATTGTGTTCATCATCACTGAGACATGAAGCGTGCAATTGAAAGTTAGGCTTCACAAATGTGATGGGCAGGGCAGGGAGAAAAGCTGGCCCTAGTTTGGGTGTCAGAAGTTCCACAAACAAGTTGTTCTTTTAGCCTATTAATTTATGGATGTAAGTTACCTGTCTGGGTTAGATAGATCAAAGAACAATACAAAAACAAAAAGACAATTTCGTTTATAGATATGTATTGCATATTGGTCTTACACAAAAATAAAATTTTACTCTTGTTTTTTTAATGTAAAAATAAACTTCCCAGTTGATATACCGGGAATAACTATTCTTACCCCTATAAGGAATCTATACATTAACAAACAATAAAACTAATAACATGCTTATATTTTTGGTAACATGAATATTATACAGGGTATGCTACCAGAACTATTAACTATTATTATTCATACATAGATTTTAAATTTAGGTACATTTTATCTAGTTTTTGTGATATAGCCAGGACCACAAATTGTTTTTACTAGAATCTAAAAGCTCATTTTATTGTTTCTTCATGATGAAACAGATCTCTCGACATTCTATACAATTTATTATGATGGACTCATGCCCTTATAATACACAACTGTTTTTGGATCTAGTCTGTAGTTTTACTTTGCAACATATTATTTATAATGCAAAAATAATTATAGTATTTACCATCTAACAATATTTTTCTAATTTACAATGGCATCATTACCATTCTATAACATTAAAGGCATTTAGTGATGGATTGCTTTCATTTCATATCGGGAAGGATCTTTAAACTCATTTTAATTAAGTAGATTAAAAGACATGTACACATTTAATAACAAGGTGACTCAGTTTCGAAAAAACTTACAATTCCATTAGAGCACAATCATTAAGAGAGCAATAGAGATTAAATGAATCACGAAATAGTGTTTGTTGTGATAGTGTCCCATTATCGAAATGATAAAAATTAAAGCAAATGCCAAAAGTGTTGTAAAGATTATTATCTATGTATTATTTAAAGCATTACCTACATGATAAGAGCATATTGTCGTAAATAGGTTTAAATACATGGGAGATTTAATTACATTTGGCATTTTAGTCACTTCTTGTAGATTTCTGTAAGGCGTTAATTTACGCGTAGAGTGATTTATTTGTATCATCGATTATATTGTAGGAACAGCAGTGTGAAGTCTGAATCAATGATTATTATGATACTTAATTATACATATTTTGTTTCAAAATAACTGGTACAAATAATGTTACTCGGCCCTTAGTCTACAAATTAACCACCTAGTTAGGCTATAAATAATAAACAGAACTTCAATTATTTTATCTTAAAGCATTTCGAGAAATACGACATGAATAGGCACTAAAATGGCAAATCACATGTTGAAGTGAACAGTAGTCATTAATTAACTCACAACCACAATATATACATACATATAAACCAATAATTCCATTTAGATTTTAGGCGTTTTAGAGTTTACAATTAGTTTTAATTAAGGTTACCTATGCGTTAATTTAACTCAGCCCTAGAAAACATTCATCACATGTAAAATAATAAAAAAAGTATTATTAACAACTTTGGATTCCATGAAAACGTTTGTTATATTAGCACAGACCACTTGAGATTACTTCCTTTTTGTTTAGTATCTTCATCAGTAGAGGTTCCAGACGTCTTAATACTCACAAGCCTTAACTAACTTTCAGCATTGGACTTATTAAGCTGTTATAATTAAAATAATAAATACTGTAGATTACAACTAAAAATACATCAATATTTGGGTGATTCGAGACGAAAACTGGATGAGTTTCAAAAACTCAAGGGGAATAGGGAGGTGGCGGTGGAAGTACCGACAGGTCGTCGAACGGGAAGTATTGTTGTGTGCCGAGTACTGGCGGCGCGTAGGACGGGTGTATCGAGGGCATGTAGTCGGCGCTCGGCGTGTACGGCGGCAGAGTGGGCACGGCAGGCGTCGGGCCCACACTATGGGCCTCGTATCCATCCCAGTCTTCCATTAAATTCCGTCTTTGAACATCCTCGTCGCCTGACAATGGAGCACCCCATAGGTTGGCAGCAGATGCTAGCAAGGCCAGTGCACCTGAAATGTTTAATAATAATTATGTATTTTACAATAATAACCACATAATTAGCCTATAATGTTCCCACCCCATAACAAAAATAACTGATGTCACTTGGAAAGCTGCCACGCTAAAATGGAATTGGGCTGGACACATCTGCCGCATGTCAGACAACCAATGGGCCAAACTTACTAGCCAATGGATCACTCTTAATGGCAAGCGACATCGCGGCAGGCCCAGACGGAAATGGCGGGATGAGCTGGACTCCTTCAACAAGAACTGATCCTTAGCAGCTTTAAACAGAGAGTAGGGAGGCCTTTGCCCTGCACTGGGACATCACAGGCTTTTAATAATAATAATGTTCCCACTGCTAGAACACTGGTCTCCTTTCTGTGAAGGAACGGGCCATAATCCACCACGCGAACCCCGTGCGGGTGGTGGATGTCACATGTCTTCGAATTTTTGGTTCTAGAACATGCCTGTTTCCTCATGATGTTGTCCTTCACCATTTTCAGAGCAGTAGTAATGAAATTAAATACCTACACAAACTAAAGTGCCTGTACTGTCCCACTGCTGGGCAAAGGCCTCCCCCATATTCTTCCACATTTCCTTATGCTGTGCCTTCTCTGTCCAATCGGTAGGAACGAATCCAAATCGTCACGCCAGCGTTTCTTAGCCTCGCTGACGACGCCCGTCTTCAGCCCTTTGCCCAGTAGTGGGTCAGTACAGGCTAACAAAGTGCCTGACTGGGTTCAAACTCACGACTCGTAAGTCGGGGCCGATACCACTGGGCCACCACTGCTCCCACAATAATAACACTTAGTTAATCAATTTCCACTGCAGCATACCTAATAATTACCTATGGCTATTATGTAAATTGATTGTTTACATCCCATGAGACTGCTGAGTCATTAAATACCTAGAACTTGATAAAACATCAACACGATACCTAAGGGTCAATTAATACTAGCGCAGAGTCGAAGCGCATCGAAGCGTTAATCTGAAACTTAACATAGCAAATTCACCCTTATCTCCACAACGTAATGAACGCGCACCAATCGGCGTTGGTCGCGCTCAGACGCGCGAATTCCGTCGAATGCACGCGAGTCTTCTTTTTATCTTAGACTTCGATCAGTCGAAGTTCTCAGAAGAAATATGTGCATTACGTTGTGGAGATAAGGGTGAATCTGCTATGTTAAGTTTTAGATTAACGCTTCGACTCTGCGGTAGTATGAATTGACCCTTAGTGGTACTTACAATCTAAATCCAAACATTAAACATAGGTACTTTATAATATTATGTAATGACTAGCGGCCCGCCCTAGCTTCGCACGGCACGGGTGCAATATTTTTTTTCGAATTTTCGAAATTTTCTTTCATACAAACCTTATCCTGGCAATACCGAACACAACAAAAACAGAATTATGATATTATCCAATTTGGTGCAGTCATTCGGAAGTTATGGCGCGTACAAGAATTATGATATTATCCAATTTGGTGCAGTCATTCGGAAGTTATGGCGCGTACAGACATTTCGGTGATTTGATTTATACTATGAATTATATATTATATTATTATATTATATTACTATTACCTACTATGTAAAGATTTACATGATGTATGTGTTATCATATGGGTCGAGAGAGTAGATTGTTGAGAATTTACTAACAAGAAAGCTCATTAACTGGCTAGACTTGGAATCTTGGAAAATCATGGCCTTATTAATTTTGCATTGTAACTTTGTAAGTTAAGTTACTTAACATTTTTATTACATAAGTATGTTAAGTTAATTATTATTTATTTTAGCTTCTGCCCGCGACTTCGCCCGCGTGGATGTCGGTAATTATCCCACGGGAACATGCTACCGGGACAAAAAGTAGTTTCTTGCCAAACTGCCAATAATGTTTTTTCCCTATTGCATTAATACATAATCTGCCTATAATGTTCTCACTGCTGGGACAGAGGCCTCAGTGAGAGGGGTGAGAGGGAGTGGGCTGTAATCCACCACGCGGGCCCAGTATGGGTTGGTAGATGTTTTGGTTTTAGGACATGCCAGTTTCCTCAAGATGTTTTCCTTCCCCATTTTGAGTGCACTGGTGACAAAATAATTTACACAAAGTAAAGTGCCTGAGTTCGAACCTACAACCTAGAACTTTTAAGCCGCGGACGTTATGACTGGCCACCACTGCTATATTACATTAATGATAACAGTAATCAACTTGCTTCTAGAACACTTATTTCTAAGGTATAAATCTGTCAACTGACCTGCTCCTGTAATTGTATAGAATCCATACTCATAATCCACTTGTATGGTATTTGGGTCACTATTGTTTGCATTTCCAAGCACAACGGTTGTATAGTAACATACTCCAACTATAGCTATGACCCAAAATACACACATTATGCTTGGTATGGCATTCCTTCTCAACATCTTGATAGCTCTGCTGTTCAGGCTTGTAAGATTGATCAGTGTGCCGATACAAGAGCAGAGTAGCACCATAAAGCATAGCAATATTAGTACCCTCATCAGTGTGATAGTCTCTGGTGTTGTGCATGGAGGCAGACCTGCAAAATATTGTCTATGGTAACAGATAGTCAAACAGCTAAATGCAATTTTGATCACAACCTTCAAGTCAATTACAATTTGTGAGGAAAATGGAACAATTACTACCTATTTTTTAACATAATCTGTTTATTAAAAACCAGTTTGTTTCTAACTTGGTATTAGGTTTGAATTTTCTTTTAAATTAGTGGTACTTACCATTATAGTCAGTTCTATGGATAGGATCATATTCATTACTCTGGCGTATTGTATACTGTTCTTGGTCATCATCATCATTATCAAAGGAGAAGAATTGTGCTAAAGAGAGGCTCTGTGTACAGTGCAGGCCTTTAATCCTGAACCAGCTGGGCTGAACTAATGCAGCACATGTCAGGAGAAATGTGGACACATTGAACAGTGCCGCTATTTTGTTCAGTTCCTTATCCTTGAAAGGAAACGGCATTTTTAAACCTGAAATCATAGGTTGTAATTATGTTATTCCTTAATTAATTCATTTATTTAAGATATATATGTAGCGGCATGTTGTATATGCACAACATAGCAGATTTAAATTCATCTAAGGCATAGTGCAGTAAAATTTTAACAACAAAAACCTAAATAGAAGTGTTTAAAATGTACTATTAATGTGTAAATGTAGTTCAGCTACACAAGGAAAACATACGTTTTCCCTGTTAGAATAGTTAATAATTGGGTATTTTAAGTTTCAGATAGCAACAGTACTTAAAGCTAAAACTTATTAAATGTAATTCGGTAAGTTATTATTACCGATAGTAAAGCAATAAACCAGGTGATGAATGATGTCAAAAGTTGATGTTTCGAAGATTAAAAGTCAGTCATCATGAGGCTATAAATAGTTCCACACCTCAGGGGAGGCGTATCTTTGAGGGAGGTCGACTAGCTACTATTAACTTAAGTAATGTTATTTCTCGCCGAATATGTTGACTATGTAACTGATACCATGTCGTAATGCAAATACGTACACAGCCTTTTAATAACATTAACTCAAGGAAAAGGTCATACGCACGATGTGCCATAGTAGGTAACAAGGGAAACGTTGTTATACAGAACTCACGTTCTAAGGCATCGGCAAAATGCAATTAACGAGATCGTTTAGCTAATTGAAACATTGAAAATATCTAAAACTAAGTAAAATAGACAGCAATGTTGGACGTCATACCTCGGATCCACGACAAACACCCCATTATGTTGCACTTATCATTTGTACAAGATGCCTAGGTAAACAGGAGGCACGCTTGTAAATTATTATTGCTGATTATAATGTTTAGCAAGCGCGATTTACATGCGATAATTTACAAAACTGTATTCGCGTTTCGTCTCCGCTAAATATTTTGACAGCTAGCGCAAAAGGTGCAGACAGAACAGCAAAGACAAGACAGAAAAATAATGTTGTCACATGAGAATCAAAATATTCGGACTTCTCGTTTACTCTTGCGTAAAAAAGCATAGCACACCAGCGCCACTTGTTGCTAAACCGTTTGACAGATATAATTTTCGTTCTGTCTTACGCAGATTGTAAAATGGATTTTAAATTATTACCCAGAACAGTAGTGCAATCACTTAGCAATAATTCTATTAATTCTATTTTAAATTTTTGAAATGCAATTCTATGCACATGCCTATTTAATTTTTTGGTTTTAGAATTTAACACAATAAATGACATCTAGCGTTTCCTAAAGATAACAACTAACTGTCGCGTCGTGTCGACGAGGCAACCTGCATTATATTTTAGTTTGTGGAAGCAATTCAGCAATCATGTATAATGATTACCGGTAGATGTCAGTTCGATCAACGACGAAGGAAGCAGTTTCTATCTCAAAGAGCAAGAGCGAGAGGTGCAAGAGATGGACAACAAAAATCCGCATAATCATGTTTTAATTTTTTAAATAACAACCTTCATTGTTTAGGCTCCTTCTCAAGGATGATTTCCACCAAACGGCTCGCACCGCATCAGATCGGAAGGCGAAGGTGGGGGGGGGGTGGGGGGGGGGGGTTGCAATTTGAATTTTTAGACGGACCAACTTAAACTTATGTTGGTCCGTTTTAATTTGCACTAATATTATAAATTCGAAAGTAACTGTCTGTCTGTCTGTCTGTATGTTACCTTTTCACGACTAAACTACTATGGTCTTAGTGTGAGTTTTTCTCTCCCGTTCGATTGCGAGCGCGTTAGAATTTTGTAGGGAAAAAAGTTATAGCGTTACCTGGTGGTCACTATGTCAAACCTAATTTCCCATAAAAAATTCTAACGCGCTCGCAATCGAACGTGAGTCGAAAAAACTTACACTAAGGAACGGATGTCGCTAAATAGCTAGATCGTGCCCTGGCGTCTGGCAGCATGTCGACGTATACAATCGGCTCAGGTCGCTTGCGAACGTATCCGTTTCTGCGCCTATTGACGTAGTATTGTTGGCTATTGCATTAGAAGGAGAAGAAAATAATAATTATAAAGCACAGAAGAGGAAAATTTGGACGAGAGCCGATGGAAATCATCCTTTAGACCGTAGAATTCTATGCGAAAACGAAGGAAGAAATAATAATTTGACGATTGAACATTTTTGAATCTTCAAACAACGTTGAACACTATCGTCCCATTTCCATCCTGTCTGCCCTGTCGAAACTCTTTGAAAGGTTAGTCCATAACGAAATTTATCCTGTACTCCACAACATCATAATTCAACAACAGCATGGTTTTGTCAAACGGCGGTCGACAAATACTAATTTAATATTATTTTCTAGCTTTTTGTTTGATTCTGTTGACAGCCGTGTACAAGTGGATGCAGTGTATACGGACTTCTGTAAGGCTTTCGACAAGGTAGACCACGAAATTCTACTAAATAAAATAGCGTTCAACGGAATCCGTGGAAACCTTCTGAGGTGGTTTACCTCTTATATAACCAATCGCAGTCAGATGGTTGTAATCAATGGCCATAAATCTAACATAGTACAGGTGACCTCTGGTGTGCCCCAAGGCTCTATTCTTGGTCCCCTTTTGTTTATTTTATATATTAATGACATCAGCCAATGCTTTCGCAATACCAAGTTTTTACTATATGCCGACGACCTCAAGGTTTACAGTGCCATACGACATCCTAATGACTGCCTTCTGCTGCAACAAGATTTGGACCGACTATCCCAATATTGCCAAAAAAATAAGTTGCAATTAAGTTTACCGAAATGTAACTTTTTAAACTTCACAAAAAATAAAACAAAAATAAACTATACATACACTTTGTGCAATGCCCCCCTACTTAAAGTGGACTTCATTCGTGATCTCGGCGTTGTCCTTGACTCTAAGCTTTGCTTAGACCTACATATTGGAAAAATTGTAAATAAAGCGTATCAATTATATGGATTTGTAATGCGATCGACAATTGATTTTAAAAAGCCTTCTTCTTATATTTGCTTGTATAAGTCTCTTGTACGCTCTCAACTGGAGTATGCCGTGTCCGTCTGGAATCCATACTACAAAAAGTATGTTGAAATGATTGAGTGTGTTCAATATAAATTCCTGCGTGCCATGCATTATAGATGTTACGGATATTATTTGCCATACCACGATTTGCTTGCAAAGTATAAGCTCGCAACACTTGAAAATAGACGTAAGTACTTAGAGGCTATGAATTTATATAGTATTGTCAGACATAAATTTGACAGCATTGAACTCTCAAACATGATATGCTATGCAGTTCCTGGGACAGTCCACAAGCGACAGGTACGCGCTGGCAAATTATTCTCAGTGGGTGCTTGCAAGTCCAACTCTGGCATGCGTTCGCCTGTTCGCAGAATGGTCGATTCCTACAATAGGACTTTTGAACACATAGACATTTTTGCATGTTCTCCCTATAGGTTCAAAAGTCTTATACTTAAGGAGCTTTCTTGAATTTTATTCAGTATTTATAGCATTTCTTGAGTTTTATATGTAGTGTATAATGTAATGAACATAATATATATTACATTATGTATTCATTGCACTAAAATACATTATGTAAACACGAAAGTTAATTCAATAAGTTAGTAAAAAAAAAAAAAAATGTAACCCTAGCGATTATTATTATTATTTTCACTGTATTGTATCCTATCGTTTATCTGTGAACAGCGTTGTGGGCTTCAATATTGTCTATATTATTGTCTTGTGTAATTTTGTTTCTATGTTTTATATTGTAGCTGTTTGTTGTTCCTCTTGAATAAAATAAAATAAAAATAAAATAAAAAATAAAATAAAATTCAAATTATATTATAGCCCTAACTCAAATGAGAGTCTTAGCAGATTATTTATGCTACTGTTAGCTTTTGCAATTAGCGATTTAATCGCTTATACAGGAAAAGTTTTTAACCAGTGCGCAAATTTTTTTTGGTGGCTTAGTGTAAGCAATAGAACACATTTCCATTTTTAGTTTATGACTTTTTTTTTTTCATTTTTCCACTTTGTACCAATTTGAAATACCTAAGCAAGACATGGATATAATTTAATAGTAATACTATGAATGAGCATGAATGAAAACACGAAGGCCGCCCGCCGGCCGCTGGACGCCCAGTGCACGAGACGGGGGTGCGGGGGCATGCGGCGCGGCGCCGGCGTTTGATAAACAAAACGCATGCACATGCAGTACGTCACTTGCGGAAGCAGAGGTCGGATGTCCCTTCGCCGTACCTGCGCGCGTGCCGCGTAGTCGCGTCTAGACTAGACTAGCGTAGTGACAATGTCTCATTTTACTCACCGCGAGTATTATGAAATGGTGCGAGTGAATTTGTTAAGCAATGAAAATTTACGAGCAGCACGAAGAAGATACGAAAGGGAGAGCGTACCTCGTACCTATGCGAGCCCAAAGGATCCTCAATCCCACGGTCCCTAATGAGAGGACAATTTTAGCAGCAAACCAAGGTGTATGGAAACAAGTGAAATGCCGTGTGTATGTAGAAGAGGCTCAGAGCCTAGATGACTTGAAAGAAAAAATAATTAACGCTTTCAATGAAGTAAAAAGTGGTGTAGTGTCCTAAACAAACTAAATGCTTACTTATTTAAACGTGCACGTTTATGCCTTGAAAAAGGAGGTCACTTCGAACAATACCTAAAATTATTGTGATTAATAAAATGTAGAGGTAAGAAGAAATTATAAACAATCTTAGTGTCTTAGGTTCTCTTTGATTAGACATTGACGCAAATTGTATCATGTGTAAGTACCTATCATACCTAAATGTTTTATTTTGAATGGACTAAAACGTATTACTTTCTTACTTATTATGATTTATTTTTTGCATTTTGATGGTCCTAAGCCCATGAAAGTATGAAGGATAAATTGGAATTTACGAAAAATTACGTTTACAAATAACTTTACACAGTCTAAACTTAAAAAATTGTAGCGCTAAACTGGGGTCAATAATCCGCCGGTCGCGCGCGCGTGAGTACTTCTGATAGCAGCTGGCGCGTCAGGCGACCGGTCGACGCGCGGCGTGAATCGGGCGACCGGTCGACGGACTGGCAAGCGACGTCCATAAAATAAAATTCTGAGTAAACAAGTCTCGTAAGCGTTAAGGACGCGTTTACGAAATGACGCGCTTCAATTTTAGGTATTGAGTCTTACTACTACACGTGCACGGCTCACACACACAGCGACATGCGCGAAGCGGTGAAATTATGAGTAAAATGACACGACTTGATACTTGAGCCTAATTTTATTTTATTTTTGCCATGTATTTTTTTTAAGTTTACGGTGATTTGTTTTCAAACAGTTTGTAGGTAATGTGAAGTGTTCATATAAGTAGAATGCTATTTACTTAATTTCACTGGACAGTGATTAATCAAGTACAAGTTGCCAAAGTACCCATGTATTAACAATTTGCGGACGAGCTTATTGAAAACAAATATAAAACAAGCTTGTTTTATTCGGTTTATTTCGTATTTTATATAATAAATTTGCTATGGTATCAAATGCAAGTAGGTTCTCGAAAACTGGAAAGAAAATACGTGTATTTGGCACACACCCTACAAGGCAAACAGTACAAATGCTACAATATTCATCACGCTAATACATATTATAAAGGCGAAAGTTTGTGAGTGTGTGTGTATGTTTATATGTTTGTTCTTCACGCTCAAACGGCTTCACCAATTTTGATAAAATTTTGTATAGAGGTAGCTGACACATATACATAGGCTACTTTTTATCCGATATTCCCACGGGATCGAAACTTATGCGGGTGAAACCGCGGGGCACAGCTAGTTGCTGCATAAATATTTAAAAAATTCGTAAAACAAAAACAACGCAATGGATATTGTTGAACTGTCAAATCGGAATGGATTGCCATTCCAAGTGTGTTACGCAATTAGGATGACGTACTAAGCAGTGTCGTGCATTGCATAAAGGCATATTAGCAGTGGCTACCTCGATAAATCACCATAAGCCTGTCAATTACATTTTTGGCCGTGCAAAGTGACGGATATTGAGATCGCCGATAGTGAGATAAAAATGAAAATCCAAGATGGCGGTTGTAGTTTTTTTTAATTTTTCATCATGGGTGTCGTTTTTATGGTTTTCAAGGGTGCTAAAACCGATAGTGATGTCCAAATGAAAATCCAAGATGGCGGCTTTAATTTTTTTATCATGGGTGGTCGTTGTTATGGTTTTCAAGGGCGCTAAAGCCGATAGTGAGGTCAAAATGGAAATCCAAGATGGCAGCTGTATTTTTTTTTTTTTTTTCATCATGGGTGTCGTTTTCATGGTTTTCGAGGGTGTTGGAGCCAATAATTAGGTCAAAATGAAAATCTAAGACGGCGGCTGTAATTTATTTTTTATTTTTATCATGGGTGTCGTTTTTATGGTTTTCAAGGGCGCTAAAGCAGATAGTGAGGTCAAAATAAAAATCCAAGATGGCGGCTGTAATTTTTTAATTTTTTTTATCATGGGTGTCGTTTTCATAGTTTTCGAGGGTGCTGGAGCCGAAAACAAAGTCAAAATGAAAATCCAAGATCGCGGCTGTAATCTTTTTTTTTTAGATACTTTTGTTTTATGTTTCCGATTAGTAACCGCATCTGCCTAGACTAGACCCGGCCTAGTGCCTGCCTACCTATTCTTAAGGTCTCAACAAAACTAACAAAAGAAGCCCAAGCTTGGCACACCTAGCTCAGCTCGGCTATTAGTTCCAGTAGCAGTCTTCGAAGTACACCTGTAGGTCACTCCATCAAGTCCGGAGGTAAGGTCTCAACATAACTAAGAAAACGAGCCCATACTCGGCACACCTAGATCAGCTCGGCTGTTAGTTCCAGTAGCAGTCTTCGAGTACACCGATGATTGATGACCGATGGTTGGATTTTTATTTTGACCCCACCATCGGTTTCAGCACCCTCGAAAACCACGAAATTGACACCCATCATGAAAAATTGTAACATTTTTCACATCCGCCATCTTGGATTTTTATTTTGACCCCACCGTCGGTTTCAGCACCCTCGAAAACCACGAAATTGACACCCATCATGAAAAATTGTAACATTTTTCACATCCGCCATCTTGGATTTTTATTTTGAGCCCACCATCGGTTTCAGCACCCTCGAAAACCACGAAATTGACACCCATCATGAAAAATTGTAACATTTTTCACATCCGCCATCATGGATTTTCATTTTGACCCCACCGTCGGTTTCAGCACCCTCGAAAACCACGAAATTGACACCCATCATGAAAAATTATAACATTTTCCACATCAGCCATCTTGGATTTTTATTTTGACCCCACCATCGGTTTCAGCACCTTCGAAAACCACGAAATTGACACCCATCATGAAAAATTGTAACATTTTTCACATCGGCCATCTTGGATTTTTCTTTTGACCCCACTATCGGTTTCAGCACCCTCGAAAACTACGAAATTGACACCCATCATGAAAAATTGTAACATTTTTCACATCCGCCATCTTGGATTTTTATTTTGACCCCACCATCGGTTTCAGCACCCTCGAAAACCACGAAATTGACACCCATCATGAAAAATTGTAACATTTTTCACATCCGCCATCTTGGATTTTTATTTTGACCCGACCATCGGTTTCAGCACCCTCGAAAACCACGAAATTGACACCCATGATGAAAAATTATAAAATTTTTCACATCCGCCATCTTGGATTTTTATTTTAACCCAACCATCGGTTTCAGCACCCTCGAAAACCACGAAATTGACACCCATCATGAAAAATTGTAACATTTGTCACATCCGCCATCTTGGATTTTTATTTTGACCCAACCATCGGTTTCAGCACCCTCGAAAACCACGAAATTGAAACCCATCATGAAAAATTGTAACATTTGTCACATCCGCCATCTTGGATTTTTATTTTGACCCCACCATCGGTTTCAGCACCCTCGAAAACCACGAAATTGACACCCATCATGAAAAATTGTAACATTTTTCACATCCGCCATCTTGGATTTTTATTTTGACCCCACCATCGGTTTCAGCACCCTCGAAATCCACGAAATTGACACCCATCATGAAAAATTGTAACATTTTTCACATCCGCCATCTTGGATTTTTATTTTGACCCCACCATCGGTTTCAGCACCCTCGAAAACCACGAAATTGACACCCATCATGAAAAATTATAAAATTTTTCACATCCGCCATCTTGGATTTTTATTTTGACGCAACCATCGGTTTCAGCACCCTCGAAAACCACGAAATTGAAACCCATCATGAAAAATTGTAACATTTGTCACATCCGCCATCTTGGATTTTTATTTTGACCCCACCGTCGGTTTCAGCACCCTCGAAAACCACGAAATTGACACCCATCATGAAAAATTCTAACATTTTTCACATCCGCCATCTTGGATTCTCATTTGGACCTCACCATCGGTTTCAGCACCCTCGAAAAACACGAAATTGACACCCATCATGAAATATTGTAAGTCTTCAGGGGATCAGACCGGAATAACTCCTCAGCTCGGCTGTTAGTTCCAGTAGCAGTCTTCGAAGTACACCTGCTGTGCAGGTCACTCCAGCAAGTCCGGAACGAAATATGAATTTATAAACCCTACTTACTTCTAGAAAAATTATAAGACTGTGAATCAAATCTTTCCTTGGGTTACATACAGAATGCGTGAAGTATCAAGTTTTGTGTGTCAAATATTTTGTATCCGTACAGCGATCTTCTTTTAGCACAAGCTGCTGCTTACAACCGACATAGAGTCCACTCACAACGGCGGCCGAGCGCAGACTAATATTTCATTACAAATTTTTGTGCAATAAACCGAGACAGTGACCAGTAAAATAACCCTTATTTCAATCCAATAAGATTCACGTATTACAGCTAAATATGTGAAAAAATAGACTCCGATTTTTATTTTTTTCTGAGCTCATTTTTAACATTTTGATAGTTCTTTTGGCTACCTTTTTGAGTTGAACATGTCTGCTTACATAAAATATTTTAAAATAAATATGTTTATGTTATTAGATAGAAGAAAAATGATCCCAAAGACAGCACGATATCGTCGATTTTGTGTGAAGAGGCAACGGAAATTATTTTTTACTATATTATAAACCAACATTTTCGAATAAAAAATGGCTACCATTTGGAGATGAAAGAGTAATCTATCTGTGGTAATTATTAGTTACATTTGGTTTCGTCTCATTTTGCCGCAAAATGCACCGAAAAACGGCTTATTTTTGTCAGATTCGTAAAGGCGTCCTTAACTTAATTTTTTACTATTGAAACATATCAAAACAAAAAATACGTGTTTATTAAAATATATTCAAGTTTATTATGTCAAAATTTGCGCACTGGTTAAAAACTTTTCCTGTATTTTCGGAAGTTCGAAATAGGTACTTACCTAGCGACAGTAAATTAATAAAAAAACCGTTTTTAAATTTTCTTTAGCTAGGCCCATATTCGTCGGAGAATTTTAGTGTAGAATATTGCAGTTTTAGGTCAGCGCCATCTCTTGACCGATAGTGGAACTAATGTAAGTTTTGTTGATGATTTCAGAAAAGTGATCTATTTAGAGACATCGTTTTATTTTTCCTGTAATCTTTACATAATCACATAGAATAAGTTCAGATTTTTCTCTATGCAAACTTCGGAGGTAACCCCGGGGAACGGTATTTTTTTTTACATTTTTCATCAAAAGTCGAAAAATGTGCGGCTTAAAAAAAGAAAAAGTGTTTGAGAATGTGCAAACTGCACTCTTTCATAGGATACCCCACATGCCCTAGTAAGCTACTTCGAAATTTTCAGTACTGAAAAAAAAAATCTTTCTTATTTGGAAAATAATTGGGCCAACGTCATCTAAAACTATTCTAAATTTCAAGTTGATAGTTCTTGAGATATCCAGTTGTGACAGACGGACAGACAGACTGACTGAGTCGCACCATAAGGGTTCTGTTTTACCATTTTGGCACGGAACCCTAAAAATGCAATGTAATGCTTTATCTCTCCGCCGAACAATTCAGCATCGTTAGAAACAGATTGGTCAAGAGATGGCGCTGACCTCACAATTCTCTAACGAATAGAGGCCTCGCCGATGAAAATTTAAAAACATATTATTATGATGGTACGGAACCCTCGGTGCGCGAATCCGACTCGCTCTTGACCGGTTTTTAAATATGTACCTACTCAAAAACGTTTTGGCGATTCGTTCAGCAGATGCATCTTAGTGACTGTGTTCAGTCACTAAGATGCTGCAGTTTCTCTTATAAATAAATTAGCTTATACCTACGACTTCGTCTGCGTGAAATTTCTTGTTCCCCGATCCACCCCGTCGCATCGCATCAGCTGCCCGCGCCATGACTTCGTTTTCGCCTAACGTTTTTCAGACTGTTTTCTTTTTGCGCGGCTCCTAAAGGTCATAGCGTGCTGTTAAAATAATAGTCTGAGCCTTCCTCAAGAATTAGGCTATCAAAATTAAATGCAAAAAAACCAAATCCGACTGGAAGTTCCAGAGATTAGCCCGTTTAAACAAACAAACAAACCCTTCAGCTTTATTTTATGTAGTTTAAATAGAAAGAAAATTATTGTTTTTGTTAACTTATTATTTCGTCTTAACAAAAGTTAGAACTTGAAAAATTAAAGTTCCTAGTAAAGCCCTTATACAAAAAAAAAACAATAAACATGACTTAAATAATTACCGTCCAATTACCTTATTTCCTATTATTTCAAAAATATACGAAAAAGCAATGTGTAATAGGATTGTCCGGAACAAAATGGTATTCAAAGAGGAAAGTTGATATTAATTTTTGTAGTTACAAAATGACAAATAAAACAATGGAAATTATTGAGCGTGGTAATGAAATTGAAGAAGTTGACTATACAAAATTCCTAGGCATAGTAATTGATAAAAATTGCAATTGGAAGAAACATATAGATAATATATGCAACAGGCTAAACAGCTTTGCATTTGCACTGAGAAACCTTAGGAAAACTGTTGGAATAAATGCCGCTCTACTGGCTTATCATGGTTACGTCTCATCTGTGCTAAGATACGGCTTAATATTATGGGGTAATTCTACGGACAGTGACAGGGCTTATAATGTGCAAAAAAAGTGCTTACGAGCTGTGTTTGGTGTAGGGCCATTAGAGTCGTGCAGACCCATATTAAAAAAGCATAAATTGTTATCTCTGGCATGCCTATATAATTTAAAGGCATGCCAGAAAAAACACCCTAACCTATTTAGCAAAGCCGATAGTGAAAACATGTATAAAATAGGTAAACACTCAAGGGATCCAACCAGATTGGCTATGCCTAGGTGTAGAACAGCGTTTTGCCATAAAAACTCCAGTCGAATGGCAATAAAGATATTTAATAAGATACCAAAGGTATTTAGAGAACTGACAACGATTATATTAAAAAAACTGGCCAAGTGGGAGTCGGACTCGCATACGAAGGGTTCCGTACCACAAGACAAAAACGCCGAAAAAAACATGTTTGTTGTATGGGAGCCCCCCTTAAATATTTATTTTATTTTAATTTTATTATTTATTATTAAAGTTAAAATACAACAGAGTATTTTGTGAATATTTCAAGTGCCCTTAGTGTTGCCATTTTTGATATCCAGCAAAAAAAGGCAAAAAAATCGCGTTTGTTGTATGGGAGCCCCCTTTAAATATTTATTTTATTTTGTTTTTAGTATTTGTTATTATAGCGGCAACAGAAACACATAATTTGTGAAAATTTCAAGTGTCTAGCTATCGCGGTTCTTGAGATAAAGCCTGGTGACAGACAGACGGACAGACAGACAGACGGACAGACAGCGAAGTCTTAGTAATAGGGTTCCGTTTTGTACCCTTTGGGTACGGAACCCTAAAAAAGAGAAAGAAAAAGAGAAAAATAAAGAGTATTCTATTCTATTCTATTCTATTCTATTCTAAAGACTCAAAACATGGCTTATTGAAAATTGCTTCTATACTATTAATGAATTTTTGAATTATAATATGAATAGGAATATTGCACAGACATGAATAGTGTAATTTAATTAATTTGGACATTCCTGTAACTTAATTAATTTTGACATTTCTGTAATTCATTTAATTGTGACATTTCTGTAATTTAATCAATTTTGACATTATTGTAATTATATTAATTTTGACTTGCCTGTATTCTTATTTTGACATTTGTAATTTCTTTTATTTTTTTATTGACATTTTCTAACATAATTTTTAATGAATACAAATATCATTCAATAACTATGAATCATGGCACATCCAAAAATATGCATGTTGAATTTAGTAGGCGGAATATGAAGTACTAAGAATTGTATTATATTTGTATCTGTAAGCACCATATTTCATGCAAATAAACGATTATTATTATTATAACCTGCTTAAACCTAACCGAGCTACATTTAAAACGCTTTTACATCGTAGGTAATTTACCTACGATGTAAAAGCGTTACTCACAAAAGAAAAAAAAAATGTTTAGATAAAAAATAAAAGAAATATTTATTCATCATAATTATCTATCTGACACTTTTTCCAAAAAAATGTTTTGTCATTTCTGACAAAAAAAATTTGGGAAGTTTTTAATAATGTTTACTTACGCACGTTGGGAGCCCCGTATAATTGATACGGCAGATACGGCGGTAGCTACGCCCCTGCTAATTATAGTACCTATATTTTATTTTTTAACAGCAGATATACCAACTCTATGTATAATAAACATACCTACATATCTACGACGTTGGTAAGTATTTGGAATTCTGAGAACTTAGTAAGTAGGTATAGTGTTTCAGTACAAAACTACGAGTATATCTATCGCAACTGCAAGGTGTTGTAGGTAGTTGTATTATACAACTTGTATAAAAATAGACTTAAAGCTCTCACACGGCCCCAGGCGGCCGCGACGCTGACATGGCTACACACAAAGATCTTTGTGTATCTTTGTCGTCAGAACATACGTTATACACTGCTAACTATGCCTATGGTTTATTTACAAGTATCTCCGCGATGTGGGTCGACTTTAAAATGTCTCCCCTAAGCCCCCAGTCTGCTACGAACCGTTTGGTAGAAAAGAATATTTGAATTCCGCAAACATTGTACTAAGTAACACATTAATCAAAAGTGAGATAATAATTTTGGAAATTGAATTCCCTCATTAATTAAGGACAAGGAAGAACCATTAACTTTAGTGATATTCATGAAAAATGTGGGTCTACAAAGTTTTGATTGCCGAGTGACAAGAAAGGAATATTAATTAAATATACTTTTGTAATATTTTAGTGGGATATCATCGCAGCGCCATGAACGACAATTTGATTAATGTGGACTATTATTACGTCTATAATATTTCTATAAATGATAATAATGATTCATTACACAATTCTTCGTTCGAAGACATTTGCTATTCAACCAATTTCTTGTACAACTCAAGTTTTGGAATCGAAATAGCAGTCCCAGAATGGGAAGCGTTGACTACTGTGGTTATGCTATTCATAGTTATAGCAGGAACAATTTTTGGAAACATTCTGGTTATTCTGGGAGTATTCACTTATAAACCTTTGAGGATAGTGCAAAACTTTTTTATTGTGTCTTTAGCAGCCGCCGATCTGGCAGTAGCTGTGTTGGTGATGCCTCTAAATGTTGCTTACATGACTTTGGGACGGTGGTTGTGGGGAAAACAACTGTGCAAGATGTGGCTAACTTGTGATATAATGTCCTGCACTTCATCGATCCTGAACTTGTGTGCTATTGCACTCGACAGATATTGGGCAATAACAGATCCCATAAACTACGCCAATAAGAGAACACTGAAACGAGTTGTTTATCAAATCATTGGAGTGTGGATTCTCTCTTTGGTAATCAGTTCGCCACCAATATTAGGTTGGAATGATTGGCCAGATGAGTTCACAGCGGATACGCCTTGCCAGCTCACCTCAGAACCCGGTTATGTTGTGTATTCATCACTTGGCTCATTTTTTATTCCTCTCGTAATAATGACCATAGTGTATATAAAAATCTATATAGCTGCGAGACAAAGACTAAGAAAACGAGTGTTAGTAACGCGCATTCAGAATAAAAATCCAGTATTGGTGATACAAAGTCAGGATGAGAGCCAAGAAAATAGAGAAGATTCAGATAACGAATCTGACAGCGGAGGAAGCATTAAACGATGTCAGAGGAAGGCATTCATAGATATAAAGAAAAACTTCTTTGTACCGTTTCTATTGTTAAACGATCCAGTATCCCGCCAAACAATTGAATCTAATATGAACCAAATGCAAGCAGATGTATCGCCAGGTAGCTGCGGAAGTTATAAAACGAAAGTGGTTGGGTCCTTGAAGAAAATGAGTCACAAAAATAAAAAACAGCAGAAACCATTGTTGGCAAATTTGAATAAAAGCGGTGACGTAGTAAACCAGTTCATTGAACAGAAGCAAAAGATCTCCCTGTCTAAGGAGCGACGCGCTGCGAGGACACTGGGCATTATAATGGGTGTGTTTGTTATCTGCTGGCTACCATTTTTTCTTATGTATCTTATACTAGCCTTTTGCGCCACGTGTTGTCCTAGTATGAGGCTCATCAATGTTATAACATGGCTAGGGTACGCTAACTCTACTGTCAACCCTTTAATCTATACCATTTTCAATATTGAATTTAGAAAAGCTTTCAAGAAATTGTTAGGAATTAAATAGGATATTGATAAACCTATGAATAAACTTCTATCTTTCGCATTGTATGGTAATATTTATGTGATCAAATGTATTCTTGATGTTCTTAAGCCGTACCTCATAGAATTTGTCTAAGCAATACTTGTACTAATTTATATTTTAAATTAAATGTAGCTAAACAAAACAAGACGTAGTGAGGTCGAGTCTCGCCGACAAAATACAAGCCTTGTTAACAATCGTGCGGGTGGTCCTTAACAACTGGCTCGAGTAGAGTCGAGCACTTACGTCTCGTAACATAAGAGTATAAGAGACGTACACGTAATATGTTGTACAGGGTTAGTTTTCAAAGACCAGCCAAATTTAAGGGTGTTATACTGGCCATCAAGCGGAACAATTTTATCCATGGGACCAACACCGTAATTGCGAATAAAAATTCAGCCGTCCCATACGTTTAGGTCGAGTAGGTATTGAAGTTTTTGGGACAGTTGATAAATTTTTCGCGATTACGATATTGGTCCCATGGAGAAAGTTATTCAGTTTGATGGTCTGTACCACACCCTTAAATTTGGCTGGTCTTTGAAAACTAACCCCGTATATGTTGTTACACCTATGAGCTATGGTACCTATTCATCACTTGTTCCGTAGCTAATATGCGTGCGGACCAGCGTTGCCAGATCGTTCCTTTTGGAACATTTTACGTTCTATTTTACGGTCCTGCGTTCTCATTGCGTTCCCATCTTTTGTGCGTTCTCTTCGTTCCTTTTTGTATAAGTACTACTTCACCTCTAGCGACGACGCCGAGGCTGTAAGTACTTAGAATCCTTTGCCTAACCAGAAAGGGTGGATCAAACAAAACTTGAAACCCAAAGATTGATCACAATAAAATTCTCTCTTTTCGTAGAGCGTGTCATTAGCAAACTTAAATTAACTAAAATGGAAAACCGAAATAAATTAAATACAGACACTATAACAGCCCTTATGCACGCCAGTGACGGCATAAATCTTCAAGGTAGAGAAAGAAAATATGAACCTACACAAAATCTTCTACAAAAGTAAATTTCTTATAAAAATAAGCAGTAAGCTGTAGCACCTGTATTTTGTGGCTGTAGTAGAATTAGTATAGCTGGAAGGTGTTTTTTAAAATAATAATTTGATTGAGGCTGCCATCAAGCTATATTTTTTAAAAACAAACTACCATCCGACCGACCGACCATCCGTTCCATCACAAAGATAACTGATGTCACTTGGAAAGCTGCCACGTTAAAATGGAACTGGGCTGGACACATCTGCCGCATGTCAGACGAACAATGGGCCAAACTTACGACCCAATGGGTCCCTCTTAATGGCAAACGACATCGTGGCAGGCCCAGACGGAGATGGTGGGATGAGCTGGACTCCTTCAACAAGAACTGGTCCTTAGCAGCTTTGAACAGAGAGAAGTGGAAAGAGAGTAGGGAGGCCTTTGCCCTGCAGTAGGACATCACAGGCTAATAATAATAAACTACCAGTATTGTACATAATTATGTAAGTATTTTGTGAGCGATAATGATGAATGATCTGCAAAAATAATAATATAAGATTCATTCATGCATTTCCGACGTTTGGCCCCCAAACTGGAACGGGCCGGGGCCGCCTTCAAACGGCTCTTGCCCAACCTAAGGGGGCCAAACGCCTCCTGCCGGAGGCTTTACGCGGGGGTCGTGCGGTCCATGGCCCTATACGGGGCCCCGGTGTGGGCGCGTTCACTGCGGCGGCGAGCCGCCCACTACCTGTACGCGCCCCAGAAGGTGGTAGCCATAAGGCTTATCCGGGGATACGGCAGGCGAGGCGGCAAGCCTCCTTGCCGGACTGCCGCCATGGGATAATATAAGATGTGATGTTTGCCGCCTGCATAATACTGACAAACTAACATACCTAATTACACAACTTACTACAAAAATTGATTCTTAATGAATAAATAGATTTTTTTTACATATTTTTCATTTGCGTTCCTTCACCGCTAATTTCGTTCCTTTTCAGACATCCCAGCGTTCTAAATCTTAAATCACTACTGGCAACACTGGTGCGGACATTACGTTTGCCTGCCTGACTGCCTGACTGACATGTCAAAATTTTGTTCCGTATTTTAAAAAATAATTTTAATTATTTTTAAGTCTAATTAAGGTGATTTAATATAAGTAAATGTAAAATAAGTGCATAAATAGTCAGGATTATTGTTTTCCTGCAAATATTCACAGTAAAACGCAGTGTTTGGTTGCCCACCGTTACCGGTAACCTATTACGAACAGCTGATTTTCGACCCACGGATTTAAACGGGGAGTATTGTTACTTTTATTATTTATTTACCACACAGTCATCTCTTAGAATCGGTAACACGCCTTATTGAGTCCTAGATTCACTTTTCTTGGTGGATTTGGCACCTAGCAGTGGGTCAATGCCACTTCGTTTATGTACAAATTAAAATAGTGAATTATCGTAATATTTTTGATCCATAGTAGGTATAATATATTTGACACAACAACAAGAACGTAGAATATCGTTTATTGCATTGTTATCTGTATGTAAAACTAAAATAAAACATTTAAAAAAAAAACTTTTTGATCTAGGCATCCTACCCACATAAGGAAAAGTAAAATCATAAGACAATAGAATCAATGTAACTTTGTACTCGATTTAATCAAGTTGCATTTCAATTAGATTCAGCAGCCTACCTCATTTCTCTATAAAGCACCCCTAAGTTCTCACATTTTTCCTTTCATTTCTAGCTTTCCTTTTTGCCTGTCTTATTAGTTCTCACCGTTCCTTTAATTCTACTTACAGTACTAATTTCTGAAACCATGCCTGTGATGACCCGTAAGGCTGCTGCTCAGGAGTTGGAGCTTAAGTTGAGAACGACCACTGAAGATCTTAAGGCTTCAAACAGCAAATGTCAACAGCTGTTACAGGAAATAGATGATAGTGAGAAGGAAATCGAGAAGGTCGTTTTCAAAAACACTAGCTTAAAACAAGAGCTAGTTGACCTACATCAACAATACCTGGATGTTGTCGATGAACGGGACAAACTGCGGGTGGTCACGGATGGTTTCAACAACTGCAGTAATATATATGAGGAGGCTTTATGTAGGGTTAGGGACCTTGAAGAGGAATTAATTCATGCAAATGTTCGAATCAATAAATTACAGAAACTGAAAGAATGTACTCAGGCTAAGGAATCCAATAACTTGTATAATGAATTATTAAACACTAACTGCAACCCCTTAATAACAATAGACCTTACTGAGGATTCCATTTTGAAACACAACAATAGTAGTTATCAAGTAAGTCAAAATAAAATTAAAAAATATGCAAAACTAAATAAAATCATAAATAAATGCAATAAATTTAGGAAACAGCAAAAACACAGTTCTAATAATATTAAACTAAGAAAAGAACGTGTTTTTCTTATAAATAAATTAAATAACTTTCAAATTAAATTAGAAGACAGTAAGAACATTTATGAGGTTGACACACAACGCTTACAGTCTGAAATTCAGGTACTTGAAGAGTCTATACATTCTCTTTATACTAAATATGTGCTGTCTGAAAAACAGATTCAGGAGCATATCCTTGCGACAAATGAGTTAGTGGACATGTGCAACTCCAATGCAGACAGAGTGGACCCACTGACTCTCAGCAGCCCGCATTGTTCATTGGAAAGCACATCCAATCTTGGCACTCTCCAAACTGAGGGAACGGAGGACCCGTCCCAGTCAGGAAGTGCTCAGGTCTCTATTCCAGATCTAGATACACCAGATGTTGAACAAGGTCCATTGCAAGTAGTTCAGACTGAGGCTAGTTCTCTCCCTTGTAGTAAAGTTTGTTACTGTTCTATTATGTTTTCTGATAGTTTTGGAAAAGGATTAGGTAAATTACTTAGCAACAACCTGTGTTATTCTTCACAAAACTTTTGCATGCCTCAGACTTCCTACAAACAAATAATCTCTTCAATAACTAGGAATGAATATGATCCTGATGCCATTATTACTGTACTTATAGGTAACAGTTTAAATGTTAAAAAAGATGATATCACTGATAGTGTCACCAACCTTATGAAGTTAAATTGTAAGAAAATAATTTTGTGTGCTTTTCCATATTTTGAGCACTTGTCAAACAGACAAAACAACTACATTCACATGTTAAATAATTACATGCATTTCATAGTTAGTCACCATAGTGACAAGTTTATATTTTTTGATACCAACATTTTTGTTGATAAGTTAAGGTCGACTAGGGATACTGTGTATCTGCCCATTAGTTTTAGACGTCAAATAGCTAGGCTATTAGCACTTAATATTAACCCAGACATAATTAGTATGTCGAAGTCATCCATAATTAGCACCACAATTAGTAATAGTACTAATGTTAAGTTGGTTAGCTCAGATATTTTAAACTAGTTTGTAAGACAACAGAAGGTACCACTAACAGTATAGCTACACTTAATAACAAAAAGGTATTTTCTGGCTCTAAAATAGTGAACTGCAGAAAAGGGGCTAAGCAGAAATCCTTGAAATTATTTCATCAAAATATTCAAGGTTTTTCTTCCAAACAATTGGAAATTGAGTTATTTTTAGAAAAAACAATGTTTGACATTATTTGTATAACTGAGCATTGGTTAAAAGATTCTGAAATGCTAATTAACTATGACAATTATAGTGTGGCCAGTTGTTTTAATCGAAATTCAATGCTGCGTGGTGGTTCACTAATCCTAATTAAAAGTTGTATTAAATTCAAACCTCGTAAAGACATAGTTGAACTATCAGTTGAACATAGCATTGAGCTGTCTTGTGTTGAGCTAGATAAGCATGTTATAGTGTGCGTTTACAGACCCCCAAATTATCAAAACTATTCTATATTTGAATCAGTAATGGAAGATGTTTTGGCAAAACTTGCGACTGGTAATAGATCAGTAATTATCTGTGGTGACTTTAATATTAATATTTTAGAAAATAATTTCAATACCAGTAGATTATTAAATTTGTTTAAATCATTCAATTTGTCAAATGTGTTTGTAGAACCAACCCGAACAACTACGACTACTGCAACATGTATTGATAATGTTTTTTGTTGCTGCGACTATTTAGATAAAGCCGTTGTTAATTATCTCCCTTCTGATCACAGTGGTCAAACTGTAACTTTTGAGTACAACATGCCAATACAAAAAGTGCAGATCCAATCCAGACCAATAACATCAATTAATTTAAATAAATTTAATAGCACTTTAATTTGTAAATTAAGTAATCAGAACCTTACAGTGAACAATGTTAATACTTTGTATAATGAATTCTTCTCGGTAGTCCAAACCGAGTTCAATAATTATTTTAAGAAGAACACTAAAAGTATCAGCCCCAAGTTTTTATTTTGTGACTGGGCAACTAAAGGGCTTAGGAAAAGTAGGGAAAGACTTTTCGAACTGTATGGCCTTAAGCCTTATATTAACACGGAAACTTTTAATAAGTATGTTGCTACTTACTCTAAAACTTTTAAGAACGCTTGTAAGGCAGCTAAAGCCTTATATATTAGCAACAAGGTTAAATCAGCAGACAATAAAATAAAGACGGTTTGGAAAATTATAAATAATGAAACAAACAGGAATAAAAAGCATAATTCTGATTACACACTGCAGACGTCAAGCGGTCTCATTTGCGATAACAAAGAAGTGGCTCAAGAATTTGTAAATTTCTTTACTAGTATCCCACTCAAAACAACTGAAACCTTAAATTCCTCGCCCTCGCTCGCTTTTGATTTAGTAAGGGCGAACGTTTCAGCCTGCCCGATTGAATTTAACTTTAGGCATATTAACCCCTTAATTGTAATTAAAGCTTTTAAGCAAATTAAGATCAAATTGACCGAAGATCTTTGGGGAATGTCCATTAAGATCTGTACCTCCATAATTGAGACTATTGCACCTTACTTAGCCTTAGTATTTAATTCGTGTGTGGATCAAGGAGTCTTCCCCGATTTAATGAAATACAGTAAGGTTTTACCACTTTACAAATCCGGAGACAGTAAAGACACCAATAATTATAGACCCGTATCCGTTTTGCCGGTTTTCAGCAAGGTGTTTGAAAAGATAATGCTTAATCAAATGCTCAATCATTTTAACACGAATAAAATCCTACACGATCAACAGTACGGTTTCACCAAAGGACGTTGTACGACCGACGCCGGCGTAACTTTATTAAAACACATTTTTAACGCGTGGGAAGAGGCCCAAGATGCCATAGGAATCTTTTGTGACCTCTCCAAAGCATTTGATTGCGTCGATCACCAAACCTTGCTTTTGAAACTTGAGCATTACGGACTTGGAAAACTTGCGCTCAGTTTAGTTAGTTCTTATTTAAATAATAGACAACAACAAGTTCAAATAAATGGTGTCAATTCACTTGGTTTAATAGTAAAAATTGGTGTGCCACAAGGCTCGATATTGGGTCCTTTCCTCTTTTTAGTGTATATTAATGATCTACTCCATTTATTAAAAAATCAACCACAAATGGTGTTATTTGCTGATGACACTTCCTTAATTTTTAAGGTAAATAGACGTGCTACAAATTTTGACGACGTAAATAACGCCCTACTGCAGGTCCAAAATTGGTTCACTGCTAATAATCTAGTATTAAATGGAAAAAAAACTAAGTGCATAAGATTTTCTTTACCAAATGTCAAGGGTAGTGATTGTGAGATAATATTGAATCAAGGGAAACTAGAATTCGTCGATGAAACTGTTTTCCTAGGGATCACGCTCGACTCAAGGCTACAATGGGGTCCTCATTTAAAATCTCTTGCAGGACGGCTAAGTTCAGCAGCTTATGCTGTCAGAAAAATCCGTCAATTTACTGATGTAGATACCGCGAGACTAGTCTATTTTAGTTACTTTCATAGTATCATGTCTTACGGTATTTTACTTTGGGGACGGGCTGCAGACAACGATTCTATTTTTATTCTGCAGAAAAGAGCCATCAGAGCCATATATAATCTCCGCAGGCGCGATTCTCTAAGGGAACTGTTTAAGGAAATTAACATCATGACGGTGCCTTGTCAATATATCTATGAAAACATCATGTATGTAAGGAAAAATTTACATCTTTTTAGTAAAAGAGGTGAAAGACATAATTATAGTACTAGAAATAGGGACCTATTAGTTCAACCAGGTTTCAGACTGGCTAAAGTAGATTCATCTTTTATGGGGTACTGTCTAAAATGTTATAATAAAATACCTCCCCACATTCTTCAACTGAATGAGACAAAATTTAAATCTTGTATAAAACGCACACTATGCAGTCAGGCATATTATAAGTTAGGGGATTACATCACTGACAAAAATGCCTGGCTCAATGCTAGTCCTGCTCCACAACTAATTGACTAACACTTGAAAATACTGTTGGAGCTGCTGAAGATTGTAAGACTATCCTTGCATTGTATAAACTCAATTTCCTTTGTATTGTATAATTGCATAGCACAGATGTGAGTTCTATGTAATCTATAGCTACCATTTACTGGGTAATAATATATCTTTCATAGACTTGAATATTCCCTGGCGGCTGATAGTGTGTCATGCTCACTCAAATGTCTCGCTGGCGGTGGCGTGTATGTTGGATCATTTAGCTCCCTTCAAAGTGGTTGAGCTGAATGGTGCTGATATATACGTCATGTTCGTGAACGGGCGCCGTCAGTTGGGACTGGTCATCACTTAGCCGCCTGGGCTTATTTTAATTGTTTTAATTTTGGATTGTTGTTTTGTTACTATTTGTTGTATTCTGGACGCTCTTAACGCGGACATCTTTTTATTTTTTTTTACATCGTTCTCACATTATATAATCATAAATTCAAAAGAAGTGATGTAACAAATGTTTTTGTAAAATGTAATTTAAAAAGAGTGTCCATGGAGTTTCTTGCCCGTTCTTCTCCATAGGTACCTACGCTTTGGAATGGGCAACTAGCTTCATATTTTATGACTGACCGACTTCTTGACAATTCAAAAGTGCCTGTTAAAGGTTTAATTGAAATAAATGCTTTGAGTTTGAGTTTGAGTTTGAGCGTTCGCGATTTATTTGCCAAAAAGGAAACAAATATGAATTAATGAAAAAATAACTTTAATTCCTACACAATACAGTTCAGTTTACGCTACAACTTCAAACATGTTTATAACCTTTTCAATTGTGCTAGTCATTCTGAAATCAATTAAATTGTCATTGAAACAAAGTTGATATTTGTCATTTTTACAGATATATTACCTACATCTGAATCGCGTAGTTCCGAATTGTGTATTGAATATTAGTATCTACTGCCCAGTAGGTACTACAACCTACCTATTATTTAGGTACGTGTGAAAAACAAGTAAATATCAAGTCCGATTTTGAATAAGTAGGTATGCCTTTTGTCTCTCAACAAGATAGATTACTGATAGACCCAAAACTTTACCACAATATCGTATCTCAGGAGAATCATGACCCAGCATGTTTATGTTTAGGTGAAACTGCTTTTCAGGATTCCGTACCGGACCCTATTACTAAGACTCCACTCTCCGTCTGTCCGTCTGTCACCAGGCTGTATCTCATAAACCGTGATAGCTAGACAGTTGAAATTTTTAAAGATGATGTATTTCTGTTGCCGCTATAACAACAAATACTAAAAACAGAATAAAATGAATATTTAAGGGGGCTCCCATACAACAAACGTGTTTTTTTCGGCGTTTTTGCCTTGTGGTACGAGTCCGATTCGCACTTGGCCAGTTTTTTAAGTTTCATGCCCAAACTATTTCCTATTTCGTGTTGCTAGGTATGTTAATTAGTGAAATTCCTCGTGTCAGACTGAATTGTTTTTGAAATAAATAATGACTGTGACGTAGTGTGAAGTAATTAACGCTATCAATCATATTAGTACCTACTCGGCGCATCACTTGCCAGAGACATTTGCTTGATGAATTGCCCTTGGTTCAATACTCGCGTGCTGAAATTATTTAAGGCTTTACAATTTAAATAAGTCCCAGGTTTTCGTAAATGTTAGACGAGACAAGATTAAGTAATAGCTGTATCAAGTTATTTTTGTCGGAGTAGTGAGCTAAGTTTTCCTCACTAGGTACTTATTATGATTTATGAGTGGTCTTTGCGTTGACGGTCCTTAAATAAATAATAAGTAATAAGAAACACAACTACATTAATAAAGTATCCATTGCAAAGTTCTTTAATGTACAGACTAGCAAATCAAGCCACTACAATCATGTTACATATTTCTTTAATAGATTTCAACTTTATCGCTAAAGCATAAGGTTTAAAGTTGACAGTTTCGGGTAGCTCGATGTGAGTCTGTACTAGCTAAGCGAAAGTGGGTAGGTCCTACTCAATACATGTTCCCATTAAGTAATTATAATAATATTTTTTCTTTGAACACAGAACTGAAGCTTTTCTAAGCTCTCTTATAGTTATAAGTAACATAATATTCTTCTTTATTTAGGCAAACATATAAGTAGAGTAGTAGGTAAAAGTGTGTAGGTACTGAGAAAATAGTAGGTACAATAGGAGACGTTTAATTTAAGACGACAACAGTTTAATCAGTAAAAGCTCGCTGGAAAACAAGACTTGTTTTTAAGAAGATTAGTTGGATGTGGGAGGCCTTTGCACAGCAGTGGGAAAATGTAGGCTAACAAAAAAAAGTTGGCTGTTCTTCGTTCTAACTTCGTTTTAATTTTTTATACGTTATATTATCTAGATTATGGCTATATTTAAGAGCTGGAGGGGAGTCCCGTAACTCCTGTTGTGCGCTTTTATATTGTCTAACGTCGTTAGGTTAGACAATATAAAAGCGCACAACAGAAGTTACGAGACTCCAGTTCAGCTGGACGTGGACGTCCACGATAACATCGTCACATTCACGTCCATAAAATGTATGAAAATACGTGCACGTTATAGAATTATCTATCGTTGACGGAAATTTAAAGGCGTCCTCTTAAATGTTCACACGTTTTACTTCTATTTGTGTTATCGTGTGCGTTTTGTCCTGTGGCGTGGACGTCCTCTATAATATCGTCACTTTAGAAATTATAAAAGCGCAATGTGTAGACATAATTTTCTTTACAGGTTTTCATGAGTAAATTATATATAATTTTACAGCTTTTTTTCTGAATGTTGTAAATATTTAAATTAAATTCAACCTATGTTGTAAATATTTGCCTCGTGGGTACCATTATGCAGTAATTAGAGTAGTACCTATGTCATTAGGTAGAATTTACCAAAGTTTTAGAATTTTATGTCAATTTCTAAGTATTTGGGTATGTGAGAAAGCTGCCTGAAACCTTTCGCTCCAATATTCAGTCATAAATTTAAAGCAACTTTACATGTCACTGGAGGATTAGATTGTGCAGAAACCTGCATACCTACACGTGTATTTCGGATTGCCAAACTAAAATATCTATCAGCTTATTTATGAATCATGTGCACTTTGCTGTTGCGATAAAGTTCGATGCTATGACTTACCTATGTATCGACATTTACAGTATCTGCTTGCCTATTATAGATGTCTGCGTATAACCTGGGCCAGATGTTCCTAGTGTCGAATGCATACTAATGTTCGCTCGGGATTGCATTGGGATTGGGCGGCACTATATTTTATGCCGTATCTTCTGTTTTGGCACTATGTTACCTTTTAGTGTTAATACATTGAGTGTCGTAAAAGGCGACTAAGGGTCTTACCGGAGAATGGGCAGCAGCGTTCTCTATTTATTCCACCATCATACCATACTGCGATCGCCAACCCGCCTGCCAAGCGTGGCGATTATGGCAAACCCCCCCAAAATTGGGGGAGGCCTATGTCCAGCAGTGGACGTCTATCGGCTGAAACGACGACATTGAGTGCACATGTTTGCTTTTGGTTCACTGTACCTATATACTGTTTGTATTCAATATCACCTATCGTTTTTGTGTGGTGTTCATATGTCGTTAAAAATAAATATTCTTATATTGTAAATGTATGTAACACTCCATCTGTAAAGTGTACCTACCTATGATTAAAACCATTCGAATCTATTGCAGTTGTTTTAAAGCACATTATGCTATAATCCTTGAACTTTTCAGCATAAGTCGATAAAGTAGGTAACTGCTTTTTTCTTATAAGTGAATGGTCTTAAGACAATTTAACCTACCCGAGCCAATTTGCTAACAAAATTTTGGGTAAATAATAAAAATAAAAATAGTATAATTCTAAAATAACCCACGAACTCCTGCATAGTGATAAAGATAGCTTTTATGTTTATTTTTCATGGAAGAGCGGTCATTTCATTATTTTAACTCCATATAGATTAATTTGGGTAACTAGGAAATAGTTCCTCATTTTATAGTTAGTCCCAGACTCCTAACTTAGCTTTAGATCCCTTCCTTTATTTAACAAGAGCTGTGAAGTCATGTCAGTCAGTTTTGTGTGTGTCATGTGAACTTAATGTCAGCACAAGAACTGAAGTTGACGCAGCTCCCGGGAGAGGACCTAGCCCCATTTAAGGTTAGTGCCCGTCTGTTGTAGGGTTATGAAAACTGGTATTTTAGATATCTTTTATGATTAATTGTCTGTGTATTTCCCCGAAATGAATAGGACCATCTTCTTTCATGGGCGTCAAAAAGGTATTTTAAGGGGATGAGTAGGTACTTATGATGATACATAATTATGAACGTAAACGAAGCAAAAGTACCTATGAAGGTACCTAAGAATCGTAGCAAGTGGCGTTCTGTACTTATAGCGGTGGGTCGTTGACGAATTTTTGACAGACGAAACGCAACCGTTCTCCCGACGACGAAAATGGTGGCAGAAAACGGTCGTCGTTGCAACTGGTTTGAAAAAGGACGAAACTTATCCAACATGGAATTGAATTGCGTTTTCGAGGTTTTCGTTTTTAATTAAACGACTGTTTTATAATCTAAAACGAACGCGGAACGATTGACGACGCAACGACGCGACGGTCAAGTGTGATAGAGTTGAACCATTACATTCTCGACTGTATTTTCATGGGGGTAAAATAAAAAATCCCACTAAGTAATTCGAAGACTGGTTTTTGCAACGAAGATTGTTTCAACCCAGGACGTAAAACGGTTGCATCGTTGCAGAAAGCAAAACGGTCTTTGTTCGTCGTCGCTTCGCCCACCCTTAAGTTTCTGCTTATCCCTATGGCAAGAAGATGTATGTATGAGCAGGATTGACATTCTTTGGCATTCTAACAACATACACCACACTGACTTAAAATCTTGTTAGATGTAGTGATACAGGTACTCGTACCACGTTAAGTAGGGGAGGTAAGCCTAAAACGGGTAGCCCGCCTAAAACGGGTATGCTTTTTAAATTGCCCATCGTTATTGCTAATAAGAATGTGTGCGTGCAGTGCGCGGCGCCTGCCACTCGCCAATCACTGGGAGCCGGCGCGCTTCTCTGGCGGACACGAGTTCACGGTAAGATAGAAAGAAGTTTTATGTTATTTCCACTAAAAAAAATTGAGTTACATTACTTTTGAATACTCGAAAATGGTTTACAATATATTCTTACTAGTTTTGTGTTATTATTTTGCAATAAATAGACGTTTAATTTGTGAAATAAGTTGGCGTTTATTATTTCGGTTTTAAGGATATGAGTCGATTGAAAAAAATACATGCTTGTGGGCAAAACGGGTAGGGGTAAAGCGGGTGCCCGTTTTGCCCATACCCGATTTACCCTGTATAATTTCATTGACTGCTTATTACTTCTTTTATTTTTGCAGATGGTTAATAAATACAAAAGAAAGACTGCAAATGCATCGTGGGAGGAGGGAATTATGAAGCTTGCGATAGAAGAAGCTCTCAAAACTTCCGTCAATGGTGCAGCAAAAAAATATGGCATCAACCTTTCGACTTTACAGATACAGTAAAGAAAGGATGTCAAAAAAAAACTAGGAAGATTCACGACAGTTTTTACAGCAGCTCAAGAATTAGAGCTAGTTGAGAATCTATTTCATATGGATAATCTGTTTACGTTGGCAACTAACTCATTACGTTGTCTACAAAGTGCCGCAACCATTCCAAGAATACTTGATCCAACCATTATCACTGCAAGTAGCTGATGATCCTGGTGGAGCTCCATCTGAGTTATGATTGTTATGAAACAGTTCTAGTTATTGATTGACGTTGATCTCATGTAATTGAGTCCCTACCCGCTTTGCCCAAAAGCCCTACCTGCTTTAGGCCCCCCATACGGGCGAAACGGGTAATTCTAATGGTAAATATTCTTGTCATTTTTTTATTCTTAATGTATAAAACTACTAAATATGTCATTTATTTTATAGTCCTTGATAACTAAACATTTCAAAATGTACAAATAAATGTTCAATTTGTATCTATAAATTGTTTTTATTTATCATCAACCTTAGCTTACCCGCTTTAGGCTACTCTCCCCTATGTTTAAAGGTTAAAATGTTGATTCAATGTAGTTTGGCTGAAGATCAAGTTCTTTTGGCGAGCAATTGTAAAGGTGTTTGTTTAGCAGTACAGGACTGCAATATGCTGATTTGGAGGTATTTAAACAACCCTTTACGTAGGTCAAGTGGTGGGTTCGAACCCAAGCAGTACTTTACTTTGTGTACCTAATTTATTTCATGACCACTGATCTGAAAACGGTGAAGGCAAACATCGAGAGGAAACCGGTCTAGATAAACAAAATTTCGAAGACATGTGACATCCACCAACTTACACTGGGCTGTGTGGTGGATGGCCTACTCTCTCTAACAGAGAGGAGGACTTTGTCCCAGTAATGGGAACGGTAGGCTGACTACGCTCAATATTAAAAACGTAACTTAACCTAGCAAGTTTTTTTGTTGTCGTAAAAGGGTCGGGGGTAAAGATTGTGGTGGTTGAACATAGACTAAACCGTAAAATCACAACACCGATTATTAAAAACTAGCTGCACCCCGCGGTTTCACCCGCGTTAATGTCGATTCCGTGGAAATATCGGCATAAAAAGTAACCTGTATGTTAATCCAGAGTGTCAGCTACCTCCATACAAAATTTTATCAAAATTGGTCCAGCCATTTGAGCGTGAAGAAGTAACAAACATATAAACACACACACACACATACATTCACACACTCACAAACTTTCGCCTGTATAATATTAGTGTGATAGAAAATTAATATTTTGTGTGCCTTTTAGTCTTTTAGCCCTTTTATTTATAATAACATTGTATTCGTATAACCATAAATAGTGCATGACTGCATGTGGTGTTAGCTTGGAAGTAGCAAATGAAGATAGGTAGGTACTCAGAGACCCTATCACGGGTCCTATCGGAATACCAGCTTTTTGGCCTAGCACAGGTTTTTTAAAAATTGTTGTTAATGTAGGTAACTTTGTTAATTTTGTGCTCCTTTTTAGGGTTCCGTAGCCAAATGGCAAAAACGGAACCCTTACAGATTCGTCATGTCTGTCTGTCCGTCTGTCTTTCTGTCCGTCCGTATGTCACAGCCACTTTTCTCCGAAACTATAAGAACTATACTGTTGAAACTTGGTAAGTAGATGTATTCTGTGAACCGCATTAAGATTTTTGCACAAAAATAGAAAAAAAAAAACAATAAATTTTAGGGTTCCCCCATACTTAGAACCGAAACTTAAATTTTTTTTTTCATCATACCCATACGTGTGGGGTACCTATCTATGGATAGGTCTTCAAAAATGATATTGAGGTTTCTAATATAATTTTTTTCTAAACTGAATAGTTTGCGCGAGAGACACTTCCAAAGTGGTAAAATGTGTGTCCCCCCCTGTAACTTCTAAAATAAGAGAATGATAAAACTAAAAAAAATATATAATGTACATTATCATGTAAACTACCACCGAAAATTGGTTTGAACGAGATCTAGAAAGTAGTTTTTTTTAATACGTCACAAATCGTAAACCGCAATTTACCATTCATTCAATCAACTCAAAAAAAAAAACATTTGATTTCATAAACATAAACCTTATGCATAAACCCGGATGTTACGGAAGCCTCGGTGCGAGAGTCCGACTCGCTCTTGTTTAATATTAGCAGTTCCCACGCGCGTGTCCCAAATAAAATACTTTTATTTCTTTCTCAACCCTAATTGGTAATAAGAAAAATGTAACAGTTACGCTCAGATTGTCCTTTTATCTTCTAATCACAACCACGTAAGTACCACCAGCCGGTGTATGTTAAAGAAATAACCATGCACTAAGTATGAAACCACTGCAGAAAAGAAAACATGGGACGTTGTAGCAGCTGCAATTCATTTCACAGTATGTAGTTCTTAATAACGAGCAGCTGTGAGAAATAGCCCTCCTACCATGGGCGAGATGTCTTAATAAAGTCTCTAGCGCTTAGTTATTGCTTTCATAATCCTTGAAGTATTTTTATTGGTAAGTAAATCATACTACCTAACTAAGTACAAAGTCAACCGTAAACATTTGTTCATCCATTTGTACCAACTTCAATATTAAATTGCGTTCGATAAATTCTTTTCAGTAGATATTAAGAGTTGCACGAACAGTATGACTTTTCTTAAGTGGGTTGGCTTATTTAGTAATGAAAAGTGGTACGAAAGTCATGAGATTTCACAATACCTACTTGTTTCGCATCAATCACATGGTTTAAGTTGGTAATGAACATTTTGATGTGTGTAAGAAACACTATAGGTTACCTAGTAGTTTTAAATGCTATTTATAGCGCATTACATTCAAAACTGCCCCGAAACAATCATAAGAAAGACATTTAACACATACCATAACATCACGCCTGTATCCCTGAAGGGAAAGGCAGAGGTGGTGAACTTCAAATACACCCACATTTCGCCAGAACACATTTAATTTAAATCTTAAGGGTAAACTAGTCGCGAGCTCGACTCACTGGTGGTCATGGCCAAAAAGCACGCTGTCCAACCTGGCTTCGTGTTCGACAGCGCTAGTATCAGTGATGAGCAGTTGGTCGCTTGTCTACACGAACAAAGTCTAGTTCTCACGCACAGAAACACCGTCTCGAACTGATAGGCTCGTAACAAAAATTCGAAAAGTGCTTCGGAAAATCGAGTTTTATGAAAAAACCCCTGCATAAATCAATTACAAATAAAGTTTATTGAACTTTTCGATAACTGAGCTTTGTCGGTATGGACGGGTCCGCGTCCACTCGACCCGCTTAGACTCGACCCGAAAAATATTTCTGTTTTGATAGGCGTAAAAACGTCGATGTATAGTCAGGCAAAAAAGTGTCGATTTAATGCGCGGGATTGTAAAATTCAAATAATGTTTGGATAATAAATTAATAATTAAACAAATAAGTCATTTGTATTTTGTAGTCAAAATCACAGATTATTGTTAATTATCATTAATACAATCTTATAGCTAGTGGCACGGTGGTATTTATTGAATCAATCTTTAAACGTGATTATAATTATTAGGTTAACAAGTAGGAATAGGAACTAACTTCTAAAATGTAAAAAAAAAAAACACGTTTTCAGTATAAAATCAACAATTTCTTTCTATAAATAATCGACATGAAAAAAATAATACAAATAATTAAATAGTTTTTGAAATTCTCAACAATCGAGCAGTTTCTTGTACCTACTTAATAACTTTTCTTGATATTTTTTTGTCAATAAACCTAAAGTATTATCTATCATTCTCAATACTTTTCTTCTTCCTTTGGCTGATTGATGTGTTGCGATCGCAACGGAATCTAAAAAGAAGAAATATACTTAGTACATAACTTTACAGTATCTTAATAATGAACAAGTTGTTGTATACAATATTTTACCTTTGTTGGACTCTATCATAATGCAGAAATATCCATTTCAATCATTTGTATCAGTATAATCAAATTTGGATAATATCACTTTGCCTGACTGTACAAATGGCACTGAATTGGTAGTAAAACATCTGATATTATTCTTCGGGTCGAGTCTAAGCGGGTCGAGTGGGAGCGGACCCGTATGGACTTGGTTTTAACTTTTATTACTTACTAGCTTCCGCCCGCGACTCCGTCCGCGCGGATGTCGGTCTTCGCGTGGATGGTTTATTTCTCCATTTTGAGTAACTCTGACAATGACATCTTATAAATATCTATTGGACCCAAATACGGCTAAGCCTATAATAATTAAGGAGATCCCTCTATTGAGCTACTGCTGTTGAGCTCGCGTTCTGTAGTAAGTATTTTTTTCATAGTAATTCCGACCTTGATAAGTAGCATGTAGCAGTAAATTACTGACAGTGACGAAAAGTTTGCAATAATAAAAAAGTGATCGTGACAATGCGACAGAAAGTTAATTGAGAGCTTCAGCATACACAACATTGTTAGTGAGCTCGTCCGGAATATGAACATGAAGATTTCTTGGACTGCTCACATGGGAAAGAGCTACGTAAAGTTGCCCGTGTGAAAAACAACTCGCGGTAAGATCTACGCCAGCAACTCCTAGGGTCTGACCTTGAGCCTTATTTATTGTCATGGTGTAACACAAAGCTACAGGAAACTGTATTCTCTTAAATTGAAATGGAAAATTATCCACTGCGGGTAATGCAACGTGTGTTCGCGGTTCTACAGAACAACGTCTATGAATAAAACTGAAAAATAAGTTTTTTTTTTCTACGTATTTTTCCAGGATAAAAGTATCCTATTTTATGCCCAGGATAATAAGGTATAATTATACCAAGTTTCATCGAAATCGAACCGTTAGTTTTCACGTGATGCCTGCATATACAGACAGACAGACAGACAGACAGACAGACAGACAGACAAAAATTTTTTTAATCACATATTTGGGTTTGGTATCGATCCAGCAACACCCCCCGCTATTTATTTTTTCAATATTTTCAATGTACAGAATTGACCCTTCTACAGATTTATTATAAGTATAGATTTCACCCAAAGTTACGTTAAAAATAGCGAGAAAAACGAATCTTTGTTGGCTCATAACTTTTTAATGACTTTTTATTTCACTATTCTTTTTCCGTACAGACAACATTAATAATAAGACAAAACGATATCATGTTTAACTTTGGATGCGCAATGTCAAGCAGTGGAGTAATACTCTTCCGAAATTTGTATGGAAAAAATATCGACTAGTGGCACCTCAAGCTGAAGTCTCTATTCGCTTACCAAATAAATAAGATCGGACAAGTAAAGGGAAATATACTTACTTAGTTGCCTGCACACTTAAAGTATCTCGTTTGATGTGTCTTCATCAACTAAAGCAGTTTTATGTAATGGTCGTTAGTAGATAAGGACTATAACGTTGCTCGTTACTGGGTTTCTGTAATCTGTACCTACACCCCTTCAGGGTAAGCCATTAACTTTTCTGACAAATCTTTTTATTATAGACATCGATTTATGGAAGTTGTTGTTAGTTGCGACTGGTTGTTTCTGAAATTCCTTCAAATTTAGCTTTAAAGACACTAATCAATAAACTTTTTAATAAAAAAAAGTAATGTTTTTAATGAAGAAGCTTATGATATTTACATAATCCGTACCTACTTTTATTATTATTGGAGTCGAGCAATAAAAGTAATAAAATTACAGTGAAAATACATGCTCATCATATAATCTTCGTTACCATTTTATCACGCTTTTTAATGCTAGAAACGTGTATAATTTCAGTTTTATGCTGTTTGTTGGAAAGCACGGAGCGTAATTTCAGTGTAAGCTGTGATTAATGCTTGTATTTCCGGCACGCAACGACTGAGGTTGCGGGCTGCTGGCTCGATGCAAATCCTGTTTGTAGGCATTATTCGCGGAACAAACGGGCAATACCACATCATTTAAAATGCCCCGACATATTAGTATAGCCTACTATACTTACTGCGTAGGTACACACACTAACCGTTCCCAATTAACTTAATTTATTAACCGCTTACCATGGTAAGCGGTTAATAAATTAAGTTAATTTCAGGTTCGTTTAATAAAATTAGGGTCATGCCCTAATTTTATTAAACGAACCTGAAATATTTCCACATTTTCCGTCGAACGCATCATACATTTCAGATTACTTTTGAAACTGTCCATTGTAGAAAGTGGACCGCCAACATTCTTTCTTTGCGAATTTTTATTATCATCCCCGTAGCAACATTTGTTTGAGTGGCGGCGATCAGATTTTCTACTTATCTTTTATTGTTGTTTAAAAAATGTATGTTCTTTGCATGAATTCTTGTAGGTTACTAGTATTTCCTTTTTGTAGTCAACAAAAGAGATAAGTATGCAGGATCGTTGGATATAGTTGAAGTTTAGTAAGAAACTGATGGATATGCTCGAATAAAGTTTAATTTAATTAATAGAAAACAAACACCTCATTTATCATATTAAATTTCAGTCGACAACATACATCGGTTTCTTACTAAACTTCAACTATATCCCACGATCCTGCATACTTATCTCTTTTGTTGTCTTTACCTACCTTTACTACCTTGCTTGGTTGGGGCTTTATCAAGGGGTAATATTAGGTAGTCTTTGGTTTTCTTTTAGAACATAAAAATAATCCGCATTTCGTTGAGGTAGGTCCTATCTCAAATAAACGCAACAGGATTAGTAATTTTATTGGATGAATACAGTAACTAAAATGCGTCACTCAAAGATTTTATATAGTGGTTGTATGTCACTTGTAACTCTTGAAAAGCACGCCTAAAACAAATCAATGAAAAACGAAAACTGGAAAATGTAAGTGAGGCTCCAGAAATGCAAATAACAATAATTTATACTTAAATTATAATCATAATCATAAAATCACGTATCATAGTGTAATCGCAAATCATATTTTGATCAAGATACAACCTGACACTGACCTGCAAATTGTAAAAAACGTAAGAAAAATTGAATTTCGCGGTCTACCACTGCGCATTTCTGAATATAGATTCTATAGAAGGCTACCAAGGTTATTCTATATACCTATTAAGTTGGCAGTTTAATTATGTAGGTATAGAAGTGAAATTAAATGACAAACTTTTCTTATAATTATATGGTTGGTACCTATTCATAGAAACGTAGATATTATTTGTGAGACATAATCACAGTCTTGTTTTCATTAATATTTTTTTTTTGTTAAACATAAAACGATAGTATAAATTAAATAAATACACAGTCAAAGGTCACAAAACAGCCCGCCCCTGATCGTTCCCGGCGCAAAGGTGCCCATAACACTCGCTGCATTGCCTCGCTGAATAGCGATGGCCAACCTTTGCACCAAGAACGACCCAGAGCGGTTGTCACCGGTTGCCTCCCTGAGCTTACGGCCCAATTCCGCCACAAAAACCTTCGCTGCCCTACTCCAACTACCCAGGGTCTCCACAGCTACCGGCACAAAATAGTAAGGCTGCTCCAAGGAAGCGTACTTGAGCCTTTTTACAGAGCAGGCGTCCTCAGCTGCGGCAGAGGCAGTGTGCGTGGTGCGACTCAGGTGACTGGCAGCGACAGTGCTGACGCACGTTGCGTCCCAGATCAGGCACTTCTCGTTCTTCCACTTCCGTTCTTTTGGCACTAGAGTCAGCCCATCCGGCCTCTTACTATCACACCTGCTAAGACCTGTAGGCTCAAGCTTGCAGGGGACGTTTGCCGATATAAGGGCTCTACGGACTATGTCATTCAGGTCATGGTGACGCGGGAACCTCCCTGTGCACCGCCGACAACTCAGTGCGTGATGGCTATCGGCCTCCACCATGGTACCGCAGGTGCATATGTGGGGTTCGCACACCTTACAGCCCAGGCGGAGAGCCACCGCCACACGCAAAGAGTCATCGTCCAGTAAAGTGCCAAGGTGAGGTGAAGGAATCGCCTGTAACCACGCCCCGGACTCAGGTTGCGAAACTGCTAGTAGTCTAGCCTTAATGACTCTTGACGCACCTTCTAACAACTGCTCTTGAAGCAGAAACTATGTCATTAATTATTTCAGCCGTATTAAACTTTTTATTTGAGAATACCATTTAAATATTTATATTCTGAGCTGCTTTTGTTTAGACATTCGTGCAGAATAGATACCTACAGAAAAGCACCAATCGATTGATTCTTTATAAATCTCGCCGTAAAAACAAGTAAGCTTGAAGTAAGCTGTCTAAAGTGTCAACATGACAGCTCACTTCAAACTCACCTTAGTTCTCACAGTGAAATATTTTACAGAATAGAGCGACAAGGTAAACAAACAGTTGGTAATTTTGAAGTACCCACCTACCTACTGTGTTGATTCGCCAATTTCACAAAAAATGTTTATTTTGTTCAAGCGGTTTGAAGTTTGATAGCGTTTTTGTAACAAAAGTTCTCGGACTGTACAACGCGTTGAGTATATTTTGATTTCAAACATTTAACCTATGTAAATTCACCGGCATTTAAAAGTAATAGACATTATAACTTTAAATGCATTTTGAATTTGATAGCGTGGGGACACAGAGACAATTTATTTTGTCTCTATGTTGAAGTGTAGCTGACAGTTCACATTTAAACACTTTACCTATTAAGTAGGTACTTAGAATAAAGTTAAAATTTATATATGGTTCGAAAAATATTACCCTCTTCATAGGACTTCATAAGCATGCGTGTCATAAGAAAAGTTTGTAGTTATTGATCTCTTGTGAACACCACAATGGGCTGTCCTCATCAATAATAATTATCTTTTAGATTAATTATTTTTAAACAAACGACTTTCATTATAAACTGAAAATTATAGCTACGTTAGGTGAAAACATAATAATTTTAGAGTGGCTTGAGGAAATTAAACTCTTCTCTTAAATGCATAACACTCTTAAGGCTAAAGCTTTGGCTCAGGTCTCTTTATTTGTATAAGGCTTACCGACTAAATACACAGCATTAACCCACAATCATTGTCGTAATATTGTTAGGTAGAACGTGGTAGAGCTACTAACTTAGGAAAGTCCGAAAGCTCATGAGGAAGTCTACCACCACATACTTGTTACATAATAGTAGATTGTTTGCCAAGGGAGCAAACAACTATTTTGAAGGCGAGAGTGTTTCTTTGAATCCAGAGCGGAGCGAAGGATGCTAGAGTAGAATCGCGAGCGCAGTGAGGGGTTCTAAAATTCATTCATACGTCATTCTAGCTTAAAATAGTGTTGCTCCCAAGGTAGACACTCTACTTTTAATCACCCTCTATGAATAAATAAGTAAGTGCAACTTATGATTAAAAATAGTACTTACGTTTATTTATTTACGTACAATTTTGAGTAAACAATTACGAACGAAGGCAGAATGCTTATCGCGCGTTTTTTTTATATTTTCACATACCTTTTTTCTTTAATTTTATTTGGCTCGCGCGCGTTTTACTTTATCATACAGCCTGTTACTTGTTCATACAATGTTCGTGATTGATCTCTTTCGTGATTGGAACTTTTCCTAACAATATCCAAATTAAAATCACTTTTATTCCCTATAGATTAAAGAGCTATTTTAGTTCCTGTTTACGAAGAACTAGCTCTTTTTGAATAGATGCGATAAAAATACTTTTTAGGTATCCTTACTGGTCTTCAAATGTAAAAAAAATCAGTAAGCCCTTTAGATCAATTGTTCTTAAAAAAAAATGCTTATGTCAGCAAAACGGAAAAGCAGCAGTAGATTTATCAATTTATCAAACCGATACTTAGTCATTCTCAAATAAACTCAACATTTCTGTTGTATTTTTCTTTCGCAAACTACAAAAGAAAACCAGTTGTCTTAATGAGCTTTCGATGTAGGTAGGTACTACATATTCCAAAGCCAAGTCTTGGAGAATGTTTGTATCAACTTAGAGGTTCTCACGACGAAGCTCACAATTGTTTTCGAATTAGAAACAGGCCAGCGGAACATTCTTCAAGACAATTTACACTTTCAACCAATAAAATTTGCGCAGTGCTAACATTGCTTTGCACTTCAAATTGAGGGTACCTATCAGCTTGCTTTTCTTGCTTTTAATCGGCACTTTTCCAAGTTGCGAAGGCTGGTGGTGGATGTTTGTTTGTGTTCACATCTGAAACAGAAGAAAATGAGAGAATATTAATTACGGAAGTTTTTAACACTGCAGAGGAAGGAAGATTGCATGTTTATGTAATCTATGGGTCCAAGTAACTAGGGACGTGTACTGTTGTACATATGTCATGTTCTAAAATCTGTTTACGTTATTGTCAGTGCTCGCATTCTTGGATTCATATAGAAGTACATAGATGCCTACGTCAACGTAGGTGCTATGATAACTCCACGTTATTATATTGGCAGGCTTATAAATGTAACGAGTAATTAATAATTTAACTTGGATAATCCTACTAATAAGTAATATTATAAATGCGAAAGTTTGTGAGGACGCATGGATGGATGGATGTTTGTATAATATAATAATAATAATATATTCGACAACTATCACACAACGCCGTCTAGTCCCAAGCTAAGCAGAGCTTGTGTTATGGGTACTAGACAACTGATAAACATACTTATATATTTCTAAATACATACATATTATAGATAAATTACACCCAGACACAGAACAAATGATCATGCTCATCACACAAACATTTGTCCTGGGTGGGAATCGAACCCACGACCTCCGGCATAGCAGTCAGGGCCACTAACCACTAGACCAACGGGCCAGTCGAGTTGTTACTCTTTTACGCAAACACTACTGAACGGACTGTGACGAAACTTTACAGTAATATAGCTATACATCAGAATAATACGTAGGATACTTTTTATCCCGATATTCCCACGTATCAACCACATATGCGGGTGAAACCGCGGGGCGCTGCTAGTTATTCCTATACGATAATTAACACGTAATTAGTTCAACTGTCACTCATGAGATATAATTACTTTTTCTGTAGTTACCGATCTTTAGGAGATTTCTTGACAGTTAAAGGGGATATTTAACATTTTATAATTTTAAGACATCTCTGAGCTAGCTAAGCTAACTCTGTATTATTTTTCTTCTATTCTTAATTCGTAATAGCATTTATCTCATAATCTTATGCCATTATCTATATAATTATTCGAAAAGGTTGCATGTTTTAAACCTTGCAGGTTAAGAATCTCTACAGTACCTATGTTCTTTTTTTAAATAGTATTTTACTAACTCTTACCTTGTTTAAAAAAAAAAAATCATAACTCAACTTTATTTGTTTATGTGAATTTTATATGCTTGTCGATCTCGTTAGCTTTTCATTCATCAGAGTAAAGCCACTTGTAATGGTCATCGAAATGTCATTAGTAGGTACCTACGTTTTACGATGGTAGCGGTTGGTGTAAATAAACATTGAGCTCGATCGACTTCGGGGCGCCACATAATGTGTAAGTCCTGGGAATAACAACAAAAATGTGTTGACCATTCGACGCTTAATTTTCGCAACGGATTTTATTACATATTAAGATATTACGTTAACTCGTTGGTCCCGGGTAGTCAGAAGCCCGAAAATCTGACAACCAGTCTTACCGAGGGGTATTACCCAGTAACTGGGTTGTGGAGGTCAGATAGGCAGTTGCTCCATGTAAAATACTGGTATTCAGCTGCATCCGGATAGACCGGAAGCCGACCCCAACACAGTTGGGAAAAGGCTAGGCAGATGATGATATTACGCGGTCTTTGTCAGTTTCAGATGACCAAATTTTTTACGTTCGAGTTACAAGATTTATGATGCGAATCTAAACATACCTACTTACTTTCGGCATTTACTTACCAGATAAGGTAACTTTTACTTACGTATTTAATTCTAGTAGTGTACTAACAAATTTAGCTTAGAAAACACGATTAAACCACATCAGAAGGTAATTACCTCCTCCAGAAATCTTCATAATTATCTTGTTTCTGTGGTTATGAACACAATCTAAGTTATGTACGCCTAGTAAATATTAATGATGGCTTCAAATATTAAAACAGGAGACAATCAGATGGGAAACGATTATGTTATGTTAATCTTTCATTCCCGTCAGACGGAGTCCTGTCAGAATTTAAATATATTCTTGAGTTCATAAGAAAATCCCATAGTAAGAAACACCCGAATTTTTTAATTTTTCTGGTATGTTTCTATTTATTTTTTCTTTCCGTAAAACCCTAATTTGAACTACTAAGACCAAAAAAAGAAATAGCCAAATCGGTGCAGGCGTTCTCAAGTTTTGTTTGCATGTGACGCATATTTACACTCAACATGTTATTTTTTTTGGGTAAGTAACATCTTTCTCTGCGTCTTGTTTACCTACCTCAAATAAACGTATTGTCTTTTGTTTTATAGTGATGCGCTTTCCAACGAACAGCATTTCATTTTTACCTATATAGATTTCTTACTTTATTTAATCTATAATCTCATATCGTATTTATAATCATATCTTAGAGTCTGTTAAAACTTCTTTCGCATCTCGCAAATATCAAAGCTTAACAGCTTAGCTAAGCTTAGATAAGTACCTAAGTAAAATCCTTTTATCCTTTAGAAGGTTTTTAGGAACCCACCTACAGTTAAATTTATTTTAGAGTCCATATCGCTATTATATAGTCCATATCCATGAACATACGATCGGTAGGTAAGCAAAACGTTCAGTTAGGTACCTATTGAAAATGAGGAGCGGGTATTACAGTGGAGTTTATTCATGGGTCAACTGTTTGTAGCTTACCGAAACTTACATACATTTGCTTTCATAGGCTGACTATATATTTTCATGAAACAAGGAACAGATAGATAGACGTATGTGGGGCTCCTTTTGACAATATAATGATTTATTGTGTGGTCTCGCCCGGCCCTACACCGCACCGGTTTGAATCGACCCATTTATCATTTCCTTCTGGCGAAAATAGCTCGTAGCCCTGAGCAATATAGTTACGTCAGCAAGTACATAATAAAAGCCAATTAAGGGTCTATTCTCTAATTATGTTAACCGTAGTTTCAGCCGAAGTTACGGGCGTTACTACTCCGTATTACCTACGTATATTGATTAGTTCGGGGCCTGCGCTAAGAATGAATTTGACAGTTGTCCTTACTTCCGAAGTGTTTTTGCCCATTCGAAAAAAAAAAAAAAATATCGGGAGTATGTAGGGCTTTTAACAAAGTATCGAACAACTTTTGGACGGGCCCGTTTTTTCATTGATGGATTTAGAGTGTAGGCCCCAGGTTAGTAGGTACGGTTTAAATTACGAAACTATTATCTGTAAACAATGGTTATAAATTGTATAGGTAAGTACTAAGACTGCGTCGAATTTTGAATAATCCTTTGTTTTCATACAAAGGTAACATACAACCTTGGTATAATTAGGATTCATTAAATTTTTAAGTTTATTAAATAAATAAATTTTGCCGATGCTCAGTTGTTATATCGTATTATAGAACTTAGAGTTCAATACTAGCCTGACAGGATGTCTGTTTACGGTTTCCAAGATGTACGACAAGACCTCATAACATAGATCAGGCCCAAAGGGAAAGCTATTAAGAGCGTTTACGCCGTACGGCATTTCATACATACGTTCAAGCCCTTATTTTGCGAAATGAGTGAAGGGATTTTAATGAAATTTCATACAGACAAGCAGGATACAAAGGTCTAAAAAGTTAGTAGAGATCATTTTCGAAAAATTGTGTTACCGAGACCGATTTTAAATTTTCCATAGAAACAGAGATTTTCAGTTATATTTTTTTAAATAAGACTTTTCGAAAATGTTCTCTACTAACTTTTTAGATCTTTGTATCCTGCTTATGCGTATGAAGTTTCATTAAAATCGATTCATTCATTTCGAAAAATAAGGGCTTGAAAGTTTGTATGAAATGCAGTACGGCGTAAACGCTCATAAGATTAAGTACCTCTTTACCTACCTCCTTATGACATATGATGGAGGCTTTGGACGAGACGTAAAAGCATAATTAGGCGGCAAATTGTGCGATTAGCCCCCAAACCAAATCGTAGCTGAAAATATCATCCATCACAGTGTCTATTCGGAATCCGGCCCGGGTTACGAGTCCGTTTTACTAAAAGCTCATAGGTACGTACAAGCACTTACTACAGATCGTTCACATGTCCCTATTTCTTATATCATCAGTTTTAGTATTACATTATCTTGGCAAAAAGTAACATACTGAATACTTTCCTGTATCCAACGCCATTCATGAAGTGCCTTTCGATCATGTTGGGTACTCAATTATCGAAAAAGGAGTACCTTTCACAAATATTTGGGAACAAAAATAAAAGAGAAAACAAATCTTTGTTTTGTTTCGGAAACTGTTTTGCATAAATCCTCTGAACAATTCGTGTATTATTACACCTTAAATCTGCAAGTTTCTCAATATCCTATGCTAGTAGAAACTTGGAATAATTTATGAAAGTTGTGGGAAGCAAATCCGCCGCCTTGCTTACAAAATGTAATATTGTACCTTAGTTAATGCTATTACATCGCGTGCAATTAAGATGAACTTTGCAACAAGATAGCTTGGATAATCATTCTTTATTCACTTTGTTTTAACAAGGTTATGCTTTATTTAGGAACTTTTGTATGCCTAAAGGATTTGTCACACTGGATGCGTTCTGCGGTCTGCGGTCAGGTCATGTATGAACAACACTTCCCTTTGACCTGACCGCAGACCGCAGAACGCATCCAGGGTGACAAACCCTTAAAGGCTTAGCCGGAGTGTGGTCAGGTTTAGGGGGATAAAATTGTAAGCCCTTACTTTAGGATGAATCCTGTTTGATTAAGTTACGTCCAGTTCTGATACATGTAGTATAATAGATTCTTAAATGTATACGTTCAAATTGATGGCTATACTAAAAATCAATGACCGTGCTAATTGCCTTTTAATTATCTTTTCCTCGGAACACTGGGTTGGCGTTCTGCCGGATTTCTATTTAATAGTACATTATGATACATGTGTGCTATGTTGATCATTATGCTCGAGGCGGTATTATTCGCGCGAGCCGCAGGCGAGTGCGATAAGAAAGCCGAGAGTCTAATGATCGATGCACACGCGTTTCATACGACGTTTTTCAACACACTTGCGAGGAAAAAAACAGACTTGTGTTGTTAAATATTAACTTGTATGGAAAATGGCGCGTTGGTTTTGTCTTTCCGCATAGCCAGCAATAGCAATGCGCGCGCAAGTGTAAATAAAAGCACTGACCACAGAGCATGTAAAAACAATTGTAAAAAAAAACAATTGTAGTTTAGTTAGTATGGAATTAGAAAGTACTATTGGCATAGAGAAATATACCTACATTCGTTCAGTGAGAATCCGAAATGATAGAACGCCAGTCAGGGTCTTTTCCGTTTGGTTTCGGGTAGGGACCACGGACAACTTTAGGTGGATAATTAAAATTTTCTTACGTTTTTTGTAATTTGCAGGTCAGTATCAGGTTGCATCTTGATCAAATATGATTCGCGACTATAATATACAGAGCGTTAGGTTAAACGAGGGACATACTTTGAGGGGAGTTAGTACTCATGAAAATTAACAACTTTTAATATGGGATGGAACCCTGAAATCGCGAAAAGAAATCAGCCGTTTCCTACATTTATGTTCGCATAGCTCGTCGAAATGTACTGAACAGCTGATTTTTTTTTGCGATTTCAGGTTCGGCCCCATAGTAAAAGTTGCTCATTTTCATGAGTACTAACTCCCCTTAAAGTATGTCCCTCGTTTAACCTAACGCTCTGTATATGTATTTACAGAATTATAGTCATTAGAATAGAATCTTTCTAGTTAGATTTTTTCCCTAAGAACTTTTCCATAAGAAAGATGTATTAATGTTTCGAATGATTATAATTCTGTAAAGATGTAGGTACCTGTTAGAGTCGCAAATCATATTTTGATCAAGATACAAACCTGACCATCATTCCCGCACTTTTGCTAAAGCCTACCTAAAAAATATATACCGGGCATTCTGTAGCAAACTATTAGAAAATATCAAAAATAAATATGTAGTAAGTACAATAAATAAAAATAATTTTGCACGGCGAGCGCATTCCGAAGATAAATTCAAATATAGAAACACTTCGGCGCGAAATTCAATAATTAATGACTATGGTCAAATGTCCTCAGTTACCTATTGATTCAGTTTCAATATAGTGTCCAAAAAACTAAATTTACATTACAAGAGCATAAATCATTATTATAAACAATGCTTATCGTATTTAATGCTTAAAATAATTTTATTTCAGTTTCCGAGTATCGATTTAAAAGTAGTAGAGAATTTAAAAAAAAATCGTTTAGCATAATCGCTTTCGCACATTATTACTATAAAAAAAAACAATAATGGACGGCGATTTTGAACACAAATTGAGTAGCGGTAATTATTAATACGTGTTATTGGACCTGTGCTTCAATATTACGTTAACATTTGGGCATTTTCGTGTTGTTTATAATATATTATCTATAATATTTTGTCACATTAAATCTTACCTACATGTGTGTGCGTGATATTTGTGAAAAGTTAAATGTATAACAGATTGGCGCGAAACTCGACATTAAATATCAAAAAACTTCATTACCGCTACTTATTTAACTTGAACAATGGATGAATTCGTCAAACAATTAAATTATGTATTATTCACTGCCCCTGTGGTGGAGTTTGGATGTTCGAAATCCCCAATTTTTATGTTTTTTAGCCTCGACTACCACTGTCAACAAAATGGCGATTATCGCATTTAAAGACTTGAATTTAATAAAGGTAAATTAATATGCTTGCGCGCTAAATATGAAATATTTAATGGCGTTAACTTAAGAGTTTTTTTATCCAACTCTCTTAGTTAACGCACATTCATAAGATTGGATGGGTAGCATAACAAATATTTACAAAATCAATGTAGGGTGTCTTATGTCGTAATTCCTGGGTCCAATGGGACCCAGTACCGAGCCGGCGGAGGTTCGTGTGTTCGGGTCCATTCTAACGGAAACTATACGGTTATATTGTCCGGGTAAACAAATATTAGTTAATTTTGGGACCAAGGACAATACAGACTATTTAAAAAAAAAGTGAATTGATGAGATTAAAAAAGCGCGCATCTCCGACTAGTAAATAAGTAGTTATCTGTGGAAATAAAGCACTTGTGGATTAAAGTAAAAAAAAAGCACGCGTTTTTAATACACTGCATTATGGACCTAAAAGCGGTTCAATAAGAGCCACTTTACGAGCAAGTGTGTTGAAAATTATATTATCTGTTCTTAGTAGCTAATAGATTCTTTTAAATCTATTCAATCAGGTTTTTTCTTTACTCTATAATAAACGTTTAGAAACCTACCTAGGTAATTTATTATTAAAGTGCCATCATGCTATAATTAGTTTGGTTGGTAGGTTAACAAATAATGTAAGAACAAAAGAGTGCCTACTGTGTAAAGTTCAGTGGCTTTGTAATGAATAGCTTGTAAATTATGTTAGGCTGAAAGTTGGCCCCGGGGCGTGACCTTGGGCCCAAATGGAATTGCTTAATATTTGTATAGGTTCAAACCAAATTGATCCGGCACCCAATTGCGTTAAGCATTCGTTTCAGTCACAGACGTTTTTATTTTGGCTGATTTCAAGATCAACGTTCTCTGCCAATCTATGCCAATTTATTTGGGGTTGACGCAACATGGCTTCATTATTAATATGCCATGACAGCATCGGAAAATTTTATAAAATCGTTATTAAGCATTATTCTGGCAACCAAAGATCTCACTGTTAATGTAACAGAACAGATCAATAGATAACATTTAAAAAATGTATAAATTAATATTAATGTGAATTAAATAATTTGTATATTTTTTTAATGTTATCTATTGATCTGTTATGTATTAGTACCTATGTAAAATCGTAAATGGTGCATGTTGTGTTAGCCTATAAGTAATTGTTGCACTTATAAATGTATTATTTAGGAAAATATTTGTAAAATGTATTGTGTAAACAATTGTTGGCTAACCTCAAATAAATAAATAAATAAATATGAAAAAACCCTTTAGTCAAAAATCCGGTAAAAGTCTGACGACAAAATGAAAGAGATTGTTACTGTGTATTACGCGGGAGGGTGGTTGTACGTGCGCCTGCTACGTGCGTGTGATATTTGTGTCTGAAAGCCTAAAACTTCGTAATATCGAATAGGCGAACAAAGAATTAATAAAAAAAGTTAGGGCGCAAAGTTCGACAAAAGATTTCTCACCTAAAACAAAGTTCGTTTATCGCTCATGAATTAATCTTTTCGGACTATTCTGTTAAAACTTGATCCCTACCGAACTTATTTCAGATAAACTTACAGGTATCATTGCTAAAATTCAGTTCTAAGCAGATTCGGAAGTGCAGAAAACTTACCTACTAAGTACCTAAGTTAAACAGAATACCGCTGCTGGTCTTCAATCCAATAACACTTAGTATGAGACCTTATTTACACTAAGCTTATACGTGTGGAATATAAAACAATAGTGCCAGTCGCTTGGCAATTTTCCTCACACAATATTAGGAAAGCAAACATGGCTCCCAAGATAATACTAGGGCGTTCTGTCCTGCATCCGATATGGATGGTATTATTTTGGCGCATGCATACTTATTGCATATACATTAGCATGTCGTCTTATAAATTCCGTCTTGTTATTGGTACGTGGGTCGTGCTCAGGTCTTTGGCTAAATACTGAAGCTTATATAAGGATACAGTGTTCGGGAAATAGGTAAATAGGTATTGATCATCATCTACCTGTCGGCTTCCAGTCTAACCAGTATTTTACAAGGAGTTACTGCCGATCTGATCTGTTCAACGATACCCCTTGGTAAGACTGTCGATGGTCAGACTTTCGGGCTTCTGACAACCCGTGACGACTGTCAAAGATCTACGAATGACAGCCGAGACCAACGGCTTAACGAGCTTTCCGAGGCACTGAGGGGTCTTTGTAAAACTCATCGACCATCGTAGAAAGCGTAGCTAAACCTGATCGATCGACCCGTGTGACTGTTATTATTTAGACACAAGCCCCTCTTTAGGTAGTAATGCTGACATAGAGATGAATAAACCTCATCATTTCACTTGCACGTGCCGTCATTTCAGAGTTATGAAAAATTATTAATTAAACGAGTTGTGTACTGTACTTACAAGGGCCTGTGAGCACATACCTAGTTTTCCAGGTTAGTTAGAGAGAACTTTTTGTAAAACTAGCACAAACACCCAGTATTACTAAAATTTCTGTAATTTCGGGGATCCTCAAACAATGGTTGCCAAGGAAAACACAGAGAGATATCGTTAGGTGTTTCTTAGTATAATTTGTAGGTAGTATGGACACATACTAAACAACAAAGTAGTAAATGAAAATATTGTGAGACCATTTTTTTTTTCATTATAACTTGTAAGCATAGAAGCGAATCAATTTGATTGATTCTAGTATTGAAGTGACCTAGCTGCCGCTATAGCCAGGGTCTATAATGGTATAGCCAGGGTTTAAATAAAGCCCAATTCTTCCAAAAAATAAGAGTTTAGCGCAAAAATGTAAGAAATGATAAAGGTTCCCCATTTACCAACTCGCTCGGTAAAAAGAAGCTCTCAGGAACTAGTAAATCATAAAGTCGTCTTATTGCAACGTAACTGCGGCCAAAAACTTTAGAAACTGCAAGTTCACGAGTTTCCTTACCATTCCAACCATTTCTGAACAATTCTCTTGGCAACAACACTGGGCTTTTTGCGTTTCACTACTAATTTATATGAAGAGGTTTCAGACATCCCGATTTTATTAAACCATACTTACTTCATTACTTTTACTAATAGTTATGTTAAAAAAACCGGTTAAGTGCGTGTCGAAACACGCACAGTCAAGGGTTACGTAGATGGGATGAATATTTGGGTCCGTGGCTTAGGCCCCCAGTGGTCCAAAAATATTAAATGTACTTAATATTGATTGTAAGTACCTACCCTTGCCAAATTACAGCTTTCTAGTACTAAGCATCTCGGAGCTAAGCCACAGACAGACAGATAGACGGACGGACATGGCGATACTATAAGGGTTCCTTATTGACTATGGAACCCTTAAAATCGAGACAGACAAATCTTTTATGTAAGTGGTTGTCTCACGATCAAATACTTTAAAAATTAAACTGAATAATGAATTGAGGGAGTAAAAGTACGTAGGTACACCAGACAAAACCTTTTTTGTAAATTGAGATTTTTTTGTGTAAGTACTTTCAAGTCTTTTATGTATTCGTCAGTTTTTTGTTTCTTTTCAAGTCAGGGCACATAATACCTTTTTCTTTCAACTACGTAGTAATGTTATCGAAAACGTACGTACGTACGTACCGACGTAGTAATATATCATTACAAAACCGATCACAAAGGACGTATTTTTTTGCTTAGAACCAAAACAGTGCAGAAATGTATGAAATCTCATTGTTGCACAGTTTTTCATTAATGCACTGTTTTTTATTTTTTATTTAGATATGAATTTACCACAGAGGTTTAATGTCTGTCATGAAGTTTAATAATATAAAATGTATGCATTAGATCAAAAAGATACTGGCTGAAAATAAAACAAAGGCTGAATAAAACCGACATGGTGAAAAAAAAAAGCAAATGGCGCGCATTTTGTAACATTGTAAAACTTGGATACTTCATATTTAGCAAGAAAAGATTTAAATAATGGAAATAGCGATAGCGATATGAATGCAACTCCAGAAAGTATAAAAACAGCTGCAAATGTACCTAATTGTTAATAACCTTTTACCGCAAAAGTCGCGGGATAAATATTTAAAAGCTTAGGAAAACTTCGTTTTCATTAGCTTGAGTTTTTATTTTGAGTAGGTATAGTACGGTAGGTAGATTGGTAGTTGAAAGAAAAGTAGATTACGCACCTTGCTAAAGTGAGTCGTGTTAATTTAGTGCCCTCGCATGCGCTCGGGTACCAACATAATTTTCGTGCATTAATAACTCACTTTGCGCTCGATGCAACAATCTACTATTGAAGCTACTGCATTAAGCAGACTATTCCATAGAAAACTATATTTAGTTGCTTGATAACAAAGATCAAAATACTCGCAACATCTATCACCGACACCTTTGACCAATGTCGAGTTGACGGCAACCTAAAACCTTTTTAATGGCCTATCCATTTTATGTAATGCTAGCTTCTGCCCGCGACTTCGGCCGCGTGGTTCTTGTTCCCCCGACCCACTCCATCGCATCGCATCGCCTGCCCCTGCTACTACTTCGTTTTCGCTGAGCAGAAAGAAAAAGATTAATTTTCGTTTTTTCTGACTTTTTGTTTTTGCCCAACTCCTAAGGGTCCTTGCGTGATATTAAATAGCCGCTATAGCCTTCCGCAAGAATTAGGCTATCAAATGCTCAAAACATTTTTCAAATCCGACTGGTAGTTTCAGAGATTAGCGGGTTCAAACAAACTCTTCAGTAGAGTACTTATAGATAAGATTTTCACACCGTTACTGGACGACAATCAACATAAAAATAACCTGACAAATTGTCAAGCACGCGTAAGTTGATGTGATTGGTTGAATCAATTATTAACAGCCTTTCAATTGAATTGCGTTTATTTTTGACGCGTCGATTATTTTCGTTCCAGAAACTTGGCGTCAGTGTCACGTTTTTAATTCGGTCTGACAATAAAGAAGATGGCTGAATGTCATTTTGCGGTATTGACATTACGACGCAATATAAATAATGCTGAGTAGTTAGGTACCTAAAGCAAATTCTATCGTGCAAATGGTCAGACAAAAACAGCCCTTAAGATGACAAACATATTTTGGCTATAACTGTACCGACATATTTTGTTGGAGGTTCCCAATATATAAATAAGTATCTATTCCATTAATAATAGCCTCCCCGACCGTTTTCGGTGACGGTGGCCAATCTCAATGGAGATTAGCCAGGTACGCAGGAGATATTATAGTGCACAAGTGTGTGCGCAAACACAGGTACACTCTCTGTTCCTTTACTCTCATAGTCCGATGGGACGGCAATCCGACACGACCGGGGAGAGGCTTTACGTGCTTTCCGAGGCACGGGGGTATTAAACCGCCAACTTCCAAACTAAGTTACTAAGAAATTCCTAATGGAAAACCCAATAACACTTTTTCCGACCCGGGAATCGAACCCAGGACCCCACGCTCAGCAGTCGCGCTCGCAACCACGAGACCAACGGGGCAGTCAAAATACAATCAGTATTCCATTAAAAAAGTACACAAAAGAAAAGTTTGTATTGCTTAAGACGCTTGAATACACTTTATATTGTAGTTGTCTGTGGTTCTAGTAGACTCAAAAGACGCATTCAACTTGAAAGCACACTTTTTCTACACTGAGCAGTAAACCCAGATTAAGTGTTCACAGTTTTAACAAAGTATGTACCTACATTAACTGAAAAAGTTTGACTTTTGTTTGGGAACATTTATTAATCCAGCGTGCGCTGAGCATAAGCCGCAAAAACAGGTTTTATGGCGTGTCTTATAAAATAAATATTGTTCATGAGATTGTTTTAACAAAGACTTTCTTTTTAGGGTTCCGTAGTCAACTAAGAACCCTTATAGTTAGTCCATGTCTGTCTGTCCGTCCGTCTGTCTGTCCGTCCTCGCTTAATCTCTGTGACCGTTAGCACTAGAAAGCTGAAATTTTGTAGGAGTACGTATATCAGTTACGCCGACAAAATGGTAAAATAAAATTTTGGAAAATATTTTTTTTTAGGGTAGCTCCCCTACATGTGAAGTGGGGATGAATATTTTTTTCATCATCTACCCCATCGTATGGGGTATCGTTGAATAGGTCTTCTAAAATGGCTTAGGGTTGCTAAAATTATTTTTCGATTTAATGCTCCATTTACGAAATATTGAAGTTTAAAGTGCAAATTTTTGTTCCAGTAGGGCGTCCCTCTAAAAGCTAAACTACGGGCTTGAAAAATCTGGAAAAATTCTCGATGATAGTGCATTTCATGAACTTTAAAGGAAAAGTATAGCGGTTAAGATAACTTTGTTAGTTTAGCAGTAATAGTTGTTGAACTTGGGGGTTGGATAATTTTGTACCAAATACAAAATCCTTAGCATTAATCCTTTTAAGTGACTAAGATAAAGTAGTTGCTTGTTTATAATGGGTAAATACTTGCATTGAAAACCAAAATATGTTTTTTTTTTACCTATTCAGAATAAAGAACAATAAAATCGTACATGTGCGTGTGGTGTGAGGGCCACTTTCTTAAAACTCTTTGAAAATGTGCTTAGGATTTAGTGAACGTTCCCAAAGAATTGTGAAAGTTGGTATCAGATTTTGTGAAAGTCTAACAACCGAGTTATAGACTGTAAAGTTGGGCCCTCAGTTCTCACATAGAGGATTGAGGGCCCACCTGAAACTGATAAACTATGGACATTACAGAAAAAGTCTTTATGCCAAAATCTAAGCAAATGCCAAACTAAATTTGTGAAAACAAGATATTATCGCAAAACACTGTCCTACTTTGTATATCTTCGTACAAAATGGGCCCTCAATTCTCATACACGTAAAAGTTTATTACGAAATTATAATGAAATCATTAACTTACAGCTACTGTTTGAAATCCTATATGCTACTAAATAAATTGTGAAAATTTATGAAAGCATAAACAGGTCACCACCTTTTGTTGTTTAAAAGTTATGACCTTGATAAAATTCGGGCCCTCAGTCCTCCATTTTATTTTGTTTTCGATTTATTACGCTTATCGTATGAAAGATAAGACACATACAAAACTGTCTCTTTTTGTGAAAAAAAATGTGCAACAAATGCGATACCAGAAAGAAATTAAAAGACCCTTTCTTGTATAAGTAAATCGAGTTTTATTTTTATTCTCTGTATTAGGAAATAGGGTGACCACAATTTCTTTTAGATTGCAGTAAAGATTAGTAAATGTAGAGTCACAGGTTTTAATAAACTTTCTTCGATTTTTCGATTATTATCGTCATAGCATTTGTACTCAAAATTCGTGATAAAAAAAAAATATTTCGGAAATTGAACGATCACATAGAAAAATACTGTTCCCCAAATAATTTTTGCTTGAAAAATCGTTCGTTCCGAAAAAACTAATGACAATAATCAAATGATTTATTTATTATTTTTATAAAGGCTTTTGCCCAGCAATGGGGGCAATGTAGGCAATGGGGGTAATGTATAATCCTAACTAATATTATAAATGCGTAAGTAAGTTTGTTTGTTAGCTTTTCACGCCTAAATCACTGTACCTTTCATCCCGAAAAAAGTGCTGTTCCCGAGGAAAACAATAATAACGTTATTATGATAATAGATGGAGCCATATGACTTTCGAATTTCACGCGGACGAAGTCGCGGGCAGAAGCTAGTACCTAATAAAGCAGTGCGTTCCTGGATGTTTTTTTTATTCCTAGGTAGGTACTTGCACAATAACAAAGATGTTTTCTGGAGTATGAAATAATTATATTTTATTTAAAAAAATTTACAATTTATAAATACGTGAAATTGAATTACCTAAACAATTCTTAGAGTGACTATCTAAGTACTATTTAGTAAAATATTACGAACTTATAAAATTATGAGTACCTAGGTATCAAAACAAACTTACCTTGAATGTTTGATATCTTTACCGAAGATGATTGAGTGTCTTGACCGAAGATGTGTTTGCGTATTAAAAAATTATTATTATTTTTATTCTTCACTACAACCGTTTCATAAAACTCGCCTTAATGATTTATTACCTACAACTTCCGCTGCACTATCATAAACTATTGTTTAGTAACTACACTAAATATTACAACTATTGTGCATATATGTAAACAATAATTATACAGGGTGTTTGGTGCATCGTTTGCCTAATGGAATTGGCCGAAAGAAGAGGTTATTTGCTATCTCTTAAGGTCCAGGAACTCATTCCTTGTTACACCGGTTTTTTTATTATGACTTTTAAATTTTTATTTAGAAAAATACAAGAACTCTGCATTTAAGATTAAATTTGAAAAAAAGTTATGAGTATAGCCTTCAAATTTCATTTTAAACTCAAACTCAAATTTCATTTTAATTCTTATGTTTACTCTTGTATGGTTCTATGAAATTCAAAATTACTTGATGATAACATCTAGTTTCTTTTTAATAATTCACAAAGTTTTTGAAAAAAGGAAAAATACACTTAACACTCAACTTTAAATTGCTGTAAAAAAAACTAAAAGCTATCGGGTTCTTCGAATTCTTTTAAAAAGTTCTCTAGTTTGTCCCCTTACAGGAGTAAACATAAGAATTAAAACGAAATTTGAAGGCTATACTCACAATTTTTTTTTAAAGTTAAGCTTAAATACAGAGTTCTTGTACTTTTCTAAATAAAAATTAAAAAGTCATAATAAAAAAACCGGTGTAACAAGGAGTTACTGGGCCTCAAGAGACCTCTACTGACCTCTACTTTCGGCCAATTCCATTTGGCAAACGATGCACCAAACACCCTGTATAATACATGTAATAATATTTTAAATATAATATTAGCTAGTTATTAGTTTTATTTATAATATTAGTTAGGATTATATTTAGCCTACATTGTCCCATGGCTGGGCAAAAGCCTTTATAAAAATAATAAATAAATTATTTGATTATTGTCATCAGAACGAACGATATTTCAAGCAAAAATGATTTGGGTAACAGTATTTTTTTTGTGATCATTCGAATTCCGAAATATTTTTTTTTAATCACGAAACTTGAGTACAAATGCTATGACGATAATAAGCGAAAAATCGAAGAAAGTTTATTAAAACTTATACTCTACATTTACTAATCTTTACTGCAATCTAAAAGAAATTGTGGTCACCCTATTTGCAAATTCAGATAATAAAAATAAAACTCGATTTTCTTATATAATAAAGGGTCTTTTAATTTCTTTCTGGTATCGAATTTGTTGCACAATTTTGACACAAAAAGAGACAATTTTGTATTTGTCTTATCTTTCATACGATAAGCGTAATAAATCGAAAACAAAAGAAATTGAGGACTGAGGGATAACTTTCAAACAACAAAAAGTGGTGACCTGTTCTTGCTTTTATAAATTTTCACAATTTATTCAGTAGCATATAGGATTTCAAACAGTAGCTGTAAGTTAATGATTTCATTATAATTTCGTAATAAACTTTTACGTGTATGAGAATTGAGGGCCCATTTTGTACGAAGATATACAAAGTAGGACAGTGTTTTGCGATAATATCTTGTTTTCACAAATTTTGTTTGGCATTTGCTTAGATTTTGGCATAAAGACTTTTTCTGTAATGTCTATAGTTTATCAGTTTCAGGTGGGCCCTCAATCCTCTATGTGAGAACTGAGGGCCCAACTTTACAGTCTACAACTCGGTTATTAGACTTTCACAAAATTTGATACCAACTTTCACAATTCTTTGGGAATGTTCACTAAATCCTAAGCACATTTTCAAAGAGTTTTAACAAAGTGGCCCTCACACCACACGCACATAATCGTACTACATTGTGATAACGGGCTACTACGGAACCCTACACTGTGCGTGGCCCGACACGCACTTGGCCGGTTTTTTTAATTACCTTCTATAGTATCATAGTAAGTAGGTATATAAGATTCTATCCACATCTTTTTAATCAGCCTATAATGTTGCCACTGCTGGGACTTAGGCCTCAATGCCACAAGGGTTAAGTACATCGAAGATTCTAGGTATAATAAACAAGACAGGATAAACTAAGTATTTATAAGTAAGACATAGAGTAATGACACTGAGTAGACATCATCTTAATAATAATCTTATAATCTTCTTTCGTTTTAGTTCTTACTGGAAGAGATTCAAATGTTTTGAGGTTTTCCAAGTTTATTAAGGTTTTTCAAATCGGGTTACGTAATGAGCGTATAACGTTCCCACTGCTGGGACGTGCCTCCTCTCTGTGAGAGGGAGTGGGCCCATCCACCACGCGGGCCCATGCGGGGTATTTCATAATACATTATTAAAACACGTCTAAATACGTTACTAATCGGAATTTACACGGTAGCTTAATTTCAGTAAATATTTAATCGATTCGGTTTAATTTTACCCTAATTAAAATATTTACCAACAACTGATAGTTTAGGTAGGTATAAAGTTTAATCTATAGGTACTAATTGATATTTCATATTTGCTTATAATAATTCAGCTTCACTATTTTAATTTATCAGATTGACTGCTCCGTTGGTCTCGTGCTCCCAAGCGCGACAGCCGAACGTGGGGCCTTGGTTCGATTCCCGGATAATTGGGTTTTTCCATTAGGAATTTCTAAGTAACAGTCCGGAGTTTGGAAGCTGGCGGTGTAGTAACCCAGTGCCTCGGAAAGCACGTTAAGCCGTTGGCCCTGCGCCTAATTTCTCTCCGGTCGTGTCGGATTGCTGTCCCATGGGATTAAACGAGTGAGGGAAGAGAGAGTGCACCTGTACTGCACACACTTGTGCACTATAAAGGCTCCTTCAAACAGGCGCGACACGCGATAAAATCGCGCGCGACACAAAGGCATCGCAAGTCGCGCAACGAGCGGTGCCTTTGTGTCGTGCGCGATTATATCGCGTGTCGCGCCTGTTTGTAGGAGCCTTAATATCTCCCGAACCGCAGGCTGGTCTCCGCTGAGATTGGTCGTAATGGCCGAAATAAGGTCTGGAGGACTTTATAACTGGTTCATAACCCTGTACAGCACCCTAATTGCGTAACTTACTTTCAATCACCATCTGAATCATTTTGAATGATAATGCTAATCCATTGCTTGATTTGTTCTAATAATTTGTTTGCTTAGCAACGTAAATAACGCAATGAATGTTGTTGAAGTATCAAAATGAAAGCCATTGCTACTGTTTGTGTGTTATGCAATCACCCCGCAGGTCTATGATGTTAAAACAGACTTTGTTAGAAATAAGTTGAGCTGTTGAGCTATACGAATAAGTTGAACAGTGATTTGACGAAAGAATTCAATTTGTACCCGGGTTTATGAAAAAAATAAGCGAAAAGCCAACGTTGGCAACAACTTTGCGACAAAAACACGCTTCGACGTTTTACGCTGCGGCGTGATAAGGATTGTTTACGAACACTGATTTACATATTTTATTATATTGTGTATAAAATACACAAAATATATCTAAGTACACTATATGTTTTAAATGTATGTGGGTATGTCGAGTTGGCTAGGCTATGAATAAACCACTCTATCATTTGAGACAGCAGTCGTAGGGGATGATTGACCGATTATACCGAATGTATGGGTAGTATTTTCTAACGAAAATAGGTAAAGAAATGATACGAGGATTTGGTTTATCCAACAAAGACGTTATTTGGCAGAAACCACAACGTCACTACACCTATTAATGTAAGTAAAGTTCTGTCAAATATTGACAAATTTGAAAAAGAAGAAGATTAATTTATTTCTTCTTCGGCGACGAGCAAACGTTAATGGTTTGATTATACGATGAGTACGTAAACTATGAATTTGTAAACCCGCACAAAAAATGGCTCGAATTCAAGAGATCTCATAATTAATCAACGTCAAAGAACGACTTGGAATATGAAATGTGTACGAAAAGAAAAGGTACTTTTTTAGGGTTAAGCGAGAATATACTTGCAGTTTTTAATTTTTCTGAATTTTATTAACAAGCGTGGTTGACGCTTGGTATTTCAATCCATACTTTCCCATTCTTTACGTTTTGAGTGCTTTGTTGTATTTTGGAGACAGATTGCATACAGCTTGGCAGTATTGCTTCTGCGGTACGACTACTGCAGCAAATAGTAACACAAAACAAAAACGACAGGGTGACACCTGGGACGCCATAACGATTAAAAGGAACGCCGATAGTGATAGTGGACAGTGGAGTGTTGTTGTCAAGCAATTGCTATAGGTTTTTAATCTATTACCTACCTCAGTTTGTTAATAGACAAACAAAAAACATCAAACTAAAGCAATTAACCACCAAGCGTATTGCCACATTTGAGTACATAAGGAAATATAACAAACGAACTTTCGCCGCGGCTTCGCTGGGTGGATGTCGAAAAAAGTATCTACATCCTAACCCATGGTCCCTAGGTCATGGTCTATCCTTTTCATCTAAATCCGTTCAGTCTTGAAAAGGATGCAGAAAGAGTTACTTTCGCATTTATAAAATAACTAGCTGCGCCCCGCGGTTTCACCCGCATAAGTGTGTCGATGCCGTAGGAATATCAGGATAAAAAGTAGCCTATATGTTAATCCAGGATGTCAGCTACTTCTATACAAAATGTTATCAAAATTGCTCTAGCCGTTTGAGCGTGAAGAAGTAACAACCATTTAAGCACATACACACACATTCTCAAACTTTCGCCTTTATAACATTAGTGTGATATTTCTGCACAATTTGAACAAAATCTATCGGGTAGTATGTATGTATGTATGTTCCACCATCACGCAAATCGTGATGGTGGAACATACATACATACAGAACACACATACTTACATAAAAATAATTATAGGAACGATATTTTCGGCATTATTATTGTTTATTTAAATCGAACACAAACCAGTTTTTGCCAAACTTTGCGCGCAATTGGTTCATAAGTAGGTCTTCCTAACTGTCAATTGAGTACCTATCAAATATTCAGAATTTAGTTTTAATGCTGGATAGGCCGTAAAGGAGCAAAACACCACTGTGAGCTCTATGTTGTATGAAACCGCATACAACAGTGAGGTTATAATTGTCTCTTAACCTCATGTGGTCATTGACTTGTGGTATTAACTAATCATTCCAGGTGTCGCTGTAATTAATTATTAGCTTTTTGGTCATCTTTTTCTGGTGATTAAACGAAATGTGATTTAAAATCTAGTATGCGAAAATTAAAATGTCATAAGTCTTACTACGTACGTACTGGTTTCCTGAATTCCCAATAATACTAAAGATAATAATAATTGTGCGCACACGTCAGTCTTTCGTTGCGTCAGAAAGAGGTAAAATTGAGATTCGTTTCTTGTATTTATAAGTTACTGTCTGTGGTATACGCTGTCTGTCTGTGGTGGTCACAGACAGTAACAACTTCTTCTTCAGCTCGAAGTTGAGTTCCTCGTAGTTTGTGGGGAGCAGTAATAACTAGAGACAATGAAGCTGACGGCGCTGTTTGTGATGCTGGTGGCGGCGCTCGCGCTGTTCGCCGGCGCTGGTGACGCCGCGCCACAACCAATCGCCAATTTAAATGTCTGGGCTAGGCAAGTAGTTACACGCTAGCGATTCAAGTCATTTTGCCTAGCTGTTTGATTGAATGACTGAAAATTAATCAGGCCGCTAGTTGAACGGCGCCATTATTTAAAAGCATAATGGCGGCGGCATTATTTAAAAGGCTAGGCAGTTAACTGAAAGGCTAATTAAACCAGTTGGCTGCGACAGGTACTATCCACGCCAAAAGTCCATACGCAACTTCAAAACTAATTGCTTTGTTACGTTGTTTTTTTATACCTATACAGCTGCGTTACTAATAAGTAAAGTAGCATTTACCTGAAAACATATTGTAGAACATTTTGAGGTTACCGAGTAATATATTTCATTGTAGTTTGACTTTGTACTGCACTTGATAGAAGAACTCATTCCTTCAATTGTATTTTGTCACTGGACTTGTTTAGTAAATAGTAATCACTTAATCACAATAAATTACTATTCTAAAACCTATTAAATAGGTTTTCATATTGAATTAGAACAAATATTGTTTATTTACACTTCAAATGTCATTCAGTCGAACGTCAGTTTCTGACAGTTAGTGCGACATCTGGTGGTCGCCGATTAAGAGTTGTAGTCTAATCGATATTTTAACATATTGATTTATAACCATCGAAATAATATCGTATGGAGCAATACTTCATTATTTTCAGCTTTCAGTAAAAATTCATAATAAACTAAATAACCGTAAACGGAAATGAAAGTAATTTTTTCATTAGGGACTTATTTCTAGAAACTTCTTTGTCTAGGATTCCGATTTTAATCTGTGCATAGTCTTTGACATAATGTGGCCAGGTGATAGATTAGAAAATTCCCGATTAGCTATTCCAAGATAATTACCCCAAATTAAACTAGATTTAGAATTAGATATTACAAATAATTTGTTTGTTGGTCTGGATCATGAAGATTCTTATAGTTTCAGCGTTTGAACGTCACGTTGTGTAGTTATTAGTGACTTTCTAGAATTAAAGTATCATGGTGTAATGTTTATCTTCCGTGATCTTATAATCATTTTACCTGCATTACGGGTGGTTTTCGAAATGTTCCGTCGAGTTCCGGTCTGCCATCGATGACAATAATAAGGAATCTTGTTAGCGTCCCTTTCGCCCTTGACACGCAGGAGTGAAAACACTTAGCTTGTATCGTGTTTTAAAAGGTAAGGATTTTGTGGAAATAGTGTTTGGAAGTGGTCTGTGAGCCTTCCCTGGTTGTTAAAAGGATATTGTCGTGATCCCTGAATATTAATTACAGGATTCCAATTTGCGCATACGCAGACTACTTTACAGCCGGCCAAGGAACTTGCAGTTGAGTGCTTTCTCCATAATTCAACCGAGAGGCACCTCGAGAGATTCGTCTCGCCGCCAGGAACTAGCGGAACGTCTGGGGCCTGGACGCGAGACCCGTTCCTCGAGCACGCTTGAAGCCTCCTGCGGAGACGACTGTGCGGCTGGCTGAGTCCGTCTTGCGATAGCGCAGGCGGGACGGTTTTTTTTATATTCCTAAGAATTTATTAATTCATTTAAACCGGTTTCTATAAGAACCGGTTAGTTACCTTAGTCCGGTTTTCTTCACTTGAAACCGGTCTTAAACATAATTTAATTGAGGATCTTGGGTTCGACATTATTTGTTCCTCCGAAAGAATATTGGACACCTTCGTCTGCTCCAGGATCCGGGACCTTTATTGTCCCTGGCGCCCATTTACTATTTAATCTTATTAATAACTGGAAGGTTACTTACCAATTCACTTAAATTTGTAATTAATAATATTTTATTTAAATTAACTTAGTTAAACCGAACAGTACTGTGTTTATCACCAACTCCCCACGCCCATAGCTCTTTCTGCTGAAGTTTTAGCTGGCTGGCAATAATACAGTTAACTTAAGTAAATTTTCTAGTCTTTATTATATTAACATAAATTTTATCTTTTAAATTATAAAGTGTTTGAGATAGTTTGTTGTTTCCTTTAACTCCAACACCAAACCACCTGCATAGGTTGCCATCAGAGGCAACAAATAATAATTTGTAACAGTGGCGACCAACGTGTGTATTAGTTGGAGATAGAGGTTACGTCAATTGCTGTACCTTACAACCCAGACTGCTGTTTCTATAACCTTCCAGTTATTCTAATTTAAAAAAAAAAAAAACCGTCGCGCGGAATCCTTTGTTTTTTTGTGTTCATGTTTTTATGTTTGTATTGTTATATACACTGTTATTTACTTATACACTTTTTACAACTTTTACAATTTTTACTGTTATTTACATTTTACAATTATATTTTACCGGTGTCCCAAAATATAACTCCAGGACGATTGTTTTTGGAAATAAAAGCCTGGAATTAAAATACAAACTTACTCTATAAGACTGCTAATTTTGTAATGACATTTATTATACATAATAGTTACATATTGCTCGAGATTGTAAATTGTGACAGCCAGTTTTTACTTCATTTTTTTTTAATTTCACACAATGGAACGACCCATTTCATTTAATTTACTTCGCAAAAGACGAGCTTGTATATAAAGTACTTGATAGGTACCCCTCCAGTTTAAAACAAAATTAAACCTTGGCACATGGCATATCAAGGATTTAGGGTCACCATGTGACGAGGAATATTTTTTTTTACAATATTTTACTTGAATTTAAACTAAAATTTAAATTCGCTTATAGTGGTTGTTGGTCGCAGTGACCTTAGAGGGCTGTATATGCCTTGAGGTTGCTGGTTTTTATTTCAGCATTGGTGACTGTATGTGCACTGTGCTGGAATAGTGGTTCTTGGTCGCAGTGACCTTAGAGGGCTGTATATGCCTTGAGGTTGCTGGTTTTTATTTCAGCATCGGTGACTGTATGTGCACTGTGCTGGAATAGTGGTTGTTGGTCGCAGTGACCTTGGAGGGCTGTATATGCCTTGAGGTTGCTGGTTTTTATTTTAGCATTGGTTGCTGTATATGCACGGTGCTGGAATGCAGTGATTAAATATATTTAACACTGTTTTTGCGGTTCGTAGTGATACACAGGTTCTAACTGTGTTCACATTTGTGAACTATATTTAGGTTAAGTTAAGGCGATTGTTTGGAGGTTGTTGGTGGTCTATGGTTGTTGCGGGAGTGACACCCCTGTGGGGTGTATAACCTCCGGATTGCTGGTAAGGCAGCATAATAATAGTCCTGAGATTGGAGGCCATAATGGCGGGCGTGTAGGCTGCATTGATGGAATTCGTTTAAGTTGGTTTTTTTTTTGGGGCTGAATAACCGTCACATTCCTTTATTGAAGACGGTTAGCCAATTTTCACTAGTTTGTAGTATTTAATTTCTTTTAGTGATTTTTTTTTTCTAGTTCAGCATTATTATCGGCTGTCTACTCATTTAAGATGTGAAAGGTGGTGTACGATGGAGTAGGGTGGTCTCTCCTACATAAATATAGTAGGTCAGACTAAGATATTAGTTATTTACACATTTATACTCTCTTTGGAGCTTGTCTTTTACATGTTCGTAAATGGATTAGACTCGTTCCAAGAGAAATAGTATATATTACACAGGTCACATGGATGACTAAAAATAAGCCATAAAACACGGGCGGAATTGTAGACTCGTTAACTAAAGCCTACTACAATGACGCCGGATAGAGCGGGTTGTTACTCTATACTTGAAGTGTGACCAGAATCCTTTTAGGTCGTAGGTTTATGTACTATATAATGAAAACCCAAATTAGTATATTTTATATAGGTTACATGGATAATTAAAAATAAGCCATAAAACACGGGCGGAATTGCAGACCCGACAAACAAAGCCTACTGCAATGTCGCCTAAATAGAGCGGTCTGTTACTCTATATTTGAAGTGTAACAAGAATTCTGTATTGTTTATGTATATACCTTAACTACCTTTATAGTATCATTTATGTATAATATTAGAAATCGTACACCGGCTTCCATATTTTTTTTTGTTTTCTTTCTTTGTTCCTGTTTTCAGGCATGAACGTTGTATGTAGATTTTTGTGAGCGTACTTAGTCCTTTGGAGTCTGTTTTGACGCTGGAGGGCCAGCTTCGAGATTTGCCCCAGAGGGTCAAATCTCTGGTGGTTGGGGAGGTACTGTTACGTTGTTTTTTTATACCTATACAGCTGCGTTACTAATAAGTAAAGTAGCATTTACCTGAAAACATATTGTAGAACATTTTGAGGTTACCGAGTAATATATTTCATTGTAGTTTGACTTTGTACTGCACTTGATAGAAGAACTCATTCCTTCAATTGTATTTTGTCACTGGACTTGTTTAGTAAATAGTAATCACTTAATCACAATAAATTACTATTCTAAAACCTATTAAATAGGTTTTCATATTGAATTAGAACAAATATTGTTTATTTACACTTCAAATGTCATTCAGTCGAACGTCAGTTTCTGACAGTTAGTGCGACATCTGGTGGTCGCCGATTAAGAGTTGTAGTCTAATCGATATTTTAACATATTGATTTATAACCATCGAAATAATATCGTATGGAGCAATACTTCATTATTTTCAGCTTTCAGTAAAAATTCATAATAAACTAAATAACCGTAAACGGAAATGAAAGTAATTTTTTCATTAGGGACTTATTTCTAGAAACTTCTTTGTCTAGGATTCCGATTTTAATCTGTGCATAGTCTTTGACATAATGTGGCCAGGTGATAGATTAGAAAATTCCCGATTAGCTATTCCAAGATAATTACCCCAAATTAAACTAGATTTAGAATTAGATATTACAAATAATTTGTTTGTTGGTCTGGATCATGAAGATTCTTATAGTTTCAGCGTTTGAACGTCACGTTGTGTAGTTATTAGTGATTTTCTAGAATTAAAGTATCATGGTGTAATGTTTATCTTCCGTGATCTTATAATCATTTTACCTGCATTACGGGTGGTTTTCGAAATGTTCCGTCGAGTTCCGGTCTGCCATCGATGACAATAATAAGGAATCTTGTTAGCGTCCCTTTCGCCCTTGACACGCAGGAGTGAAAACACTTAGCTTGTATCGTGTTTTAAAAGGTAAGGATTTTGTGGAAATAGTGTTTGGAAGTGGTCTGTGAGCCTTCCCTGGTTGTTAAAAGGATATTGTCGTGATCCCTGAATATTAATTACAGGATTCCAATTTGCGCATACGCAGACTACTTTACAGCCGGCCAAGGAACTTGCAGTCGAGTGCTTTCTCCATAATTCAACCGAGAGGCACCTCGAGAGATTCGTCTCGCCGCCAGGAACTAGCGGAACGTCTGGGGCCTGGACGCGAGACCCGTTCCTCGAGCACGCTTGAAGCCTCCTGCGGAGACGACTGTGCGGCTGGCTGAGTCCGTCTTGCGATAGCGCAGGCGGGACGGTTTTTTTTATATTCCTAAGAATTTATTAATTCATTTAAACCGGTTTCTATAAGAACCGGTTAGTTACCTTAGTCCGGTTTTCTTCACTTGAAACCGGTCTTAAACATAATTTAATTGAGGATCTTGGGTTCGACATTATTTGTTCCTCCGAAAGAATATTGGACACCTTCGTCTGCTCCAGGATCCGGGACCTTTATTGTCCCTGGCGCCCATTTACTATTTAATCTTATTAATAACTGGAAGGTTACTTACCAATTCACTTAAATTTGTAATTAATAATATTTTATTTAAATTAACTTAGTTAAACCGAACAGTACTGTGTTTATCACCAACTCCCCACGCCCATAGCTCTTTCTGCTGAAGTTTTAGCTGGCTGGCAATAATACAGTTAACTTAAGTAAATTTTCTAGTCTTTATTATATTAACATAAATTTTATCTTTTAAATTATAAAGTGTTTGAGATAGTTTGTTGTTTCCTTTAACTCCAACACCAAACCACCTGCATAGGTTGCCATCAGAGGCAACAAATAATAATTTGTAACAGCTTAACGTTTAGTTTGATTTACGACCTTCTTTTAATGAGTAATTTGACACACACACCCGCATATTACTCGAATAATCACGCTTTTGAATATAGTTCCGTGTCATGTTCGTCTTGTTCACATAATTCGTAAAACTTTTGAGTATACCCACAGAAATCTAAATAAATAAATTAGGTATGGTAGACAGATGCAGGTAACTTACGGCTGATTCACCGCGCCTAATAGAATGTTGTTCGTTCTTGATTGGTTTTTGATATTGTGGGTTAGTGACGTGTGTTTAATCTATTATAATAGCTGTGTAATAGTTCATTTTGAAATGTAAGCTTTGAGATGAAAGCGGATATTATCGCGCAGCGTAAAAGTGGTTTTAATATATTATTATATCACAAATAATTGATGAAACCGGACTGACTGTGAGTATTATGATTTAATTATTTTATCTAACATTTAGCTAATTAAAGTTTAACTGCTGATCCTTGTAGTTATTTTATTAAACGTTTTGTATTTACCATAGGGTCTAAATAGAAGAAAAAAATAATATTTCCAAGAGTTTATTTATTTACTTTTGGAATGATGAATATAGCATTATGTATAAATTATAATATAATTATTTTGTAACATTTGAACTATTTTCAAAATAATTTTGTTTAAAAAAGTAAAAAAGTAGGTATCTACTTAATATTTTATAATTTTGCTAGTAGCCTTACAATATTCCTTTTTTGTTTTAGAGAAATTACCTACTGTGAGTCGGAGGGTCAAAAGATATAAGGAAGAGTACAGTCAGTGAATAAGAAACAAGTGGTTTTAACCAACCAGTGACCTACCAGATGAAGTTGCATTGCAAGGAAATATGAAGATATATGTTTAAACATTACAGGATCCATACGCCAGCGTTTACATGATAGCATGGATAATAATGGGGGTTATACAACGTATTAAGTTATAAATTACAAATTGATTTTAGTAATATTAAATAAAATATTATTGTGTCATATCCGTAATAAGGATTATTTTGAGGTTTATAGTTTCAATCTTCTTTTCAAAATGAATTTTGAAAATGAATACTTAAGCTATATCCGCAATTAAAGCACAATATTATTTTATTACTAAGATAGTTACAATATTTTAAGTCTAATGGTCGTAGCTCACCGATTACCTGCTTTACTTCAATAAATTGTTCTTTATGAGAAAATAAACTGTTTTGAAAGTTTATTTATCAAATTATAACGAATAAAATTTTTGAAATCACTTAATTTTTTTTTAATTTTTACCCCGCATATTTCAATAACAATATAATAATACAAATAAAACAAATATTACATTATTATTCTCGTGTATTAATTTATCGAATAATAAAAAAAGATAAGATTATTGTTGAAAAGATAATTCAAAGTTCCATCTCGAGATTCGAACCCAGGCCTACGTGTTTACTAATCCTATACGCTACGTTATCCGCTAGCAGCACTTGTTATGAAGTTGTGAATTTTAGCAGTGGTATGAACCAACCAAGGTCATACGTAATTACGCCGCGCGTGTGAAAAAGCGATGACGATATGTTTTGTTTCGTTTGACGTTAGCAAGTGTACACACACAGATGTAAATACGGGCCTGCGGCGCGGGCGCGGGGACGGCGCGAAGCATGTTCACAGAAATTTCAACCATAGCGCGCCTAAGCACTTTTGAGGCGTACTGTACATTATAAAACTCACATTTATATGACCAGCTTACTCAGTGCAGAATAAGAAAACGCTGGGTCAGTAAAGTGGGCGTTTTTTTTCTGTACCGTCACGTCCGTCACGTAACACAGCTTTTATATTCGAGATTTTTGTGAGAGAAAAATTTGTGTGTCCTTGTAATATCGTAAAGTGTCTTCACTTTTAAATGCCTGAAAAGAAAAAGGTATCGCCAAATCTCAATCATTTATTAAAGGTGAAGCTGTAACGCTTAAAACTGAAACAAATTATGATTTTCAGGTAATAAGTTTTATCACTTTATCTTCCTCCCCATCACCATCCCTGCTAAATTACTTGGTATTTAGGTAATACGAATGTGTATAACACGGAAACCAATAAACCAATGATAAAGCCAAGATTTCACGGTGTGATATCTTCCCGTGCCCGTATGAGGTTTAGCGGGACCAGAACCGCATTTGGAAAACACTGCGCCGTGAGGTTGGTTCCTCAATGTGAAACTAATAAAGTATAAAATAATTAATATACTGCTGAAGGCTGATTCCTTTTTTCAAAAACCTTGAAAATATCATCGCAATCTCATTTCAGCGACACTGAAATGAGATTGCGAAGAGATTTTCAAAGTTTATTCAATGTCAAAAAAATAATTTAAAATTTTTCGGTAATTTTTGTCTGAATAAGATTAAGATTAGAACGTGAACTTTCTTAAGAATTGGGGAATTGTACCTCTAATCATCATAATCAAATCTCTCACTTATTTGCACCAATATATACAACTTTGTGAGACGCAAATTACTATCGGTTCCTTTCATTCGCACTGTTGCACACACTAAGTAACTCATTCTTCTTTACGCTCTTGAACTCAAGCACTGGTTTATTCCCTGAAGAAATGAAATCTGTAGGAACGTTCGATGCATCGATGAGAAACTGTTATTTTTGTGCTATCGTTGACTGTATTTATAGTTAGTTGTTCCTAGAGACAATATACAACATGGTCCATCAGTAAGCAGTAGTAAGTAAAAAAAGTAAGTAAAAAAAACCGGGCAAGAGCGAGTCGCACTCGCGCACCGAGGGTTACGTACCATCATAATTATGTTTTTAAATTTTCATCGGCAAGTCCTATGTTTGTCAGAGAATTTTCACTGCACGCTGCGGTGTAGAATATTGCAGCTTTAGATCAGCGTCATCGCTTGACCGATAGTGGAACCAATGTAACTTTTGTTGATGATTTCTGAAAAAATGTCCTATTCAGGTACTTACTTCATTTTATTTTTCCTGTAATCTTTACATAAACTTCTACCACATTGAATAATTTCAGATTTTTCTCTTTGCAAACTTCGGAGATAAGGGGGGGGGCGGTATTTTTTTTTAATTTTTCATCAAAAGTCAAAAACTATGCGGCCAAAAAAAAAAAGAAAATGTTTGAGAATGTGCAAACTGCGCTCTTTCATATGATACCCCACATGCCCTAGTAGCCCCACTTCGAATTTTTCAGACGGTTTCAGTCCCTATTGCAAAAAATATACATATATTTTCAGTTCTTTCTTAGTTGAAAAATAGTTGGGCAAACGTCATCTCAAACTATTACAAATTTCAAGTTGATAGCATTGTGACAGACTGGGTCTCACCATAAGGGTTCCGTTTTACCATTTTGGTACGGAACCCTAAAAAGTAGAGTATTGGTCGATAAAACCACGTGTAGGATTAATTTTATGATTTTAGTACATCATTCAATAACAAGAACCGTGGAAGATAACATCACTCTTGTTATCCTCGAAATATTAGGCAGCGTTATGTTACCTATAGTTCCTACACCCACATTTCGCCAATTATGTTTAAGTCTCAAATAATGGGAGACGAGCCTATTTCTGTAAACCGGATAAGTACAATAAATAAGGACTCCAGCCTGCTACTAAAATTCCTGATAGAAAAACGAAATAGAATCGTGGAGTTTGATCTTTAATGAACGTGAATGACCTCATAAATAACAATTCCATGCTGAGTCACACCCTCGTCAGTCGGCTATCGTAATTTTCGCCTGTAGTGTCAATTGTAGCGTGACAGTTGCATCCGATGGAATTGATGCTATTGCCTTAGATTGATTATTCTGATGTGATAATAATATCCCAAATACTTTTTCACGATAGTCATAATGTTGAATTTTCTTTACAGCTGTCCTCTGCTGAACGTATTTCCCATCGCAAGTTTCGCCACGATACCCGGTTCTTCGCCAACCACACACAGTACGAGTATTCCACTGTTTTTTTCACTTCATGAATCTATATCCATCTTGCTGAAGTATGTACATTGCGCCCTGTGCATTTATCTCATTGCAGTTCCCAGTACCAACTAAATAATGCCAATCATACACAACGTGCTGGTATGTGTTGACATTAAAAATCACTGTACCGCTTTATAAACCGAAACTACAAAAGCATCCATAAACAAGAAAATGTAATTGTTAGCATGGCTGTAGCTTTCTATTGTTTTACTGTAATACGATGCTTATTATACGAACGTTCTTAAGATTTGAATGCACAGTGCGGGTATTATGCAAATAGTTACCTAATTAAATCACCAGCTAACTGTATTCAAGTTTTCTTAGGAACGGAATATCTTCACAGTTTTTTTTTGGATGATTATACGTAGACCACTACGTGCTACGAGCCGTAGCACCCGTGGCGTAGCAACGGTCGTAGCCTACGACCCTCGTTCATAATGCGCATCTCGTGATAAGCGCTCGATTTTACGGCTAAAAGAAAAATAAGATTTCTAAAGATCCTGAATAACTCCTACATTTACAAAGATACGGAAAACCAGTTTGAAATCTCTTTAAGTAGGTGCGGAACTACGAACGTTTTGTTTTTGCAAACTATGAATCTAATCGCTTTTAACTTTTTACGGAACAAAAAGCTAGAGCAGGTACCGTATCAACAAGGAAACGAATGGTGTGAACCAAACTCCGCATTGCACCATTATTGTAGTAGCGCCTATTGCCACGAGAAACTAATGGAATGTACCTATTGTCATTTCGATTTATGGAACTGTCAATTTATGTGCGTAAAAAAGGTTTTTCATAAATTTCTGCCGTACATTCGGTGCGTTTGCTGATTAAAATCTCACTTGCATTCATGAGGTAATAGAATATCATTTTGAAAGCTCTACTGTTACTCGCGGAAGCAATATTTTCATATACATTATATTTTCCGCATCGCGAGACACGTCACCTCCTCATCTGCTATTTTCATACTGTTGTTTGTTTCGTTGACACAGTGCAAGTTAAAAATAGAAATAACCTATGGATGTTGTTCATAACAGAAAAAGTACGAGTATAATGTTTTCGACATTGAGCTAAATGGATTAAATATTGAAAAGTTAAAACTTTTTTTACTTGTAACTCTATAACATACAAAACATTTTCATTGAATTTATTACAATTGAACTGGGAAAATATTTTGAATATTACGTTAGAATTAATAGGCTTAGCGAAAACATATAGTCAGGATTGAACACAGCTGTGAACGTCGTATATTTAGCAAGTTTAAATTAAATGTTGCGCTTAATTAAGTTATTTAAAAATAAATTAAGTTATAAGACATTTCAAGGACAGATGATGCTGTGGTTACCACCACAGCATCATAGGATATTAGTTCTGTTTTGCCTAATATTTATTTTACTAAGAAACACAATGGTCAGAGAAATAATAGGGAGCTGTCGGGCTTTTTACCACTTATGGTTACTTTGCTTTTCTATTAACGGTTAAGTAACTATGTTTTTATTAAATAAAGTTAGTAAGTTTTGAAATGTCCTAGAAGTTGCACACTTCGCTGTGATTTTTAATTATCACTCCCCTTTGTCGCTACTTCTATCCACATGGAAAAAGTTTGCTATCTCTTAGGAAACAACGAGATATAGGTATACCTGTTTCAAGAAACCGGTTATTATAGTAGAAGTTGGTAAAACAATCTTAAATTAAGTACACAAGATTTTGAAAACGCCTTTTGAAATATTTTGCGAATACTGAATATACTGGACTTGAAAATACTTATTTCAAAAGAGATGTCCAGTTTCTGCCCTGTGGTAATTCTGGTATCAATAAACGTTCATGATTTAAATTTTTACAGTCAGATTTAAAAATTTAGATCTAAATTACTATGGATTTATTAATTCAGTATTACTTGCGTAACATAATTCTCAAAAAAACAGTACTCAATCGTAGCTTCCGCTTTGCCATTTTTAACGGGAAGTAGGTGCCTACTAAAAATGTTTTTGACGTTCCATTATTACCTCATTATTACCATCCGTAATTACTTTAAGAGAGTGTGAACAATAACTATGCCGCTTATTTTAGATCAAAGCAATATATTAACGTATTTGCGTATAAAATACGACAATATTACTAAAATATTTTTGTTTACACATCATGTTTTTCTTTGAATACCCACTTCCTAACATGAAGGTAAGTATTTATTACTTTTTTGACATGAGATCATAGAGTACTTTTTGATAGATTGAACCACGATTGAACATGCTCTGTGAGATTGACTTATTATTACTAGTTATTTTTTTCAGTATTTTAAAAGTCGTCTGTGCATTTATTGCTGGCTTTCCTTACATTGCGCTTCCAAGTTGCGTGTATGCGTTCCTTCCTTACTGTGCCATTATTTTGTATTATTGATATATTCTACACGGACTGGCATTGATTCTAGACACGATTACTACCTATTGCTTTTCCTAAAGGATTCTGCTTTTCCTTTCAATTTGGATATTATGATGAGGATTCGCAGACATATCGTGTGAGGGCTCGCGTTACGCCTGCAAGTGGCAAGATGGTTAGCAAATCAGGTACGCCTCTATGCTACGGCAGTGGCGTAAACCATGCAGTACCTAAAGGCAGTATATTGAGCAGTTAGTTGTGTTATAATTTGAAAAATACAATGACATTTGTTATTGTTCCAGCTCCCATTAGATGGATACGCTTGTCACGATTGTTATAATTGATTAAATACCGAATTTGTTGACAATGAGTGATTACTATGTCATTTGTCTGTGTGGTGCCGGACTTAAAGAATTGCACCACCCCTTACTTCCCGTGGGTGTCGTAAAAGGCGACTAAGGGTCTTACCGGAGAATGGGCAGCAGCGTTCTCTATTTATTCCACCATCATACCATACTGCGATCGCCAACCCGCCTGCCAAGCGTGGCGATTATGGCAACCCCCCCCCAAAATTGGGGGAGGGCTATGTCCAGCAGTGGCGTCATATAAAACACGACATCACGCCAGCGATCCCCGAAGGATTTGGGAGTGGTAAACCAGTAGTACACCCCACATGTCGCCAGTTATGTCATGCCATGTAATAAAATGTAATAATATTTTCAGGATATAGCAACAATATACCTATGCATGTCAAGCCTGTTAGGTTCGAGCGAAACGACGCCTGATTCATGATTTATCAAGGGACTTACAAGAGGATGTTGTTCCAACCGTGGAACTTGGATCACCAACACCGCCGCCACCACAGCCTCTTCCACCAACACCACCACTACCACGGGCCGTCCCACCAACACCGCCGCCGCAACCACTACCACCTCCATTATCACCAGTAGCACAACGAGGTGCTCGTACAACATTAGCTGTAAGCCTACCAAATTACAAGCGAGCTAGTAAGCCGCTGTATACTTATAATAACAACAATGTTTTGGTGTCTCTAGAAGACGTTTATTATTTTTATCATTTTATTTATGTATAATAAAAGAATTTGTTTGGCAACAAATACATACATAGTTTTATTTAATATAATCCCAATTCAGTACCAACAAGTAGCTAAATATAAATAATATTATGGGTATTGAAGATAGAAATTAAAGCTGATACCAATATCATAATATGTGCATTTATGTGTACAATAAAGAATAAGATCGCTTTGTGATGAAATGAAAAAAATGTAAGTACAAAATATTAAATACAAAATATTAAATGTTTCATTAACCTCATAAAGGCATACCACCAATTAGTATCTGTATTTGCTCACAGATGGCGTTATACTAAAAAAACTAAGAAAAATACCCAGCATATAAACCTGGTTTTCACCAGTTTGTGCAAGATCCTGACTCCTGAAATTGATTAATTGATAAACTATAAAATGCGACGATTATAATAATATAACAATCATTACTGAACATTTTCTTGGACTACCTAGACAATCGCCCATTGCTCCACCAGACATGTCTTTTGTTTTATTCTTTAGTTTTCCCTAAATAAATATAGTCCTTCAGACCGTATTTCGGCCACGGCGGCCGATCTCAACGGAGACTAGCCTTCGCCGCGGGAGATATTATAGTGCACAAGTGTTCGCGCAGACACAGGTGCACTCTCTTCCCTCATCCTCATAGTTCGATGGGACGGCAATCCGACACGACCGGAGGACAGGACGGCGCAGGACCAACAGCTTAACGTGCTTTCCTAGGCAAGGGAGTATCTCACCGCCAACTTCCAAAGTCCTGTTACTAAGAAATTCCTAGTGATTAACCAAAAAAAAAGAGAAAGAAGTTTTCCATAATAAGGTGGAACTAGTCGCGAGCTCGAACTCATTGGTGGGCATGGCCAAAAAGCACTCTGTCTCACCTGGCATCGTGTCCGACAGAGCTAGTATCAGTGATGAACAGTTGGACGCTAGTTTACACGCACAACGTCTAGTTCGCACGCACATTATACACCGTTCCGAACTAAAAGGAGCGTAAAAAAATACGAAAAGTCCTTTGAGAAATCAAGTTTTATGAAAAAAACCACCGCTTAAATCAATTAAAAATAAAGTTAATTGAACACCTCGATAATTGAGCTTGTCGGTACTGACTTTCTTTTGAAGATTTTACACTTCTTTAATTACTTATTTACACTCAAATTTTTGTTATAATTAGCAAAAAAAAAAAAAACGAATCTTTATTGACTTATAACTTTTTAATGGTTTTTTATTTTACTATTTTTCCGTACAGACACAATTAATAATAAGAAAAACCGATATACTGTTTAACTTTGGATGTACAATGTCAAACAATAGAGTACTATCACTAGTACTATAGAGTCCCGAAAAAATATCGACTAGTGCCACCTTAAGTAAACAAATGAACCGGCAAAAGAGAGACTGCGTGTTGGGAATTGGGAAACGATGGCCATTTCCGAAAGTCAACATCATTACTTACGTAAAACTCTGCCATGCTGCTGACGAAAAGACCAACAGTTATGTTTGGTAACCCTTTTTTTTTTTTTTTTTTTTTTTTTTTTGTGGATGGGAAATCATCAAATGACTCCTCCCGCTCTGGGTGGAGCGGAAGGGAGTGTCAGACTCTTACTGACTAAAACCCACCCGTGTTCCTTCCTTAGCCCTTTATGTTCCGGGCCAGCGGTAACCCTTTCGGACAATCCCGCTGACCCGGCAGGCTTCGGCCCTAAGGGGCCCCTCCTCGATGCTGACATCTCTTTGAGGCGCGCGTGGAACACGTACGCGCCGTCCGGCACGGGCCTGGTCCTGATCGGGCGGTGAGCTACCCATTACTCTCCGCCCGCAGGCCCGCGCCTACGGTGGCCGGGAGTCGTCACGCGGCTCCCGACGCCCGGAGCGTCTCCCGCGGCGGCTGGGACGGGAGGCTCTCTCCCTGAGCCGTTCCGCCACCTCCTTCGCTAGCATGACTGCTTCGCAGAAGGAGGTGACTGCCTCCCACTCCCTCTCGCCCCGGACCATGGCTTGCACCAGGGCCGGACGCGAGAGGTCGCCGTCGCTGCCAATCGCCTCTACGAGGACACGGCGGTGCTCCGCCCAAGCGGGGCAGACCTCCACCGTGTGCTCCACCGTGTCCTCTGGGCGATCCTGGCAATGGTGACACCCGGGCGTTTCCTCCCGCCTGATGATGTGCAGGAACCTCCCGAAACTTCCGTGTCCGGTGAGGACCTGCGTCAGGCGAAAGGTGAGGGCGCCGTGGCGCCTCTCTAGCCACTCCTCAAAGAGGGGTCTTATCGCCGCTATCGCGGCGTGCCCTGCGCTGGGTTGCGACAGTCGCTCTTTCCATGCCGCCATGAGATCGCGCCGGAGATCCGTCCGCTCCGCAGCGATTTGCCGCGGAAGCGGATCCTCCCCCCGGCGTAGTGCCTCCGCGCGCCACTCATACAGGCGCGCGAGGACTATCGCCTCCAGATCCCATGGCGGCAGTCCGGCAAGGAGGCTTGCCGCCTCGCCAGAGATCGTGCGGTAGCCCCGGATAGCCCTTATGGCTACCACCTTCTGGGGCGCGTTCAGGTAGTGGGCGGCTCGCCGCCGCAGTGAACGCGCCCACACCGGGGCCCCGTATATGGCCATGGACCGCACGACCCCCGCGTAAAGCCTCCGGCAGGAGGCGTTTGGCCCCCCCAGGTTGGGCAAGAGCCGCTTGAAGGCGGCCCCGGCCCGTTCCAGTTTGGGGGCCAAACGTCGGAAATGCTCCACGAAGTTCCACCGGCTGTCGAGGACGAGACCCAGGTATTTCATCGTCATCCCGACGCCGATGTGAACCCCTCCTACCGTTAGTTGGGATCCCGATGGCGGCGCGTTCCGGGGCCCATGAAACGACATGGCCTCGGACTTGTGCAATGCCACCTCGAGACCCAACTGCCGGATCCTCTCCACGACTATCGCAACCCCGCGTGTCATCGCGTCGGCCGCCGCCTGATGCGACCTCCCCTGCGCCAGGACCAGCGTGTCGTCAGCGTAGCAAACCACGCTGACGCCATCAGGGAGGTCGGCGCGCAGCACCCAGTCGTACCCGATGTTCCACAGAGGCGGCCCCAGGACCGATCCCTGTGGGACACCGCACGACATCTCTCGCCGGTTCCACTCCCCATCGCGACCGGGGTAGCTGACGGCTCTTTCCGTCAGATACGCCTCGACTATTCGACGGAGGTAGGGCGGCACCCGGTGATACCGGAGTGCCTCCACAATGGTGCTCCAGGGCAGGGTGTTAAACGCGTTGGCGATGTCGAGTGACACCGCCACGACGACCCCACCCCGGGACACCGCGTCCCCCGTCGTGAGGGCTCTCACGCGCATGATGGCGTCCACCGTCGAGCGCCCCTTGCGGAAACCGAACTGGCTGTCCGCAAGATCCGGCCCCGTCCTCACCAGGTGTCCGACGAGGCGGCCCGCAATCACTCTCTCAAAGAGCTTGCCGACCTCGTCGAGCAGCACGATGGGCCGGAATGCGGACGGAGAGTCCGCAGGGCGCCCTGGCTTCCGAATGAGGACCAGCTTCCCCGTCTTCCAACGGCGTGGAAACTGGCCTCTCTCCAAACATGCGCTTAAGAACGCCTCCAGTCGAGGCCCGAGAGCCCCCGAGGCCAGGACCCAGGCTTTACCTGGCAAGCCGTCGGGTCCTGGGGCGGTATTTTTGGCCTTCAGCCTTCCTACCGCCGCTCTCAGTTCTACCCCGGTCACAGCAGGGATGTCGTCGTCGTCCGCGTGGTCCGCTTCGGGCACCGCAATTGGCGGAGCCATGGGCGGGGGAGTGTGCTCCCCCCGTGAAGGGAACAGAGCGCTCACCACCTCCTCCACCAGCTGGGGGCGGAGACTCTGCGTCAGCGGGGGGGCCCAGGTGCGGAGTTTATTCCGCACCATTTTATAAGGGCGCCCCCACGGATCTCTGTTCAGAGTCTCCACCATCTCCTCGCGGGCCACATCCTTGGCCCGCTGGACAGCCTCTTGGAGGGCGGTCTTCGCCGCTCTGTACCCCTCGTACAGCTCCGCCTCCGTGGCTTCCGCATCCGGAGGGCGAATGCGGAGCTGTTTGGTAACCCTAATCTTTAACTATGCCATAATTGAAAAATTGGATGAACTTACCTAAGTGAAATACAATTGTAATTTTGTGAACATTGATCTGAAAAATAATTAATTACTGTGTAGTATTTCCTATTCACTACTCTATGGCATCGCGGTTATATTTAGAGTAAAAAAGAAAAAAAATAACCTTTTTATAATCTTATCATTATGATACACATTATATTATTATTCTTAGTGAGATCAATAGTTTAACCACAAGTACAAATTGCTGTGGGAAAAAAGGTGTTGACATAAATTGTTATTTAATGGTTTATTTTAACAATAGAGAATATTAGTATCATACTCATATCGATTATACATGTACCACCGCCACCAATACTCGTAAGTATTAGTGTTACTTACATCATATTAATTAATTAAAAAGAAAAAGAAGACAAAATAAAATGCGTGCGCCCATTCAACATACCTACCACATATCAGGGGTCCCTCTGGAGCGCGTCAGCGAAATAAAAGATCTTGGACTGACCTTGGATGCGAATATGACCTTTAATAAGCACATTAATAATATCTGTGGTAAAGCCTTTCAATCACTTGGTTTCGTTATGCGACAGGCAAGTAGGTTTAAAGACAGGAATGTTATTCTCACTCTTTATTATTCGTTTGTACGTAGCAAACTTGAATACAATGCGTTGGTATGGGATCCACATGAGCAAAAATACAAGCTCATGATAGAACGGGTCCAGCGAAAATTTGCTCGCTACCTATATAAAAAAATATATGGGTATTATCCCTATTTGTATCCGTCTCTGTTTGTTGCGGGAATGGTAGGAGTCAACACGTTGGAACTAAGACGTAAGTGTGCGCTGTTGATGCACTACTACTTATTGCTCAATAATAAGATAGATGACGCGACTACACTAGCTCGCTGTTCATTGTTTGCTCCGGACCGGCTGCGGACTTCGCGCGCCTGTGCCTCGCGGTGCTTGCTCGCGGCGCCGCCAGTGCGTACCCATACTGCTCGCTTTGCTCCCACAACCCAGGCGATCAATTTGCTGAACGCCCTAATTGCTCAGGAGCCGGAAATTGATATATTTTTGTATAGCAGTAAATCTATGTTAAATGTTTGTATTAAGTTCTTTAGCTAAATGTTATGTTGTTGGCTTGCTGCGCGCTTTGGTGTTTACTGTAAGTGCAGCATGCAATTGTTATATAAATAAATAAATAAATAAATAAATAAATAAATTAAAAGGCCGCAGATGTTATCTGCATGATCAGCCTTGATTGGAATGGTTACATAAGTAATACAGTATTTTTTATTGTAAATTAAAAATCGATTCAATAAAAGTGCTGTTATTGTTGGATTCTACTACAGGTACTTAAGTTGTAAAATTTTGCAAAAGTTGAGGAGCTTTCTGACCAGCCAGCTGTTTTCCTGATTACGTCCAGAGAGACACCTGCAGCTCTAGCAGATGAAGTACTGGAATGGCGTATACAGTGTGATGTGTACTTACTAGTGTCCACTCCGCTGTCAGCTAGGATGGATTTAATCCACCTACTGATAGTCTGCTTAGATGCTCGGTGATAGGGTTTTTTGTAAGTAATCATCAAGTACTTCTCCTGACGTCTAATCTTAGCTGTCCTCTGGATGTAGTCTTTTAGGGCACTGACTGGGCATAGCTTAGGTTCTTGGTAGTAAAAGGGCAGATCCATAAGAGCTTGCTACCCATTTTATTTATACAAGCAATGGCAGTGGTATTGTCGATACGTAGCAGTATGTCACAGTAGCTATATGATTTTGTAAAACATTTTAAACCGAAAAAAGCTGCCAATAATTCTAACTGATTAATGTGGAGTTTTTGTTCTGCTTGTGACCATAGACCGCCAACACTTTCACCATTGCAATGTACTCCCCATCCTGTTAGTGAAGCATCTGAGAATATTTCTAGTTTAAATTGCCTGTAACAGATGTTCTTACAGATGTGATTTATGTTATTGAACCACCATTTTAGGTCAGGCTGTATGTCAGTTTTTAGGTCCATTATGGCATCATAATTATCAGTGTTTTTTAATAAGGCTAAGTATTTTGCCCGTTCCATTAATTTTAAATGTGCCTGTTCATAAGGGACTGCTGGACAAGTAGACACCAAAGTTCCAAGTAGTTTTGAAAATTCTCTTATCTTGTAACTCTTTAATTTTTTAATTTTTGACAAGAGAGCAGTAATTGCCTCTCGTTTTTCTTGTGGTAATTCTAGGGTCATACTTTGTGTGGTTATGATAAACCCCAGGAATTTACAAGAAGTACTTGGAATTAGGTTGCTCTTCTCATAATTTACTATGAGGCAGGCATACTATGAGGCATGCCTAAGCATTCACATTATTTGAATGCTTAAGCATTCCTAAGCATTCAAATTATTTGAATGCTTAGGCATTCAAATAATTTGAGAGTAGCATCTCTGTTAGTTACACATTCCTGATATGTGCGACCAATACATAAGAAATCGTCAAGGTAAATGGTTGACAAATAACCTTGTTTCCGGAGAGAGCTGATAACTGGTTTCAATAACTTTGTAAAGACACTGGGGCTGTGCATAGACCATAAGGAAGTGCATAAATTGGTACAGGGTTTCTTCAAATTCGAAACGATGGAATTTTCTGTGTTCAGGTGTTACTGAAATCAGAAAGAAAGATTCCTTTAAGTCATAGACTTAAAGGAATCAGCACAAATAGTATTTGTGGTCTATAAGTTTAATGGCGGTTCTAATGTCTTCCATTTTAAAGTGGTCAAGCTTGATGTATTTATTTAGGGGTTTTAAGTTCAGAATAAACCTAAATTTTCCATTGGGTTTTGGTCTAAGGAATATTTTTGAGATGAATTGATTCTTACTAGGAGTGCAAATTTGTACAGCCCCTAAATCAATTAAGTTAGAGATGGCCAGACGCATGTTGTTGAGTTCGGTTGTTGGTACATTATTTTTAGGTTTGTTGTTTTGTATGGGCATTTGTAATAGGGGTATATGGTAACCTTTTACCCATTGTAACAAAATAAGATCAGAGGTGATGTGTTTCCAACATGAAAGGTAATTAGATATGTTGCCTGCATGTACCTGGTTATCTACCGCCTGCTGTGTGCATGGCGTGGTGCAGCCCTCCCGGGGCGGGATTGATTCGGTCCTGATCGTTGAAATGACGGCTGTGTCACACGATTCTTCAGTCCACCTAGAGCCGCCGGTGTTCTGGTGTGCTGACGAGGTTGGTTTTGAGGTGGACCTTGCCGGTTTCCCGTTGTCCTCTGCTTGAAGACATTTTTGTTTGAGGTAACCCTTGGCATGTTCTTCTTAATTGTGGAGGATGATTTTTTAATTTCTTAGCTGGTTTTTATTTTTGTAGCCAGATCCATTCCATACAGATGTTCATCTCTCCTGACCTTTTCAACTAAGTTAATGAAATTTTTGTCTAGCAGTGGAATGATGACGAATTTTAGAGCTCTCTGTTAATATAGTTTTTATTTCTTCATTTAGAATGGGGGCATCTAATAGTTTGCAATTTTCAGGAAGCATATATTTTTTTATTATGTCTTCCCTTTCCTCCCTGGTAAGGCCATTTATCAAGATGTGATCCCAGCGCTTGCTGATGTCTTCTTGAATGTTTCCTTCAAACTTGATGGAATCTTCATATTCGCGGCCCAATGCTTCTCGGAATGGGGCAAGATCATCTGTGCCTGTCTTTTGCGAATTTTCCACATCTGGAATTATGCATAGGCATGAGCGGGTTTTGAAAAGTTTTTGTGTACGAGAACATCGTGTTGTGTTCTGTAGGTAACAATTATTCGTGTAAATAAGTATAACGTATCGCGTACGTTATTTACCTGGGTATCTCGTACCGCATCAAAGCTGTGGTATCGCGTACCAAGTTTGATCATCGTGCTTAAGGTATCTCGTACCAGCACGGTAGTTGAGTGACAACTTTTTGGGTATCTCGTAACGAATCAAAGCTCCATATCGCGTACCAAGTTTGACCATCGTGCTAAAGGTATCTCGTACCCACACGGTAGTTAAGTAACGACATTTCAATCTTCGTGCATGACGAAATACCTAAAGTAGGTACCATTACATCGTTTTAACCTAAAAAGAAGGTAGGTAAAATTCACTCACCTTCTTGTTCCGAGAGGTCTATAATAGGTGATTTTGGAGAGGTATTCTGCCGCTCTGGACTTGGTGTGAGGCTCGGAGTCCGAGTTCTATAGTTTTCCGAGTCAGACGAGGAAGGCCGCCGGGCACTGCGTGAGCGTGTTCTACTTCTACGCTTACGACGTCGACGCTTTCCATGTTTTAATAGCTTAGCTAACCTTTTCAATATTTTTTCTTCACTTGGCATGGCGAGAAAAATTATTTAGATAATACAAATGGCGCTAAAGTTTTTTCGAGCCAACGATGCCGTAGACGCGCGAAAAGAAAAGTGACGTTTGGACTTGCCACAGACAGGGGTGAAGGCGGCGGCGTTGCCTATTGTTCGCAACGCACGTACTGAGTTAATGATAATGACAAAGCGCGCTCACATACCTAAGGCGCGGCCAACTAATTCCGCGCGGACTATAATAGTCATCAATTTTGTTTTATAGTACATATTATCTTATTGTTTCGTTTAAGTACTTTAGGAATTCTGAGGAATCATGTCCATGATCGACTTTTTTATTTAGATTTTAGTTTCGAACTCAATTTGTACTGGTTATTCAAAAGTCTTTCCTAATCACTTTGGACTGCGGTCTTGCGTCGCTTCACTGACCTGCATGTGACAGGTGCAGGTTAGTGAAGAATTATATTGTTTCCAATTTTATTTTGTGTTATTTTAAATGTACTAACATAGTGTATAAAATTTATGTTACTAACCTCTACTATGGACTAAGTTGTCTGAGAATAAACAATTTTTTTTTTAATTTAAAATTTTTATTTTTTAACTTTATGTACTTAATATGAGTAGATTAAATTACATACAGATCCAATAAAATCCCTTTTACAAACGAGCCCAGGGTAATAACACGACTAATGATCGGCTTTAAAACTTTAATCGGTAAACCAGAGACTCGATATACCCCTAGACCAACTTTTAGATTATACTACATCGTCGGTCTGGAATAATTTAGCGTGATCACGGCTTAGGTAAGCCGCGTATTCAGATGAAAACAGTTGCCGCATTATATGTTGCGCAATTTTTATTGATGGAAACAGTTGCCGCATCATACGTTGCGCAATTTTTATTGATGGAAACAGTTGCCGCATCATATGTTGTGCAATTTTTATTGATGGAAACAGTTGCCGCATCATATGTTGCGCAATTTTTCGGAATAACTCCTTTTTTTAACTAGTGCCCGTAACTCCTTTTTTTTAACTAGTGCCTGCCCCTATTTCGTACGGTTTTTACGGCTTGACAAAACATCAAGATTCATTTAATTTTTTTTTCTAGCCTGTTTTGTCCAACTGCTGGGCATAGGCCTCCCTCCCCCTCCAATCCTTCCAGGAACTCTTTTCCCGCGCCACCTCTAACCGGTCCTCGCGGTACGCGTCCAGGTCATCTCGCCATCTCTTTCTGGGCCGGCCTCGGTGGCGCCGTCCGTCTTCAGCCATCCATTGAGTGGCGACTTTTGTTGAGCGGTCATCATGCATGCGGCTGATATGAACCACCCAATGCCATTTGAGCCTGGCAGCCTTCTTTCCTACAGCCAGTATGCCCGTTTTGGAACTCAGCGTGGTGTTCAGAATTCTGTCCTGTCTTCTTACACTCAGAATGCTGCGTTGCATCGCTCTGGCAAACTAATTATGTAAGTTTAATATTTTTGTATTACACATAGCCTTCCGGAATAGATTCTGTAAATTATGGTAAAAACCGCATCAAAATCTGTTGCGTAGTTTAGAAAAGCAACGCGTTCTCACAGACAGACACGAGTACCTATGTATTTTTATAAGGTAGGTAGAAACGGGACACTTGTGTTTTAACAACACGGTTTCAGCAACATGTTTTTGTGTTGCGGGGAACTGTTACTGAAACTAAGTTGAGCAACTTTGTTTTCCAATGAAAACGGCTTTTTGTGAATAATAGAATACAATTTGGAAACTAATGTTGGCCTCGCACAATGGGCTAGTACGGGTAGAGTTGAATGCATGCCAGCGTGATTAAAATGCTGCTGCATAAGAAAGATGAAGAACTGCCGGACGGACTCAGCATTCAAATTACCATCCTTTCACATAAAGAACATATTGTTTCAGATAAAGTGTTCATAAATTGTAGAAAATGTTTGAACGTATTATGTTGAGACGGTGTTTAACTTTATTTAAATTATTTTTAAGAATAAGAGTTTCAACAGATACATGTATAGAGCATGGTGGCCCAGTGGCAGCCGCCGCGACTTACGAGTTGTAGGTCGTAGGTTCGAACCCAGACAGGCGCTTTACTTTGTGTAAATTATTTCATCACCACTGCTCTCAAAACGGTGAAGGAAAACATCATGAGGAAACCGGCTGTCCTAGAACCAAAAATTCGAAGACATGTGACATCTGCCCAAACTACCAACCCGCACTGGGCCCGCGTGGTTGATTACGGCCCGTTCCCTCTCACAGAGAGGAGGCCTGTGTCCAGCACTGGGAACATCATAGGCTGATTATGAATTATGAATACATGTATGGAGTTTTTCTTTCTTTGACAAAGACCCTTAACAAAGAATAATTATAAAAGCTATATTATGAATAAAGATTTTCTCGTCAGTAGTCAAACTGGCCACTGGGTCGAAAATCCTTGTTTCAGATAGTGTCAGTTGCAGAATGGGTAACAAAATTCAACCTAAGCAACCTAATAGGTATCTATGCGATTTGGGTTAACAGTAGCTAGGCCAGAAAATTATTTTATTTTAATCTCTTTGGTGGAGCAACGAAAGGATTAAACCGCTGTACATTATTACCTAGCGGACTGCCATACTGCCATTTGATCCCAAATGATATTTGAACCCTTAAATACCTTTGCAAATTAAATTGGACAAAGGTAACCCGTTCCTAATTTCGGCTATTGTATAAAGGAGTCATAAAGAGAAGGCCTTCCTGTATATTGTTAGGCAAAATGTCGCAAATAGTTACTATTAACTTTTGTGGACCGAAGTTTATACTTATTATAAGCTCCCGACTTGTCACAGCGGAGGTAATTTCCATCTCTACACATTTTGCAGGAACTCGTGCCAGGCATTTCAATTAGTTAGTTGATTTAGGTTCTATCTATGCCTCTAATCATTTTACTTGTCCAATAGCATACCAAGAACTCAGTTATTAATTGGTGATTTCTAATATTTCGGCGTTCTGGTAGATTTCGGGTTACCTCCTCAATATGGAGTGGGTAAAGTGGTTTACAGACGATAAAATCATCATAATACAGACGATAATATCAAATCATAGATATATGGTAATTCTTGGAAAACTAGGTCGAACTTGCGACCTAGTCTTGTCTAGATCTTGCCATGATAGAAGCTGGTAGCTATGAGCTCTATTCGAGTTCGCAACTAGTCGGACTACTCCGAAATAAGCACTCGAGTATACCTAATCATAAACATAGAAGTTATGAAATAAAAACTCCATGTTGTTTAAAACTATTCGTGCAATATTCATAAACAGAGTGGCTATCCCATAACTTGTTGAAAAACAAATTAATGTTGAAAAACAAATTAATGCTCACCAGTTCGCCGTATGGTTGGACTCAATTAATAAATACTTTTGAAAATATTGACATCTTCAATTGTCTAATGAGTAAATTCAAAAGCCCCACCCCATTTGTGTATCCTCTCTGAAAATTCAAACTTACTAAGGTCTTATTTTTACCCGACTGCGGCGAAGCCCAAAAGGAGGGTTATGTGTTTGACCTGTATGTATGTATGTATGTCAGTTTCTTTGTTCCCTCGTAACTTCTAAACGAATGAACGGATTTGGATAAATTATACGTCTTTAGATTTGTATTGGTAGCGCGAGTGTCACTGGCTACATTAAAATAAAAAACAAAGTAAAATGGCGGATTTAGGGTGCCATATTGTGGAGTTCGATTTTTTTTTCTTCTAACTCCATCGAGTCAAATATCAAAATTAGGGGTTTTAAAAGGTGACTACAAAAAAAGTAATTTAAAAAATAAAAAAGCCGACTGCGAAACTGAAAAGCTACAAACAAGCCCAATTTAAATTAAATAAAAGTTGGAAGCAGGCGGGACCCATTTGAATTTGAAAATATAATAAAAATGGTATGGGTCCCGCCTGCTTCCAACTTTTATTTAATTTAAATTGGGCTTGTTTGTAGCTTTTCAGTTTCGCAGTCGGGTTTTATTATTATTTAAAATACTTTTTTTATTCATGTCATCTTTGTCTAAATTTTAACTTTATTATTAATGCTCATTGTACAATTAATTAAACCACGTACTGCTACTAAAACTCCTAGCGATTACACTTTTTTTTGAAGTGAAAACTTCTTTAGGCGCGTTGGGCATTTTTTGAGTTGGGAAAAAACCATTGAACTCGCGCCACTGTTACCGTAAGCGACCACCGCGCGTGTTTTGTTTATAAGACGATTAAAAAAATACCCGCTTCGGATGTGCTCGGTTGTCCTCGGGATGTACTCGGTTTTAATATATATTCGATATGTCAGTGAGTTGTGTTCCTTTAAATAAAAATAAAAGTAATGATCGTTCTCGTTAACTTTGTCACAAAATACAGAGATTACAGAAAGCAATCATATATATGTACTTCACTTTTCATACCTACGCTTGGCGGTCGCGCTAGGGTTGTCAACTTTGGCTTATGCACAAAAAACTATCGTGGTAGTGGCATTCGTATCTAGTTGTTTGATGTATTGTTGAGCTTATTATACAATATTAAAACAAAACAATAAACATAGTATTACAATACAAAAAGTTTACAGAACAAAAACATAAAATTTTATATTTGTCTATTTTCACTATCGAAAAACCCTAATAACATCAAAACGGATTACCCTATTTACACAATTTATTTTGCCCTATCCGTTTTAGAGTTAAACCTATCAAATGACACCAAAAACAACACAATATGTACACAAACAAAAAATCATGTTTTCAACTTACGTAATAGTTGGTGGCGTGAATTTACGTTACTAAAAAGTTACTCGTTTAAACTGATTCAAAATAGGAAAATAGCCATTTTTTTGTTGCTCCATTTTTGCACTTCACAGACGCGTGTCTCAAGCGGATGGCACTCGCGCTCGCACTACTCCCAACCACTCCGAGATAACGTGTCCGTGAGCGGTGTCTATGTGTGCGTTGCTCGAGCGCACTTAGTATGTACCTAGATTGTCTTCTGTACTCTCTGTATTTTGTGACTTTGTTCTCAGATAAGCCGAGCGGCTCAATGATTCGCCAAACAAGTGAAGTGGTCTGGAACGAACGTGTTACATTGAAACGACTTTCTTTTGTTTCTGTTTTTTTTATTGGTTTCGAAGAATTCATCCCAGTCATCCACGACTTTACTCTGAAGTAACCAGTTCATCAATGAGCAGCCCGAATGTCAAAAAACTAGTATTTCACTGGCAGTGCGTAAACTAGCGTTATGTACGGACATAACTTTTGAGTAGCGTCGTGGACGATGGGCCTTAGGCTTAACCTAAAGACATTACATTGCTTCGTTGCAAAAGCTCTTTAGGTAAGTACTCCGGTATAAAGGAAGCATGTTAATTGCTGGAAACACTTGCGAATGGGTACTTTATCAAGTGAAGCTGGTGCTTTCCGCTCTCCCTCAGGCGGCCAGCCCCAGTGTGCAGTGTGACTTTAAGGTGAGATGGTGAGAACACTTTGAAGTATTTACCTACCTACCTAGAAATATTTAATCAATTACTTCTGGCTTGATTAAGTTATAATCATTGTTTGAAGAAAGAAGTTAGTAAAAAATACTTTTACAACTCACTTGCCCATAGGTGCTCTCACGAAACTTGTAACACAGGAACTTTGACTTCTTTATTACAAAAACGAGAGCAAAAGAAACCTCACTTACTCGAAAGCATAAAATAAAATGATAAAAACTGCCTCGCTCCAGTTGACTACCTCACAAAGTAAATATTGTTAGATGAAACGCTATTAAATTAAGTAGAGGTAATTTTATAATTTATTGAAGTGACTGAAAGCTGAGGAATAAGTAAGTTTAAGTATAAGTTTTAGGTAATTTGAGCATCTGGAAGAGAAGTTCCTTAACTATTACCATTAAAATGAATTAAATTAACAAAATAAGTAAAGTACTAGCCGGCGCTTAGGTATCTAAGCGCCGAACACACGAAAAATCACATGAACTAATCAAAATTCAATTCTAAGCAGTTCTCTGTAGGTCATACAAATATTGATATTTATCGCAAATAGTCTACAGTGCGCAACCTGTAAGCATGTAAGTGTAGTGTGACCACTTGTTAGGTACAATTTGATTTAAAAACACACGATTTTACCCCTCTTGTCTATCTATGTTTGTTCGTGCGTAAGTAAGTAATCTAGTTTCCTTTATGTGTGTCGTTTCCCTCTTAATGTAAACGTTTTCCATTTTACGCTTATACGCGTCCTCATAAAAATCAGTGAACTCACATTCGTAAGTCGGGTCATGTCGTTATTCTGTTACAATTTCAAAGATTGGCGGTGGTGGAATGTTTTCTGTGAAATGGTGACTCGATGAGCTTTATATCGCTTTCAATTGATGTGATTTTTGCATAGACTTTTGAACTTTTATTTAATTGAAAGTGGAGTGCTGTTTGGGTTACCTATTAATTTTGTACTCTGACTGTACTCAGTGTTACAGCTTAAATATACATCTATACAAGGTCAAACCATATAGTTGTCACAAGACCGCCCATTATATAAAATGTTTACACTTTATATCTGTAATTCGTATGGTGTACATAATAATGATTATTCTATTCTATTCTAAACGTCGTATTAAAATTGTCTTCGTAAATGCACCGTAAAGACCGGTTGCCGCGATAACATGCGGGATTGAGACCCAAGGCTTAGAATAGACATAACCATGACTAATGTTCTGAAATCGCCAACAGGTAGTGAGAAAGCGAAGAGATCAATGCTCCATCCTTCTCTGTGTATGGTGGGCATCGGAAATTACAGGCGGTTAAAGTTTACAGGTCTGTATACAGCCGAATATATGTTTGTTTTCATCTAGACGTGTATAGATTTAGGTATAAGGTTTGGTTGGTGTGAATTGGATTTTAAAGCTGTTAGAGGGGTTTCTAGGCCGCTAGGGATCCCACCCCGCGGCGGAAGGCACGTTAAGCCGTTGATCCCTGCTGTCATTCATGTTTTTTTTCTCAGACGTTACTTCAGATGCTCGAAAGTCTGACAACCAGACTTACCAAGGGTCCCAAGGGGTCCAAGGGGACTGGTTGTCAGATTTTTGAGCAGTTGCTTCATGTAAAATACTGGTGTTCAGGTCCATCCGGAGAGACTGGAAGCGGACCCCAACATAGTTGGGAAAAGGCTACGTAGATGATGAACTCCTATGGGAGTTTCAACGTCGGTACTTACTTATAAATACAAAATTTATAAAGAGACATTACGGAGAAATGAACCTTAACGTTATTTTCTCGGCGCTTTCTAAAATTTTCCTCTATGCCATACGTTAATAAAACAATTAAAAGGCATCTTATGAAACAGTCATTTATATTTTTTCCGGCTTTTGTTGAAACATTTTTCGAAGAATTTTCGTTTCTGCAGCCATTAAAATGAGGTATTTTTTTATTTTATTCCTACTTTTTTTTTGTTTTTATACTTACTTGAAAGCTTTATTTAAATTTTGAGAAAAATAAATGTTCCCACAAAAATCTGACTACGAATTTTAATTGTATTCATAACATATTTTATATAAATACTAGCTGACCTCGCAAAAGTTGTTTTGCAAAAAAAAAAAATAGCCTACGACCTATTCTCAGATCTACCAAATATGTACACACAAAATTTCATAAAAATCGGTCATGTTGTTTTGGCGGAGTTCGATAACAAACATTGTGACACGAGATTTTTATATATTAGAAGATAAGCAGTTCAAATATTCAACCCTACAGGGATTCTAATACAAACAATGGCGGGTAGCAACCGACGTCACACACCGAGAATTACAGACATCTTCAGCTGAAAAGTACTTCAATGTTATCTAAAGGGCAAACAACAGTATAATTAGTGGGCGAATCCGGCGAAGCCATTTTTTTTTCTTAATAAAATTTTGCTACGATATTTCTTTTGTACTTTTTCGAAGGATTTTTAATTTTCAAGAACCGACTTTAGTTTAAGCCTCGTTTTATTTAGAAAATATTATTTCTAGCATGACATAATGAAGGTATCTGTAATTTATACTATCAGTAAATGAATAATCTGATCTATTTAATCAATTTAGCCCATGGTGTCCCACTGCTGGGCAAAGGCCTTCTTCCCTCTTCTCCACACACATCTGTCCGCGGCCTTAGGCCCTGTGCCCTAAGGCAGTGGACAGATGTAGGTCAGAACACGGATGGACAATAAATACTGTTTCTGTGATATGGAAACAGTATTTAATGTCCGCCCGTGTTCTGACCATCTGTCTTCAATCGATCCCATATAGTCATAAAACACCAAAGAAACCAGAAATCTGTGACATATTCCCCTTTATTTATAAACGTTACTTAAAGGTAAACTATGATTAGCTACTTATTAACCATAAATTAACGATTAAAGGTCTGTTAACTTTAAGCAACGTTTATGAATAAACCCCATTATCTTTCACAAAGCTCAACATTTTACAATCCGTTTCAATAAATAAAGAGTGATGGTCTGTCAATCAAATTATACAAGATCGGGCACATCAAAGCAAAGCACTTCTCAAAACAGAGGATGTTATGAATGTTTAATAATAAAATAACTGCTTCAATGAATTAAACATTTTAGCAGGTGACCATTCCTTGCACGTCTCTATCTCTAACTTTGAATTAAGTTAATCTCAATCTGTACACTTTACTTTTACAAATATTTAAATAAATACCTAGACCTGTGTTATGAAATTTAACAAAAACCTAGGTTATAGTATGAAAATATCAGTATGCAAATTTAAACCCGATATAAAAAGGCTAGTTAGACATCAAAGTATATCCTCCACATTGACGTCATCTGTTAACGTGCCCAGAATGTAGCGTTTACAAATTATGCTAATAACCTCAATATTTCAAAATGTTCGAAACGTGAAAGGGTCGTCGGGTAGCTTGTGTCTGACATTAATAATGCATATTGCATCTGCATACAATCATCAGAGTACGACGATTTCATTAGCAACCCTAAGTTTGCCGAGATTGGATTCCTATTGCACAGGTATGTTCTGTGTGTTCAAACTAGGTTGCATAATTATCATCTCATACGTTGCATGGATAGTAAGCTGTTTAGAATGCTTTAAATTGAACATTCAACTTACCTAATGTTACATAGGTACATTATGTAAGTTGAATAAAATAACAATCAAAGTTAAACAAAATTAATAATAAAAAAACAAAAAATAAAATACCAAAAATAATAATTATAAAATACAAGTTGCGTCCCGCGGTTTCACCCGCATAAGTTTCAATCTCGTGGGAATATCGGGATAAATGTATCCTAAGTATGTGTTAATCCATGTGTTAACCTCCACATACAAATCTGTTCAGTAGTTTTTATTTGAAAGAGTAACAAACATCCATCCATCCATCCTCACAAAACTTTTGCCTTTATCACACTAATATTATAAAGACGAAAGTTTGTGAGTATGTATGTGGGGGTGTGTTTATATGTTTGTTACTTCTTCACGCTCGGCTGGAACAATTTTGATAAAATTTTGTATGGGGGTAGCTGACACCCTGGAGTAATATATCATCATTTCAGCCGAAAGATGTCCACTGCTGGACATAGGCCTCCCCCAAAAGGGGGGGGGGGGTTAATTGCCATAATCGCCACGCTTGGCAGGCGGGTTGGCGATCGCAGTATGGTATGGTGGTGGAATGCATAGAGAAAGCAGCTGCCCATTCTCCGGTACTTCCTTAAAAGAACTTTACTTTATTAACATATAAGCTCCTTTTTATCCCGATATTCCCACGGGATCGACATTTACGCGGGTAAAACCGCGGGGCGCAGCTAGTAAAGTAAAGTAGGAAGGATTCGTTTTGTGTTAACCCTTTTGATAGTATTGTACTCATAGATATATGAAAAAAGTTTTTTTTACATTTCTATGATTGTATCTACTTTCAATAACAAAAAAGACAGTATCACGGCCAAAGTTAAGACAAGACAAAGCCTATATAAAAGTTTTGTCGTTAAAAAAAATGTATAACCAAGGATTAATGTTTCAGAATTTAAAGCGGTAAAAAGTACAGCGATACTGTCTCGTTAACTGACTTTTCCTTCGTGAAACTGTGCTATAAAATGTTTTCTTACTTAAATAACTGAAACACGTCTACGAAAGGGCATAAACAACCTCCGAAAGCAAATATTTCATATTTTTGGGTCCCTGAGAGTAAATTTGTTATGTTGTAACCAAATATTTCGAATGTTCCTCCCGAGGATACCTGCTCATAATTATGCCCCTCATTAAACATTACACGCACGTTTCCTTTGTCGAATGTTATAATTAATTGAGGAGACTCGGCTTAATTCCTCCTAGGATGGAAATTGGTTTCATCCTTCGTCCCTTCACAAGTAAACGAAATGAAACACTTTCCGGTGCCTGTAGAATTCTGACCTGATTTATCAATGTGCCTTTGTACGATATCCGGCTACTGAGTTCCGGATGTATCTGTCCCTTGTGCTAACAATAAATTATAAGTACTGGATTTCCAGCACACAGGCTAAAATATTGGCTGCGATGCTTGTACTTAAATAAAAGCTTAGAAGAAAGAAGGCAATTGAGTTCATCTCTGTATTAATTTTCAGTTTGGGACTTCATTTTAACCGTAATTACCCCGTGCACTATATTTATATTTTGAAGTCATAAAGTCTTTTATAAACTATCTATAACCATCATTTAGACGCTTAGTTTAACTTGAACAGGAGCTTATAACATAAACTTTGGAATGACTAAAGACTGTAATTCCATCATAAACTGCGAAAGTTTGTACACATTCTAAACCTGCCCTCCGATAAGTTGGACACAATAATTCCATCATAAATCAAGTGGCTTTTGTAAGACCGAGATTACTGTGTACCTACCAATACAATATAGGAAGAAACGTACAATATCCAAAGTGATCACAACAATTTATTGTCCGGATTTACGATCAAATCGACTAACAATAAAAACCTATCAGATTTTGTTTGCTTTAACATTTTACCCGGCTATTCCTTTCATTCGATTCGAATTAAATCAATTTCATTTAAAATTATATTTAGCTATTGAAAACAAAATAGTGAAAACAATTTTAATTTACTTTTTCATATTCAAAGCATGAGTTTAATGTGCAAATCATCAGTCGTCAGATGTTAATAAAATCAAATTTTGAATCAGATGCAAGTGTTTAAAAATATAACTTTAAAAATGAAACTTAAGGGTAAAGTAACTTAAATGTGTTAAGGTTCCCGAGCGATGTAGTTGGTGAAGTGTCCCCGAACAAAACGAAGTGAGGGAGTGGTTTAACAAATAGTGCCGGTTCCGCCCCGTTTAAAGATTCAAAGAAACTTTTGATCGCTTTCCCCGAAGCTTGCGAATTTATTGAACCTTCTTGGTATTTAAACAATGGGTTGAATCTAGTATCGTTTGGCAGGAGCTGGGGGGTAAAAGGGGTTAAATAAAGCTAACAGCTTTAACCTTGGGGATTGGGTCCCCGATTATAACGCTACCACTCCTATTAAAAGGTACTGGATATTTTTCGAGAAATTAGTAAAAAAATCTAGCCTTACGAGTAAATCAGATACACGAAACGTTAAAATGGGCGATTGACAGGCAAATCTGTCCTAGTATATTGTCGTGTAAAATGTTGTGCAAAATCGATAAAACGAAACGTAAAAAAATATACGAATGTTTTATTTGTTTTTATAAAAACCTGGAAATTCTGCTCTGAAGATAGTATACCCCTCACTGATCGTTGTGTGTACAAAAGGCAATGTTACTACTGTTACTAGGAGAACTTACAATACAAGAGCGAGCGAAGCGAGCTCCGGACTTGGGGCACTCCGACTCCGACATGTTAGGTTCGAAGGCTATTTTTTAGCCGACTTCAAAAAGCAGGGCTCCGACTACGCCTTTTTAGCCACTTTAAAGTGTTTTGAGGTTAGGTTACAATAATTTGTTTTTCTCAAGTACGGTTGCCTTTTCATGGAAGTGGTGCTAGGGGAGCGCCACCCGCCTCACCCCCCCTACCACCCCCTCCTACCAAACGATATAAAATTTTACCTAGACAATGGTTCCAGAATCTTGTGTCGATGGAGAAATTAAAATAAGTATTCGTCAATATTTTCATAATTGGTAAAGGTTATTTTCCATGGAATAAAAGGTTTTCTCTATGCAACGATAACAATGGGATGTTTTTGTGTGTCTGGTTTTAATTTTTAGATAACAACAGTTTGTTTGTTGATACCTATTCGGTTACAGTGGCGCGCGCCCGTGGCACAAAATACAGATAGTACAGAAGGCAATCTACATACAAAGTGCGCTCGAGCAACGCACACAAAGACACCGCTCACGGACACGTTATCTCGGAGTGGTTGGGACTAGTGCGAACGCGGGTGCCGTCCACTTGAGACACGCGTCTGTGAAGTGCAAAAATGGAGCAACAAAAAAATGTTTCCTATTTTGAATAAGTATAAACGAAGTAACTTTTTTGTAAGGTAAATATTCACGCCACCAACTATTACGTAAGTTGAAAACATGATTTTTTGTTTGTGTAGATATTGTGTTGTTTTTAGTGTCATTTAATAGGTTAAGGTCTAAAACCGATAGGGCAAAATAAATTGTGTAAATAGGGTAATCCGTTTTGAAGTTATTAGGGATTTTCGATAGTGAAAATTGACAAATGTAAAATGTTATATGTTTTTGTTCTGTAAACTTTTTGTATTGTAATACTATGTTTATTATTTTGTTTTAATATTGTAGAATAAGTTCAACAATAAATCAAAAAAACTAGATACGAGTGCCGCTACCACGATAGTTTTTTGTGCATAAGCCAAAGTTGACAACCCTAGCGCGGCAGCCGAGCGTAGGTATGAAAAGTAAAGAACATACATGTGATTGCCTTCTGTACTATCTGTATTTTGTGCCCGTGGGTTGAAGATACTTTGATAGGCGATAACGAAAGTTCAAAGACTTGTAAACAATCGTAGAAGCACACTATTTATTTACTGTTGTTTATTTTAACTTGGAAAAAGTATACTAGAATTACTTCCAGTAAAAAAATAGCTAATCATAGTAGGTACTTCTTTGACTTATTATTCGCAAACGGTAGGATGTTATTGCCATCCATGATAATTTACCTTTTACGTCACCCAAGGTTCACGGTTGGGATACTAGTTGCAACGCTCTATTGTATTCCTGTATTATATTACGCTCTAGGTAAACAAAGGCCGATGAATGATGGTCTAATTTAGGAACAAATAAATACTCTCATGATTTGTGGCAAAGATGCAAAAGGCTTTGACTGAACATTATTGTATAGAGCTGCGAACAGCGGTGAAAAGTGCATTGCTAAAACAATTCTTTACCATTCAGTGGTACATTTCAGAGCAGTTAGAATTGGTCAGCTGCGCTTGGCTTCCAGCCAGTGTTTGGCAATACTTTACTACCAGAGTGGTAGTACAGTATTTTATTGGGAAAAGGGGAATTATTTACACAAACACCTAAGTTATGCCTGTGTGTTACGGAAAATTGTCCTGAGGAACACCCATAGTTTACACGTCAAAGGTAATTCTCATAATTTTCTAGGGCGTGCCTAAAACTCTAATCAATCAATTTCTAATTATATTTTTCCTTTTCCGGGAATATAACTTCACGTTTCGCAGCCACCTTTGGTGCGGTTATTATACAAACCGCGATCAAGTGTCATTATTGTTGTGGAATATTGGCATTCACAGCAGCTCTGCTTTTTATTATAAATTTTAAACAAATTTGAACGCAGTTATATGCTGATCGCGTTGAGTTTGACCAGAAATAACCCAAGTTAGTCTTTCTATTAACAATTTGTTTGTAAACTCTTCAAGTCAGACGCTTTTTCACCTTAATCTTTCACGAAGAATTTCTCAGTAAGCTCCCTTGATTTTCTGCTCGATCTCGCCTTAATTCCACAAGGATTACTCTTTGAAGATTCTAAACAAGACAGGATAAACGAAGTATTTATAAGTAAGACACAGAGTGACGACACTGAGTAGACATCATCTTAAAATAATCTTCTCTTATTTTTCTCTTATTTAGTTCTTACTAGGAGAGATTTAAAGGTTTTGAGATTATCCAAGATTATTGAGCTTTTTCAAATCAGGATGCTTTGTTGAATTATTATATGTACCTAAGTAGGTACTAAGATCTTAAATAAAAACTTTTTACAAAAAAAAAAACAACCGACTTCCAAAAATAACACTCCAAATTGAAAAATAACTTTAATTTCGGAAGTCGGTGTCTTTGGTTCCGCATTTTCGTTTATTGACACCGACTTCCGAAATTAAAGTTATTTTTCAATTTGTAGTGTTATTTTTGGAAGTCGGTTGTTTTTTTTTTGTAAAAAGTTTTTATTTTTCACTTTTTAGTGGGTCCGTTTGTAATTTATCTAAGTTACAATAGCCTAATGTCAACTGCTCATCACTTGTTACAAAATGTTGCTTTTCCCGATGTTGGGACGTTAATTGTTGAGTAGTTCTCCTGGTAAGAGCCAGGAGAACTCCTTAACACACTCCTTAACTCACCATACGCATTGTGACGAGCATAAATTGCTTAGCAACCATTAAAGTAATCGAATCGCAACCCGTGAAATATTTGTCATTGAGTAGTTCCAATGGCCATCTGTGGTCTTCTTCATCAGCTCCACTTTACCAAATGATAATTTCCGAGAGCAAATGCTCAAGTTATTTTAAAAAATACCCAAATCGTTATAGCTTTGCCTATAATATTTGAGGGTTTCCCTCGATTTCCATGGGATCCTCTCATCAGATTCCAACTTGATGATAATGGGACCACCTCGAGAGTATACCCTTTCAAAAAAAAAAAGAAATTTGAAAATCGGTCCACAATTGGCGGAGTAATCGCGTAACAAACACAAAAAAAAAAAAAAAACACCGTCGAATTGAGAACCTCCTCCTTTTTTGAAGTCGGTTAAAAATATAAGCAACTCTTTTAGAATTGCAACTTATTTCGAAACTTGTACGTTTAAAAATTAATTAGCAAAGTACCTATTCTAAACAAAATATTTTCAAATTTTTCCACCTTAGTCAGTTTTCAAATCTTTTCATTTATCAACTCAGGGCACATAATACCTATTATGTTGAGTTGATTACTATTTAGTGAAGCTACTACTGAGCAGACTATTGTATGTGTGCTAAAACTATATTTAATTTCTTAATAATAAAGATCAAAATAGTCAAGTTGACATCAACCTGAAACCTTTCCCTTTAAGAAATATCAATCTTTATCTTTTTTAATTGAATTTTTTTGTCAGCATTTGTCAATGTCACATTTTTAATTCGGTTTGACATCTAAAGAAGATGGCTGAATGTCATACGGCGGTATTGATATTACGAGAAAATATAAATGTTGAGTCGGTAATGCAGATTCTATCGTGAAATAATTATAGAAATAAATAAAATCATTTTATTTCGGACAACTAAAAGGGCCATAAATAATTGTAAGTAACAAGTTAGCACTTAAAATACTACGGTTAGTAATTTGACCTAAAGACAAATTCATGAGAAGACCACCCAACAAGTAGTCACAATGAGAAATGGAAATTGGGGTATAAGTCTTCGCACAAATTGTCTTATTAACTATGGTGGAGGAAGTATCTGTCGGCCTTTAAGATGCTACGGTCACTGTCTCTTAATCTGCGCAATGTGCACACAAAAAATAATAGCCCTTAAAGTGACCAAAAAATTCTTGTATGAGGCTGTATCAAGCACGGAATTACCTACGTTCATATTATCGTTTTAATTATTTATTTCATTAAGGGCTGATTGTTCAACACAGACTGTACAGATCATTTTTATTCGTGGAATAAAATTGACGTCTGACAGTTTTTGTATGGAATAATTGTCAAAACTAATTCCTCCGATAAAATTATTTGGCGTTGGAAAAATCAGCACTTAAATATATACATATGTTTACATATCTGAATACGTTACAGTACTACACCGTGATAGCATCAAAGCATACAAGCTGTCATAATAATAGCGAAATGACGATAAGTACCTGCCAACTATCAAATGAGGTTGTAAAAACTTCGTGAGAACATCTTTTAACGTAAATTCTTACATATGTATTTTGTGTAATGCTCCTGGAATGACGATAAACACTGTCGGCGATAAGTGCACGTTCATAAACGAGTCGCTTGCCAAAACATATCTGCCTCGAACATTCAATAAAATATCCTTGGAAACGACTCTAAGAGCTCTTTCACACCACGTTTTTTCAGGCGCCGCGCCGTCGACGCGCTTTTCGCTACGCTATCGCGCGTTGTCGGCACTGCTAAACTTGAAAAAGGCAGATTACTTGCAATTGCATCGCAGTAAACTCACGAGAAACGCGCTACAGACGCACATGCAGAGCAACTCTCCTTGCAAAGTAAAACGCGCGTAGCACGCGCGCGAACGATCCACAGACGCGCGTGTTTCACGCTGGAAACGTGCGTGTGTTGTGTGACCTATTAAAACTCGCTGTACGTGTGAGTTTGCAGCTAAACAGATCTCTCGATGTAACTCCGCGCTAGTAGCGCGTCGACAGCACGCGAAAAAGTCGTCTGCATAGGTACTACAATTTTATAAACGTGTGAATAGGTAAATTGGTTGCGCTAACATCGCGTTACAGTTGCGTGCAACGCCCGTCGACGGCGCCTGAAAAAAACGTGGTGTGTAAGAGCTGTAAGTGAGAATATACGTAAATGTACTTTACACTTTACCCTCCCGTATAAAGTGTTGTTTTTACTAGACTGCTGTTGTTTATAACCTACTTAGTCATAAAGAATATTATTTAAGTATTGTTTTTCTTTATAAAGTAATTTCAATATTTCTTGTGTCTCAAAATTATTTTGGTCTGTATTAAACCTTAAAATAATTCTTATATGTATAAAATTCAAATCACCATGGCATAACCTGTCTACAAAAATTGACAACGTGCTACGTTGTACGTAGTAGCTGAATAAGCACCATGCATTATGTAAACGGAGATTCACATGTCATTTGAATATAAACAAGTAGAAAGTGCATGAGACATTTAAATGCACGTTTACGGCCACGAGCATTCCCACTGGGCTTCAACCGACTGAGATACAGCGTGTATCAGAAATGTGTGTCATATAATTAATGGTGTGGTACAAACCATCAAACTGAACAACTTTTTCCATAGAACCCATATCGTGATCGCCAGAAATGAATCGTCTGTTCCAAATATTTGGGTCGATAAGCTATTGAAGATATGTATGGGACAACTGATTAGTTTTTCCCGATACTGATGTTGATCCCATGGAGAAAGTTGTTCAGTTTGATGGTCTTTACCACAACCCTAAATATGATCACACATTTCTAATATACACTGTATACAGGGTTATTGGTAAAACATTAATAACCTCTTAAGAGGTTACTCATCATTATGAACAACTTTTAATATGGGACCAAATCTGAAATCGCGAAACAAAAATCAGCTGTTCCCTATTTTGACGAGTTATACGAACATAAATGTAGGGAACAGCTGATTTTTTTTCATGATTTCAAGTTTGGTGCCCTAATAAAAGTTGTTCATAATGATGAGTACAATGACCTCTTAAGAGGTGGTTAATGTTTTACCAATAACCCTGTATATAGACTAAACATTATTAATGCAGCCGCAGCCAATACTTTATTGGCATATAGTTGTTTGACACTTCACTACGTGATAGAATTCGCGGCGACTTAAAGTTCATTTAAGTTTTCATGTTCTATATCAAGTTTTATTATCTGTTTCTTACTGGAGAGAGCTGGGAGCTGTAAAAGTCAAATATCTTTGGCAACGACTCTAAGAGCTGTTACACACCACGTTTTTATCAGGCACCGCGCCGTCGACGCGCGTTTCGCTACGCTATCGTGCGCAGAAAAACGTGGAACGTCGTGCATGTGTACCTACGTGAGGAGCTAGAAATGTTTATTTTCTGTGGGTTCTAATGTACTTTACAACATTTCAAATTAGTTAAATAAGTTAAAAGTAGATAAAAGGTACCTATGTACTTATTATAGTCAGGGAAATTAATTGTTTATCAAATTGACAAACTACGTTAATTTTCCGTGTTATTGGCATTTCATACGGTAGAAAAAGAATGACATGAATTTGCGGCCAATTAAAATGGGTATACAGTATTCCCTACATTTATGTTCGCATAACTCGTCAAAATGTAGGGAACTGCAGATTTTTTTTTCGCGATTTCAGGTTTCGTCCCATAGTAAAAGTTGTTCATAATGATGAGTACAATGACCTCTATGAGGTTGTTAATGTTTTACTAATAACCCTGTATATTTTCAAACAAGATACTTAATAGGTATTTACTTATTATTTATGCTAACAGACTTAAAATAATAATAATAAGTACCTATATACATGAATAAAACCGGCCAAGTGCAAGATTTGCACAAGAAAAGTATAATGACGAAAAAAACACGTTTGCTATATAGAGAACCCTTTAGTTTTTTAATTTATTTTCTTTTTATTATTATAGCGACAATAGAAATACACACTCTGTAAAAATTTTATATCTACCTAATAATAGTAGGTAGATAGATGAAATTTCGGCTGTAGCCCGCAGACAGATATTTGGTCGGACTTAGTAAAAGAGTTCCGTTGGCACCTTTTGGGTATGGAACCCTAAAAAAAGGCTTGCAGCGTTGCCACAATTAAAATTGAATGAATTTTGAAGATAAAATGTTTTTGTTCTATGTGAGTGCTGAAGGCACGAGGGAGGGTACCAGTAGATCTACAAACCTAAATCCTCATCATCATTATATTTTCTTTGCTCCTGTTTCAAATTTATTGTTATATGTACTTATATATTTATTTAGATTAGTATAATATACTTTATGTATGTATTTATTGTATTAGGTATGTAAATGGTACACCACAGACTACCTACAGTATTTGTCTGTCCTTCCCCTTTTTAATCCATCCAAAGGTTGTCTTTAAAAGATCGCTTTTAGCGATAAGACCGCCCATTGTGTCACCCTTCGTACAGTTTCTATAATTATGTCTGTAATTAATATGATGTACATAATAAAGAGTATTCTATTCTATTCTATTCCTTGACAGATTTACTACATTTCTGAGTATTCACGTGTGCAATTCCTAAAACACCTCAAGCATTCCCAAACTGTCGTGAGCGCAATACAGAATAAACGTAATGTAACTACGAATGTACAGACGCCAGCACATCAACCTACTACAATCTGTCAAAGGAGATGGAAATCAGTGGGCCCAAATGTAATGAATTGAGATATGTTCTAAAAAATTAGTCATATTTTTTTATCTTAGAATATGAAAAATCACCTCAATCCGCAATCTGAAAGCGGAGAAATATGAGAAAGATAGTTTTCGTGAGATTATCGATTGAGTAATCGATTACACAGTTACGAAAATAAAACCTTTGCACTGAATAATTAACTCAAAGTAATTAAATGCACTACTATATGCTGTTGCATATAATTACAGTCAAATTAATAAATAAAATATCAATTAATTATTGAAAAACCAATATTAATGATTATCGATTTCATATCGATTAAAATCAGTGTTCTATTTTTAGTCTATGTATTTATGTCACTGGCATACTGACCTGTATGAGGTCAATACACTGGCATGACAGTTGACTGACAATGACACTAGACAGTTGCTTTCAGTCTATCAAAAAGTACTCTGTGACAGTTGGCGACTGCTCTTGTTTGCTCACTCGTTTCGTGTTTTCAGATGCGTTTTGAGTGCTTTCCCGATTTTTCTTCATTTTTCACGACCACTGCTTTGTATTTTACGGATTCCGACCCTGCCTACCGTGTAAGACCTTTGCTTTCACACTGGACACCGAAGATCACTCACACGTTTGACTTGGAATTGTTATTTTGGATTTAACCACCGCCGGCTTGTGGATTGAATATTGTTCAAACTATTGATTACTGTGTGAGGTTGAGGTAACAACTGGTCACTGCAATACACTGGGATGACGACCCTTATACGATGAAACAATTCTTGGATTGCTGCGCTCATATAATGTGCATTATACCTTAGCTGGGCTAGGTACCAAGATCATATAGTACCACCTGCACAATTCCTAGACGATATTTTAATTATAATAGAAGACGAATAAAACACTATATTAAATGATTTTTTTATTTTATTTTAGCAGACAATCATCCTTTCCTTAACTCCATACCTATTCCCTACTTATGACTTGAAGTCATTGACATTCATTCGTATGATTTTTCAAACATTTTCTACTAAATATAGTAACTATTAGTGCAAAAGAACATATTTTGTACTTCAGGAATCAGCTGTTAGTTAAATATTGTAACATAACCTCACTTTTACTTAATCTCTTATATCTCTGTTCTCAGATTGACAATATCCGCAGAGTTTTCAGTGAAAGGTTGATAATATATAAGCTATTAATTGACACTACTTTCATCTTTTTACACCCAGCACGCGTAGCATGAACACTTCTATCTCTACGAAGAGTAGACACATTGCTTTCTATACAAAGTGACATTTCTTTTCTTCATTTTTGACATACCGCCTAGAAATCTTTCTACAATCTGTCATTTTGTCTTTCGTTTCCAACGATCTTTGTCTAGGTCCTTTTATAGGTAGACTATTTCAGAAGAAAGTTTTCTATCCCAAATGTCAAAATCACACTGACAACTGTCAGTTGTCTAAGGTAGTGAAGACATTTTGTAATCGCTAAAGACAGTAGAAAGTTTTCTTGTCGACGGCCACAAAGTATATACGGTTATCTACAAAATCCCACGAAAAAATAACAAAATTCCCAAAATTGCAATGGCTTAACGTGCTTTCCGAGGCACGGAGGGGTCTCGGTATGTAAAGATGGTCACTCATCTACGGACCAACCGCGGCAAGCCTAGCTTAACCTGATCGATGAACTTATGCGGCTGTTATTATTTGGCCACGGACCCCTCCTTATAATGTGACTTAATGTCAGTAAAAACTAAGAATCAAAAAGAAAAAAAATTGTATGACAAAACAAAGAATTCTGAGTCGAATTAAGTAAAAGAGTGAATTTCGTAAAAAGTGCAGTTGCGTCTTTCTACTTTGCTGCCGTCGTACTGTCTACACGGAACGTCATCTTTGTCTACTCTTCCGTCGACAAACCGGTGCTCATGCTACGCGTGCAGGCCCAAGATTGTATGTAGGTAATCGTTTCAGTCTCCTTTTTTTAATAGATTTTCAACTTTATCGCGGAAGCATAAGGTTCAAATTTGATTGGAAAACTTTGACAGTTTCAGGTAGCTTGATGTGCTGGCGTCTGTACAATCAATTCTTAAAAACGTCAAAAATTCAATCAAAATTTAAAATAGGTTTGCTAAAAACGTCTAAATAACGTAATTTCTAAAAAGATTCTAAACTTAAACATAAATTAGATTGAATTCAAATAACAATAACCCAAAACCGTGTTCTTTCCCCTTTAAAATTAATAGTATATGGAATACACAGAAGAATCGACATCAATTATTTACCAACGACCTTTGTTAGCTGAAGCCAAATCTCTTGAAAAGAAAAGAAGAATTCTTTCATGGCATGAACGTTCCAATTTCATTAAGGCCTTTCTTAATCTGTATATGAGCAGATCTGCATTACAAAGAGAAAAAAAAAATTAAGTAAGTATTTTTCATTTCAGTAGAAGCTTTCAGTTATTGATACTGCTTTTGTTCGATCCCAACTGTGGATTAAACTGAAACTGACTAAGAAGGTCACATTCGAAGGCAGACTGGTTTTATAATGAATACGTAATATGAAAGAGGGTACCTAAGAAGAAATTGCGATAAGTAGATAAGTACTAATGCACGTTTTCAATAACGCTGTGCGACGTCTAAATGTCGGTATTGCCTAATATAAATGGACTGTTGGATTTTCAAATCTCCAATGGGAAGTTTTCATACACAAATGCACCAACGGAAACACAGTAAAACAAGCTGTCGCGGTTGTGAAATATTGTACATAGTTACCATTCTCGTTAGATGCGTCGTGCACAGCATTCGTACGCAAGTATTAGTGGGCTCGTGATTTACATCCCCGTGGTGGTTGCAAAACAATTACACATTTTCGGATTAAAACTCTTTAAAGGTAGGTATTCTGCAAATTGAAACGCAAATTATTTCCTCTTCTTGTCGTATTTGAAACGGAATCCAGCTCGGAGCAGTTCGTAACTTTCGATTTAATTTACGAGATTTCTGAAGTTCAGTTAAACGTGTTTATAGCTTAATTTAATTAAACAGTAGTTTTGGATTATAAACCTGGATCTAGAGTTAGTCAAACGTAATGTTTTTCCCAGCCATTCCCGACAACTGAAGTGCTTTTAAAAAAAATAAGGATTTCGTGGTGCAGTTTCAGTTTTAAAAGCATTTTTCCTGTATTCACTTGTGGCGTGACTACACGAGCCAGTAAGTCCATTATATTTAAACTTTTGTATTTTACTGAATACTTGCAGCACCGCACGAGTTCTATTTCTGGGCGCGAACGCACTCGTAATTTTCCTTTTTAAGGGGATTACAGGACCTAAACGCAAAAAAAGCAACATTTAGAAACAATAAAAGTATATGATCTACTTCAGTAAGGAAAATTAGAAAAATATATGATATTATTCAGGATATTTGCTAGGTAGATAGTGTCTTAAAACATAATACCACTAATTTGACACGATAGAAAAAAATCCTCTAAAAACTCACTTTTTACAATAAAAACCTCTAAAAACTCACTTTTTACAATAAAAACCATACAATCATTCAGACCCTTTGTCAGATTTATTCTACAAGCAACATACTAAAACAATAGTGTTTTAATTTTTTAGTCCAAACAATAGATTGTTTAGAGAAATAATTGCTTCATATTTTGCAATAAATTACCAGCGTTGTGTCATCGCGCTTCTCTTTCTTTTCTACGCAGTGCGACCCTGACCGCGGTTTAGGTCATGTAAGCCCCATAAGAAACGAATTTCAGTAGGCTGATGTATTAATTATAATTTTATATTTACACTTATAGAACAATTGTTGCTTTAAAATGCTGCTGAGAACCAAATTCACTTAACATGCCCGATGCCAGAACAAAATGATTTATTATAAAGTCTAAGAATAACCCGGTTCAAAAGGAATGACGTATATTTCATTAGGTGCTATAAAACTATTTTTGGGAGTAGGAGACCGGAATGAGAAAGTTTATAGTGGATAAGACCGAGATTAAAACAGAAGAAGAACTAGCAGGGAATCCAGGGGGGGGTTGGAGTGGGGTTCAGGGGGTCAGATTGGAATAACTTAACATTGACACAAGTACTCAATTATTGGATACTTTTGCAACGTTATCCAATTATTGAATAATAACTATGTAGATAGTCTATTTTCTATTTTCAATTTCACATTTTATTTTGCTCGTCTAGTTTTATTACAAGAAGTACTTACTATAATTTACTTTTAATACCCTTATAAATCTGCATTGCGTCGTTAGGATCATATTAATCACAAAATTATAAATATCTCAAAGGTTGTTTAAACAACCTAAAAAATATATGAGTGAAGCAATAACCTCAAAGGTTTACGTTATATCCGATAAAATATTTCAAAGTAAAGCTCTGCTAATATTTTATTACGTAAGATACCGCTTACTCTGGTAGAAACGAACAACACGTAAGTCGAGCTTGTATTTAAAGTCGTTTAAGAAATAGTGCAACGAAGCACTCTGCTATGCCTACAGGTAACAAATGGGATTAAACTCTAGCTGGATTTCCGTAAATGCTCCGAGATCTCTTCGAAGAGCTGAGAACACTCTGCAGACTATAAGTATAATAATACCGACTTAGTGTATACTTAACTTGATCTTTACTGTAATATTGATTCTATACTCAGTTTGAATCATGGTCTGGCAGTTTCATTCTTACAGGCGGCCAACCCAAATGTCCTTTCTTTGGCATTGTTCGTTGAATCGTTGAGCTCCTCAAGTTCTTAGTTGAGCTGCACGATTTTTGACAAATGCGTGCACTTATCGGACAGGTCCGCTTAATCGGTGTGGTTCTTTCCTCAAAAGACCATTTCAGACACCAATCTACATGGTCTTCACATGATCTGACGAAGATCATGTCTGCACTTTAAATGAGAGTGTGACCTCTGAGTTTGATTCGTTCTTTCTTCCCTCATCTAGTTTTTTAAATACGATTGACGTTAAAAGTGTTTGTACAAACCTACTTACAGAAATAAAATCATTTATCATTTAGCTACTAACTAAATATTTATAGACCTTGGGGTTTGAGTTAAACTTTGACCTTCAAAACGGATGTTTCGATTCTCGTGACGTGACACGGGTAGTGATGGTCGTTCGATCTTTACAACTAAAGGTTCTGACAAGTTACATAGTCTCTGATTGTCGAGTAGTTGTAATAATCGGCTGCGTTGC